>CM075295.1:8872178-9303884 GCA_037672795.1 Lagerstroemia speciosa
TTAACTCAAGACTTTAATAAAATAAAAAGATATCGAACCGGTTGAATCAAATTGTATCCATTAATATTATAAGAATAATTGGATGAGAAATCTGTCTGTAGGCTAGACTTCCATTATTTTTAACTGGTCAATTAAGCATTTTTCCTTTTACTGTGTATTATATTCTGAATTTTTTGTCCCATAGGTGAAATTTAATTCTAAACATCCACTCTTTATATGACAATGTGTTTACACTGAACACATATTCTAAATATCTACTCTCAACACTTTCTCTTTCGTTTTTAGGTACAACTTTGTATGAGTCAGGTTTTCTCTTCCGTACTCGATTTACTGACCACAAGCCGACCATTTGTGTTTGTCATCTCATTCGCGCTAATAGTGTGTGAGCCAACATGTAAGATTTCCATTGAGCCTACAAATAGCTGAATCATATACGAATATCCATATAAAAGCTTAAACCTATATGTGATAATATTGAAATTCTTTTACATTTCAAGATTTATTTTATTATCATTCCGACATAGGATTTAGTTTTGAATGTACACTCCACTGTAAAGAAAAAACTACTATTGTAAATAAAAATTTACATATCACCAAGACATTTCATAGATAATTAGCAGTTGAGAAGGTGAATTCCAAGTCCTGGTGGAAACATGGGCTTTCCCAGAATTTGAAGGACCAATTCTCGATCCTTGTAATTTACTGCGTGCATGTAAAGAAACCACATAGTGATGAGTTTTGCCAAATCATTATCCCGGTTTCTAATATGATCCACTCGTTAGAGGGTAAAATTTTCAAAATACTCTCCTTCCTCTTCGGATTTTTGTTCTCTTTCTTTGATATTAATGATACGAATACTCATTTATCCTCTATTTTTTTTAAAAAAAAATATTTCTCTCCCTGTTATTAGCTCGTGTCACGCACAATAATTTATTGGGCTATAAAGTGTTATTAGAAGTAGATTTTTCCCCTTGCCTTTTCATATGCAGCACGAGCCAAGGTGGAGTACCCACCTCCAGGAAATTAAGAAAAAGCATGCAGCCCTACTGAATATGCAATCGAAAGCCGATAATCCACTTTCCAAGAGAGGGCCTCGCCGGGTCATGTTCGATTTCGCAGAGGTCCCACGCGTTTTAGTTCTTGTCTGAAAGGAATGACAACATGTGAGAGATCGATGTAACATGTCTCCGTACTCGAATTATTTAGCCCATAGCAAATTGTTCGTCAGTTTACTCAATGTTTGCAGATAATGCTTTATTATTATTGAGAGTCAATTTTATATGTACGTTTAAATATTTGAGCATTGATTTATATAACTAGCACATTGTATATTGCACTTTGAATATTTACACCACAGTTATTCAACGTTGTTTAGGTCGACCCATTTTGACTAGTAGGTTGGCCGGTTCGAACCCGTTTTCAAAGTGCTATGATGTCACCGATCAGTACCTCCTGCTTACGAAGCTCTCAAAAATTGGATGGATCCTTAAAATTCGGAGAAATTATAAAATGTTACATAAATTAAATTTCATGGTACCTATATACCTGATTTTTTTTAGTTTAAACTGTATTATATTGGTCCCATTAAATTGATTCTTTTACTCTGTTTCTAAATTAATCGCTACTTATTTTATTAAATATATGACCTTGATCTTCAGACACGTAGTGATTTCATAAGTACTGAATCTTTTCTCGGAGAAAAAAATAAAGCAAAGATATGTGATCACCAGTAGGTTGTGGCCGGGACCGCGATGTGTGCACACGAATTATTTAGCCTGGTCGATCTTGTAAGTCGATGCCTAAAATGTCCGATTACAAAGTTAGATCTGATTAAGATCGCAAATCTTAGAGAATTTAATGTGGAAGTTGCCGTGAATCATATAAAATCACCATAGACATGTCATATCAAAGGATTTGATATATATAAATATATAGATATATCTTGTATAAATAAAAAGGAATTGATTGCACCAAACTTTTTTTGTCCAGACCCGACAAGGTTGCCTATCAAAAAGTTCTTCCTTTTCGCCTTTTTTTTTAAGAAGACGACATGACGAAACAGGAAGTCTTCATAGCTTTTTGCATTACATCTGTTTCCTATTTTATCATTGCTAGTCAGAAATTAATTATTTGCCTTAAATGGAGTTTGAATTGCTTAATCGACTGTGCCGGGCCACAAAAAACAAGGGTTTTTGCCAAATTGATTGCCAAATCATTATATGTATGATGTTTCCGACCATTTTATTGGAGGACAAAAATTCTCATTGTTGTGAAATATATTTCATTAACGTGTTCAAATCAAATCCCGGATATCATTTAAGGAGAATAAATATTCAGTCAACTCACCTTGTGCACTTGTGCTCTTACGAGGTAGGTCCTGGATTCAATTATAGGAATCTCTCTAACACCGAGGATATTCTTGCCAGACATGGCTAACTAACTGACTGATTGACTGAATATTTCTATAATATGTCACAAACATATATGCATATATATATGTGCTTAATTATATCACAAACATAAATTGATACATCGCCCCGTACGTAACGTAATGTATATATGTCAATTGGCTAAGGGAGGGGAAGAAAAAAAATTGTGAAATTATAGCTACCTAGGATCGTAATATAATATTATAGATTCATTCATGGGGCTGAAAATTCAAAGGGTTATTCGAAATTACGCGCAGCACAACCGGAGAGCTTCTGGGCGAGCGCCTTGGTCCCGAGTAGCAGAGTCGAGAAGATTCGGCGCTTGATCTGCCCACGAACCGGAGGCTGCAGCGATGACGGAGTCGACCGTGCCCGCACCCTTGGAGATCCTTGCCTGCTCCAATCCGATGCGGCTGGAAGCAGTGGTTGCAGTCGGCATTCTCAACCCTTGGCGCCATAGCTGAGCTCGGTCGCTGTCTCTCTGTCTTTATTCGTGCTTCCGTTCAAGGAAAGAGGGGATATGGGAGGAAGAGAGGTAGTTGAAGGACTTTTTTTTTTTTTTTTTTTTTTTTTTGGTTTCCCACCCGGTATCCGGTACCCGAAGGCCCGACTAATCCGGATTCGGGGTACTGTCGGGCGGTTTCCCGGGGACCCCTCCCAAGAAGGTTTGCTGCGTTCACAGGGGCTCGAACTCGGCACCTCTGCTTAAGCGACACAAGCCCCTTCCACTTGCGCCAACCTTCTTTGGTAGAGGTAGTTGAAGGACTACTGAAGGGAGATGCTGTCTTGATACATTCATAATATATATATATATATATATATATATGCGTGTGTGTGTATTATGTATGTATGTGTGTGTGTGTTTGATAGATTCCTTCGTGCCCGATAGCCCAAACCTGAAGCAGCTATCACTTTGTATGGGACAATGCTATGGCATGCATGGCAAAGGCCAAGTTCCTGGAAGCTACGCAGGCAACCAAGTTTCAAAGCCGGAATTGAGGAAGGGATATTGAAACAATTTGATACCGTTCCGAACTGAAATTAAAATTTCCCGAAAATTTTTTTAAGCTGGAATTAATCAATAATTAAACTTTTTTTTTCCTTAGAAAATTCTCATTTATAGGTAACTGTTTTGTCTGCCTCAGAAGGCAACAAATCGCGGGGGAGCTTCATGCCCTGAGAAAGTCTTGTCAGTATCGGGTACACCACGTGATACTACTAATGTAATGTCATGAACTAATCAAATTAAACTATTTTTATGATTGTTTTTTTCTTTTAGGTTTTATTAAAAATATCCTAAAAATAATTGAATCCTATTATCTCGTGACACCACATCAGCACTGTACGTGATGCATCCGTTATACATAAGACTCTCTCTCATGCAATAGTATCAATTGCGATCCAAACGTGTAATAATTATTATATTTATCTAATAGTTTAAACTGATGGACGATAATATTAATTTTTTTTATATTCTCTGATATATTTTTTTTTATTTCTTATAAGTTGTCAACATGGGGTGACACTACCATTTAAAAGTCATATCTTCTATATATTATGTGCAAACGTTTGGGAGATTTGATATCTTTTTCATTTTCATATTTGTCATCAATCTAATTTATATATTAAAATTTATTACATGCATATGATTTTCAAATTAAGAAAACAAAAATTTCATTCATTTTTCTCTCATTCCATATCTACAATTCTAATAACAAAAATCTTTCATTAATTGGTCAGATTTCCTTATCTTACTCAATATCTACAATTTTAGCAAGAAAAATCTATAATATTTTTTGAACGAATAATTTG
Organism: Lagerstroemia speciosa; assembly: GCA_037672795.1. Lineage (NCBI taxonomy): Eukaryota > Viridiplantae > Streptophyta > Magnoliopsida > Myrtales > Lythraceae > Lagerstroemia > Lagerstroemia speciosa. The sequence goes on from CM075295.1 coordinate 8,876,420, forward strand.
AAATTGTAAAAATGAAAACGTAAAATTAACGTAGTATACTGATAAAAATTAGGAATATTTTACTTAAAACTGTAAGTTAACAAATTTTAAATTAATTAAGTTATAGTAAGTTATAAATAAATAATATAACTATACGGATTCATCTCGGTGTTTTACATTTATTTATTTTTATTAAATAGTACGGATTTGTGTCTAGTGTGTGTATATATATATATGGATATGTGCATGGATGTGCTTAGGTACATATATATATATATACACACACACATATACATATATATATATATATTATATATGGTGCTGAATGCATATGCAACACCCCAAGCCCAACTTCGCGGAAGCAACGCCTTCTTTCCTTTAATTACTTTCTGAATTTTAAAGTACCTAAACATGGGAGAATCAGACGACCATGAAGATGAGATTACTTATTAACTTATCTTTTCCAAAAATTATTAATTTATTCTATGCATTTTCTATTTTCCACCGAGGTTCGTGACGTAAGAAGAAAATAGGATAAAGAAGAAAATTAAGAGATTATTAATTTCTTATTTATAAGAATCGAACAAGTGAACCCTTAATTTATATCAAGACGTTAGCATTATGCTAAACACATTTCTTCTTCTGTTTTCTGATTTAAAGGAAACATTAACTTATTTTTTTCCTGTTAAAAAAGCCCTAATTATGCTAAACGAATTTCTTCTTTTATTTTCTGATTTGAAAGAAACGATACTTTCGTTTTTATCTGTTTCTCTATTTCTAGAAAGGGATAATAATAAGAAGGGAATAAATGATAATCGAAATTTTTCACTGAGAAGAGTCGAATAAAGAACTTTTGGTGCCAGGTGGACAGGATACTGACTACATAAATGCCTCTTTCTCATCTTTGACCTGCTTTTAATTTAAATTAGTTGGAACACATTGTACTTTTTATTAGATCTCATATTCGTAATATAATATAATAATAATTGTTTATAAAATAATTAAGCACCACTATTTAAAAGATTAGACTTTTAGGTGGAAACAGTCTCATATCGGTAATATAATACCATAACAATAGGTAAAAATAACTGGCAGCGTATGTCACACGGCAACGTCTGACGTAAACTAGGATCCGTCTTCGGCAGTCCCTTCACAACGTAAGCCTGTAGGTCCAACGATGTCCTCTAGGCCAAGTCCTTTATTTCACCAATGAGCACATTCTTGGCAGACACAGATAACTCATTGACTGATTAGATAGTTCTATAATATGTCCCAAACATATATGTATATATATTTACATATATGCTTGATTGTAGGACAAACATAAATTGATACATCGATATGTATTGCCCCGTACATAACGTGCTGTGCCTATGTCAATGGTTGAGGAAGGGAAGAAAAAAGATGGTGACTTCGTTGCCACCTAGGATGGTAATATTACATTGCAGATTCATTCATGGGGCTGAAAATTCAAAGGGTTCTTCGAAATTACGCGCGACACAAACGGAGCGCTTCTGGGCAAGCAACTTGGTCCCGTGTAGCAGAGAAGAGAAGATCCGACGCTTGATCTGCCAACGACCCAGAGGAGGCAGCCGATGGCGGGCCCAACCATGCCCTCGGAAATCCTTACCTGCTCCAGTCCGATGCGGCTGGCAGCAGCAGAAGTCGGCATTTCTCAACCCTAGACGCCTTATATGGGTAACCTCAGTGTCTGTGATCTCTGTGTCTCTGTTTGTTTGTTTGTTTTTCTTGGTCTTTTTCTCTGTTCCCGGAAATGGACTGCAAGAAGAGGGGAATAAATGTTAACAAACTTTATTTTTACTAAGGAGAATCGAACAAAGAACTTCTCACACTGAGCATACTAACTTCTTTCTCATCTTGGAACCTAATTTTAATTTAAATTACTTAAAACCCATTGAATATTAAATTAACCAATCGAGAGCGATTTCTATGAAATAGAGAGGGCTAAGTAAACTTAAATGCTTTCAAGCAAAAAAAGTAACTTAAATGCTATATAAAATTCCTTTATATTAAATTTGAATTTGTTATTTATTAACGCATCACATGATAATTTGTTCGTTGGACAAGTATATTAGCAGTAGTGCCCACTTGCTTGTCCCCTGCTTCCCTCCCTTCAATCTATGATATCTTACCAATTCTGAGTGTGGTTTGATTCTAATATTCAACAAGTTAGATTTCAATGTCAAAATTGAGGAATTCATCTTATATAGAATAGAGTCTGGATAGTATAAAAATATACGTGAAAATTATAGTATCCCTCCTCCCACAGGGAAAAAAAATCCCTAATTATAGCATCCCAACAACAAAATTCCTATTATAGATGCGAGCTATCATGAATAGTTGCATATGGAGAAAGGGAATTTATTACGTTCATGTCGCTTTCGATATAAGATCAAGAGATGTTTAAGTTTTATTCTAATTAGTATATATATGTTATTATATGGTTCTAGAGAAAAGATTTGATTTTTTTTTTCTCTTCCAATTATGCCTTTAACCGGGATCATGGGTCAATTGTTATTTCATGCAACCACTCTAATGGCCTGTGAATATTTATATTCTAAGTTCAAGCTGAAATTAATCTATTAAAGGTAAAACTCTTCCAATTATAGATTTATTTAGTTCGATATCTTTTTTTGATAAAGACAAAAACCTTCATTTATAAATTAAGAGAATTGTAGTCTATAGATTCTCGGTGAGAATTACACGGAAAAGTGTCGAAAATACATAAACTCTCAAGAGGAGAGTGTATACCTAATCTTCCTAAATTATGGGCATCCCAGTTTGTCTCTCTGCTTACCCAAATACATTCTCATTGCTTAAATTGAGATAAAAGTTTCAGTATATCTAAAACAACCGATCTAATCTCCCAAGAAACTTTGCTCGAATTCTTCACTTATATTTTTTTCACTGCTTCTCTGCATCTATTTGTACTCCCAACAATATGCCCTCCACCTCTGCCTGAAGGGATTAGAGTGCTTCCATTTAGTGCACCAAGATAATGTTATGTTGGATCCTTCACGAGCCACCCTTGCAAGGCAAGACATACTTTCTGAAAAAGCCGAGTCAATTTTAATACAGACCTATCCTTCTCGAGTTACAATCTCAGTGTGTTTTGTAAGAATAGAATTAGGGATAAGTTTATATTATGTCTTTATATTATCATATCTGTTTTGGTGTTCATGAAAGTTTACATTAAGTTCCTTAAGATTCACTAATTCCATCTTGGAGGTGAAGGTACTCGGCAAGTTCCATATCCTCCAAGGTGCTTCCCTCCATGCAGCACCATAATAAAGACAATCTTTAAAAAGATGTCCAAAATTATCAGTACTGGTCTCACAAAAAGGGCAGGTATTTCCCTCCTTAGAGAACCATGGCAGAGAACAAGTGTCTAGTCTCCATAGATGGATTTTGTATCTATCATGTAAATTGGATTTCCGGAAGCATTTGCAGAGTTTCTTCCAAAAGTGAGAATTTTAGTTTTAAATCTGTTTGATCGTACAGATAAAATGATTTGACAGTATGGTTTCCTGAGCTGGAAGGTAACCATATTAAGTTCTCTGCACAGTCCTCTTGACGTAATCTAATGCTAAGAATGTTATGTTGAAGCATCAAAAAAATTATTTAAATTCAAATAACACTAGGTCAGAAACCAACAAGTTAGTGTTCTGTGGGCTGTCATTAATAGGTACTGGTAAAAAATTTAAGCCTACATTATTTGGAATCCATGGATCCGTCCACACTTTGGTATTATACCTATTACCAATCCACATGCAGGTTCCTTTTCTTAAGTTGTTTGTCTAGCATTTTAAATCTTTCTATATTGGTGAAATTGAGTTATCACTTCTATTATTCGATAGTAAGAAGTTACTGTATTTTGCTTTCAATGCTTTAGTTGCCAGACTCTTCGTGTTTTTTGCTAAGATCCAAGCTGTCTTAGAAAGCATTGCTTTATTTGCATTCTCAGCTTTCCTAAAATTGAGTCCTCTAGTCATCTTAGGTTGACAAATTTTTTCCCATTGCCTAGAAGCATAGTAGTGTCCATTTCTATCCATTTTATTCCACCAAAATTTCCTAGTAACTTGGTCTATTTTGCTACAAATTTTCTTTGATATTTTAAAGAGTGACATAGTGTATAATTGTAAGGCGTTCAAGACCGAGGTAATGAGGGTGGGCCTAACTGCCAAGAAAATATTCTTGCTTTCCATCATTCTAGCTTATTTGTAATTTTATCTGTCAGAAATGCAAAACTTTTATATCTTCCTCTTTTTAAAAACAAGGGGTTGTCTAGATATCTAGCACTATTATTAAGTTTGTTAACTTTGAAGACTCTTTTAACTTGTATTGCTATATTTTTTGAGAAAAAGGAGCCAAATTTATCATAGTTCATTTCTTGACCACTCCAAGTACAGAATTTGTCTAGAAATTTTTTACAATATTTGAATTCAGTCTGAGATGCTTTGAAAGTTAGCAAAAAATCATATGCAAATATTAAATGTGTTATTGCTGGTCCACCTCTGCTTAATCTCATTCATTTTATTTCTTCCTCTGTTTCCGCTTTATAAATTATCCTAGATAGGATTTCCATACCAATTATAAATAGTTAAGGAGATAATGGATCTCCTTGTCTAAGTTCTCTTTCAGGTTTAAGCTATTCGGTAGGTACTCCATTTACTAAAATTGAGAGTGAAACAGTGGAAATACATTGTTGAACCCTTTGTATACAATTCTAATGGGAACCACAGTTTTTTAAATTGGTTATAATAAAAGACCACTCTAATCTGTCAAAGGTTTTTGATAAATTAATTTTTAATCCAACCCAACTTTTTTCTATCTTTTGTATTTTTCATTACATGTATTATTTCCTGAGCTAATGTTCCTTTCTCATTCATCCATCCGCCTTCCATAAAAGTTGTTTGATTTGGGGTAATGATTTTTTCTAGATGTGGTTTCAACCTATTTGTCATGATTTTTCAAATTATTTTATAAGACATGTTTGTTAGATTAATCGGTCTAAAGTCACTAAAAGAGTTAGCTCATGTTTTTTAGGAATTAGTGTGATGAATTTATTGTTTAATTCTTTTAATAAAAATCCTGTCTTGAAGAACTGTTGGATTGAATTTACGAGAAGAGGGCCTACCATTTCCCAATAATGTGTACAGACGGAAGAATGACAACTAAATAGCGTACGCTGCGTCGGATACTAGATTTAGTAGAGATAGTCCCAGGCGAGAGAGAAAAAGGGATTCTTACAGAGTGCTCTATCCCTAGAAGAGCATACCATTTTAAAAAGACTATTTTCAAAAGATAGTATGCTAAAAAAGAGTATGGTACCTGGAAAGGACCTTGCCATATAACCTCTCGTAGACTGAACACCTTCCAACAGCTCGCAGTCCCACTGCTTTTCACTTCCTTCATCTTTCCTCGCTACGGCTTCTTTTGAAGCTCTAGTTCTTACGCATCCTAGCTTCAAGATCTGGCTTTCGCTTTGAGCGCAAAGCGGCTTGCTGAGATCAAATGAGATATCCCAACTTTTGATTGTCAAACTTGCAGTTCCCATGAACCAAGCACAGGATGGATGGTGTACCAATCAATTTCGTTGGGAAGATGGCGAGGATGAAAGAAGGATATCGAGAGAGAGTTAGGAAAAAGAGTACGGAAGCGAGAGCGGGCTAGCTAAATGCCCTAAAATCCGTGTACGAAAGGGCCCGTGCTCCTGGGCAGTACATGGATAACCCACCAAGCGCTTCAGAACGTGTTGTGAAGGCGGAATAGAGTTTGCCATTGAAACTTCTGGTGTAGCCAAGTTTGAAGGGCAGAATGCTAACGAACCAGGGCCTGTGGCTCCCTTGTTTATCCCGAATCCACCGAATCAGATGTGGGGAAAGGAGAGTCGATGGGAGGACCTTCTCAACCATAGGAGTGCCCTTACGACTTTACTTTGCGAGCTACGAGGTCTCTTTTAGCGCACTTATCTTATTGCGTATACAACAATGTATAAAGCATACGTTGCTGATGGGCAGGTCAATTCAGAGAATCATATCAGAGACCGAACTGCGGTCTCTTGATCTTGGCGAGGGGTGCCTCATATGAGTGGTTGAGACAGGCCTTTAAACGCAATCTAGAGTCCATACAATGAGCTCGCCGCGTTTGCGTGCGCGAGTGAGCCCCTACTGAAGTACTAAAGTCCTCATCGCTCCTAACCTTTAAACAGAGAAAAAACTCAAAACCACAGAACGAAGGAAGCAGCAACTCCAGGAGAAATGTATGAAAATAACCACACCTCCCTTCACTCGGCTTGCCCTGCTGTGTCGTTAGATGGTCTGAGTGGCTCTCAAATGGATAGCTGGCTCTTCAAACCTATCCATATAGAGTCCTGTAGGAACCAGGGTCCGTAGGAGTCGAAACTCTCTGAGTGAAAGCCCCTCCCTCACTTCACTTCACGATTTTGAAATACAGCGAAGCGTGGTTGGCAGCCGGGATCTGTCCAACCATTTTGGCTCGAGTTCCAGTTTCAGCTTGATAGCTATATCTTTCCTTTCTTAATTGGGGGTTTTAACTTCACATATAGCTCATCAGTTTGCGACTTCGCACTCTCAGTTTTTTACAGCTTAATTGTATTAATCTTATTCCTTTGCTTCTTAGTTGTTGTTGATAGATGAAAAAAATTTGAGTTAGAGCCACCTTTTTGCAGCCACAGTTCTCTTGATCATTGCATCCACATTAAGTCTTTCCTAAGTATTTGTTCATCCAATTCATTTTTAAGTGCACCAATTCTATTAAGGTTATGATCAGCTTCTTGTATTTCTTTCAAAATTTTTATTATTTCATTAATTTTAGTTTCGCAGTTTCCAAAGGTAGTTTTATTCCATTCACTCAAGGCTACTCTTGTATTCTTGATTTGTTTTTTTTTTTTTTGTTAGTTGATTTGGTTTTGATTCTCTTATTATATGATTCTAGGAACTTTTAACTATCTCCTTACTGGTCTTATCCCTTATCCACATTGTCTCAAACCTAAATAGTTTTTTGTATTTCAAATTATTATTCCATAATTTTAGTTCTATTTGGATGTGATCATACCTGTTTGATATCAAGTGATTAACTCCTGATCTAGGAAACATTTCAAGCCATTCTTTGTTGGCCAAAACTCTATCTAATCTTTATTTAATGTGTGCCATGCCCTTCCTATTGTTGTTCTGTGCGAAAGGGCTTCTAGTGAAGCCTAAATCAACAAGGCCAGTGTCTATCACAAAATTTTCAAGGCATGCTCCAGATGTGCCCACATGTTTTCTTCCTCCCCTTTTCTCATAACTATACATTATCTCATTTAGGTCCCTAGTAATAACAAGAGGTTCATTTACCTGTTTTATTAGATCGGTTATCACCTGCCAGAAAAGAATTTTATCTGATCATATGGAGGGCCATAAGCAAATACTAAATGCCATGGTTTTTCAGAGATTTGATACTCAATTTTTGCGTGGATCCAATAAAAGGTGGAAGAGAGAATTCTTACCTCAAGTTCAGATCTCCGCATAAGGTGCAGACCCGCGACAGTCCTTTTTGCCTCAGCACAAAAGAATTTCTCCATCTTGCATTTCCTAGCCACCGTTTCTTGCTTGTCTTTTCCTAACTTTGTCTCACATAGAAATAGCATACCGGGTTTATTCTTACCGAGCAGGAGTTTTAGAGCACGAGTTACCGAGCCTCCTGCCAGTCCGTGACAATTCCATGATATGAGACTCATAGCATAGAGCAAAAAATGATTTGCACCGACATTCAGAATATTGCTCCAACAGTTTTTCAGTACTATGCTAATTTAAAAACCAACAGTCGAAAGTGATACTTTGCTAAAAAATCGAAAACAGAACAGTGAGATACCACGGTCCCTATCTTGATTATCTCTAAGATAGCCAAGGAAAAAGAATAGATACTAAGAAAAGATAAATACTAGACGTTCAAAATCGGTTTTTCTTTTTACCTTTTTCTAGGTAGCAGATCCATATCAAACCTCAACTGGAGCTCTATGATAGTAAAAGATTTTCTTTATGCATGTAAGTTGACCTCTGACTCTCTGGTGCTATTGCTCTGTAAGCCCTCCCTTTCTGAAGAAGGAAAAGAATCGGTCGGATCTTACCCGATCAGTGTTGGAAAGAGGCAGATCTGATGGAGATTATGCTTATTCGTCGACAGCAAGCGACAGATCTAGCACCAAAACTCCAATGCTACCTGCAATTACAGTTGAATACTATAGATGTAACTCCCACGGAGGGGAATATACATAACTCTCAGAGAGGGGAATGGGTGAACTCCAATAGAGGAGAATCACCGAATCTCCAATAAAGGGAGTGAAGTTTAATGTTTTAAGAAGAGATTGATTAAACTTAAACTCAAGAAATCGAGCAGTTCTAGCTGAAATCTGAAACCTAGATTTCAATCTGAAGATTTGAACTTAGAGAGCTTAGAGAGAGCGTCCCTAACATAAGCAAGGTATTAAACGTGTACGATTATTTTTTTCATTATCAAATAACAATTGTCAATCCCAAAAGTTCAAGCTGATAGGATGGTAGTCCTATTATCTTGTAAATCAGGTTTCAACTCATTGTTTTTTTGATGTGGGATTTATATATCAATATCCGTCCTTACGTGACAACATGTTCACATTTGACACGCGTCTTTAAACACCCGCCCTCAATAACTGATCTCGAGTCAGGTGTTTTTCTTCCGTACTCAGGTGAGGGGCGACAATTGACCACTCGACCTAGCGTGGTGTGAGTCCACACATACCATGTGAAATTTCCACCTGACCCACAAGAGGTTGGGCTATGTCCATCGCAAAAGTTCAAGTTGATAGGATAGCAGTATCCGCTCTATTATAAATTAGGTTTCAGCTCATTATTTTTCTGATGTGAAATTTATATCTAAACATTACATATCAACAAGCCCCTTCATTGATAAAAGCAGTTGAGAAGAAATTCATATGAAAAGAGATCATAGTAAAAATATAATTCACTGCCGAGTATCTCGTAGAAAATAACATTCCACGTCCTTAAAGAAATTATGATCAGCCATCACTAATATTCAAAAAGTTTTATGGATGTCTGACCAATACAATTCGAGTATAATTAGTTTACTAAAAAGTAAAACTCTCATAATATGATTTTTATATATTTACAAAACTCAGAAGATGATGAGATCAAATGTTGAATACTTGTATCAACCTGTGTTATCAGCACTTTTGATAGGCCACGGAGTGCTCCGTAACTTCATATATGCGAATTAAAATTTAAACGTTGGATCATATCCAATTCAAAAACTTGAACAGAAAGAAACCCTTTTTTGTTTTTTTTTTAAATAATATAAATTGTACCTGTGAAATTTTACCTAGCCCATAAGTGAAAGTATACTTAACGTAATCAAAATATACCTAAATCGAGAAACCTAACAACGATGTACAGAAGTTTTACGACTTGTACGAGCTGCATAAATGAAGAGTCAACTTTCATTTTCTGGTCAAATCATCAGCAACTAATTAGAGAGAGAATGAAAGGGATCGGCAAGGCACCTAAAGGACTTGACCGGAGAGCCGCCGGAGAAGACACCGACCAACTTTACTTTCCCTAGGCGAGCGACGCTGCGAGCTCCTCCTCGGAGTCGGAACACATCCCTGCTTCCCTTCGGAATTCTCGACCGTCCGTCCCCCAGATATTAAAGATCTGTTCCTGTTATCGGATCCCCTGGACTTGAACCTGCTTGCGTCGACTGGGGGGAGGAGATTGCTCTGATCCCTGTCGATCGTAGTACAGCCGCGCCGGAGATGTGGGGAGCGAGAATCTGGAGGACCGGATGTGGGTGTCCAGTGGACGGACGATTGAAAATCTTGAGTCGGCAGTTTGGTAGAAGAGTCAACGAGAGATGAATTGAGGGATGTGCGGGGGGATTGCGCTCCCCCGACTTAAGAAAATCCATAAACAAACATCTATAACTTTATTTTATTCCATATTTTTATATTTATCTTATTATTCCTCCAGTTTCAGGATTTTTTCTTTTTTTTTTTTTACAAATTTTCTGGATCACATCTTGCGGCTGACGGGAAGTCCAAGTCAGCACTTCACGAGGCCATGCTATGAGAGGCCTGTTCGAGGGTTAGAGGCTCCCGTGTTCTTCAAATTAATTTAAAGTTAATAATGAAGAAAAGACATGTTCTTCGTGTTGGAGAGGACAGAAAACTAACTGGAGAATTTCATGTCGAACCGAATCGAACATGGACGTGTTTCAAAAGGTAGTCACATATCACAAAAAACAAATTGACGTCATACATATGAATTCTTCGTAGCGGCTGCACGTAACGTGACATATGTCTGTGGTCGAATCAAGGGGAGAAAAAGGCTGGAAATTCGGTGTATTATCCGAATATACGGAGAGCAAAGTCGGCAATCTTCTGGCCAAGATCCTTCGTCACCTATAGCAGAGATGAGAAGATCCGACACTTGATCTGCCCACGAACAGGAGGCAACTGATTACGCGGGCCATCGAGTCGTCGGGAGTCCTCCTTGCCTGCTTCTATCTGACTCCAACCCGACTGGAATCGATCGCTGTCGACATTTTGAATCCTACCGGCCATAGCTCAGAGCGGTCTTTTTTGTCTGGAGGGAGAATGGTGGTGGTTGGGACACGGACGATGCTATGCCTTGTGTCTATGCGGACATTGAGGTCAGCTCGTCATACCACTTATAAATAATAAATATTTAAATAAATTATCTTTTTTTCTATTCATTAATAATATTTATTTAAAATTATAATTTAAAATATTAAATATTCATTAATTAAATTCAACATATTATCCATTATCACCTTATATTTTTTCTATAGCATCCATGGTAAAGTCTAGTTTCCTGGAAACTACGCCTACGCCTTCTTCCCCCTTGCTTTCTGAATTTCAAAGTACCTAATCATGGGAGAATCAGAGACAGGACTTTGAAGATGGAAATTACTTATTGATTCATCTTTTCCAAAGAATATTAATTTATCTTTTTGTATTTTCTATTTTCTCTGTAACGAAAGTTTAAAATTTAAGAAGAAGATATGAGAAAGAAGAAAAATTAAGACGGTATCGAAATTTCATCTATAGAAATCGAACCGGTGGTCTTCTAAATTTACATCGAGACAATAGCATTACGCTAAACACATTTCTTCTTTTGTTTTCTGATTTAGGAGGAAATTAATTTTGTTTTTCTCTTTTTTCCCTGCTTAAAAAGCCCTAATTATGCTAAGCACATTTCTTCCTTTTACTTTCTGATTTGAAGGAAACAACAACATTTCTGTTTTTGCTTTTTTACTCATTTTCCATAATATGGATAGGAAGAAGAATGGAATAAATGACAGCAAGAATTTTTCACCGACGGAAGTCGAACAAAGAACTTCTTGAACCGGGTCGAGAGGATAACCGACTACAGCAAACCTCTAATTTCTCATCTTCTTTTAATTTTGTTGTTTGACTGTTCTGTGTCTCATCTAGAACTAGCACAGCTGCTGCTGGATTAGCGTGCACTCAAAATTAACCTATCCAGTTTCCAATGGCTAAATTTGTAGTTTCCTCTATTTTTTTTAAATGTCAATAGTATCTGACATTATAAACCAACTAATTCATTGGACCGTGTATTATATGGCCCAGAACCCGCCATTAATCCCCGGATACCAACCTCGAGAGAGTCGAACTCTGGATCTGACCTACTGCATGTTATCAGCTTACCAACGATTCCGCCTCTCGAAGGTGTTTCCTAGTTTATTCAAATTCATCTCTCTCTGTTTTTTTTTTTTTAATGCCAAAGTGTTTTACATGAACTACAACGGTAGTCTAGCACATCTCCCCTTAAAAAAGATTTTCGAGTTTAATTTTTTCAAATGGAGAAAATTTCATAATTGAGAGAATTTTAGCTCTTAATCGATTCAATTTTAACTTAAATTACTTAAAAACTCATTGTATTTATGAATATTGAATCATGATTTTATGTGAAGTAGAGAGATATAATTAAATAAACTTACACTGCTATATAATTCCACTATATTAAATTTGAATTTATATTACTTATCAATATATCAAGTGATAATTTGCTCCCGTTTGACAAGCATATAAGTAGTGCCCACTCGCTTTTCCTTTGCTTAGCTAAGTGATTTCATTTTCCAAGGAAATGCCAAACAGAGAACGACAAAGGCTGCCCGACCCCAGGGATCTTATTTATTAAGTAATATACACAAATGTAAATTCAAACATACGTGCATCCATATGCTAAGCACATATGTGGGTAACCTCACCAAGGACTATGCGCTTAAGGAGAGATTCAAACCTCTGACCTCGTGGATTTTCACGTGAGTCATACGCATGTCCTATCCACTTGACCTAATCTTTAGGGGTTATCGTGCATATAATTTAGGGTAACTATATATGTCTTAAATTAAAATTTCAATCCTATGTATGATGCCCTAACATTATACTTTCTTGTCATATCTAACGTAGCACCCAATCATAAAGAAAAAAGCAGAGAGAAAATTCATGATTGATAAAATTTTATTCTTTAATGAATTGACTCAGCTTGAATTGAAATTAATCAGAGTTGATTATTGGACTTTCTGCATATCATATGAAAATAAGAAAAAAATCGGAGAGCCACTTAAAAATCAAGTAATGGGATTAATTTGAAAGGAATTTTTTTTAACAGAAAAATAAAAAAGCTAAGGTAAACTACTTTTCCTTCACAATTGCAAAATATCTTAACAAAACACATGCCCATATATGTAAGAAGTGCCGATTGACTAAGCTTCTTAGAGGTCCCACGCGCTTAATCCTCCCAGCTCATCATCGGGGGTCCACGATGTGATCACAGTGGTCATGTACGCACCGAGTCTTGATTGGTGACATTATTCGATTGCATTACGATGACCCCTTCTCAAGCGGTTCTTCCGGTTTGCCCCTTTTTCCAAGTCGTAAAACTATTTGTCAGAAGTCCCCAAGCGCACATGACGTGCACGGTGCACCTATAACAACATTAACGCTTATTCCCGGTGGTGTGGAGCAATCTGTAGTCCGATACTTGAGAAATTTAACGTGCAAGTTGATGTTTGAGAATTCCAAGACCATCTTGAAAGGCGGCCGATCGAGTAAAAAACCTAGAGATGGATTGTGGGTGGGGTTCCTTGCGTTCGAGAAAATGTAAAATCAAGATAGTTTTACCATTTAGTAAGTTAATTCGACGTAAATATGAAATAGCTAATCACACTCGTTTGTCATTCCTATTGTTGATTTAACAAAACTTATGAACTATGTCAAAAGATAAAAAGGAATCTTGATAAAGAAGTGCGAGAAAATTCAGATACCATCACACATATCTAACTTTAAGTTGTATTATGTATCTCAAGACATCCGAGACGATGGAAAAACATAGAAGAGAAGCAGTGATCGATATGGATCGATCTTTCTGTGCAGGAATTCATGATACATATTAATAACCGGGAGATACTATCATGTGTAACGGATGTATCACGTGACACTACGTGACATTTGTGACACTATTCAATAGTAGCAATGTCACGTTGTACACCCGTTACCTATAAATACTTTATCGATAACCTAACCAGGAAGGAAGACGATTATAGAGGTTCAGCCTCAGCGCGACATCGGCCTTCGCCTGGCCAGCTGGTCCTCTCAAACGGTGACCACAGCCGGCCTGCCCACCCCAAACCTTATCTAAGAAGGGTAGGTGCGCCGCACTCCCACTCCTCCAGTTCAGCCGCTCCATGAGCCTTGGTTGCGCCACGGACAAAACATCGGAGAACAAGACTGGCCATGTTTCCGACGAGAGCCCTCACCACGTGGAGCAAAGAAGTGAAGATCAGGTGCTTGATACGTCCCCGGACCGGAGGGAGTGGAGCAGGACGGCGGCGGCCACTGGAGCCTGCCTTCGTTTCTCCCCTCCGGTGCGGCCAGGATCTGCCATCGTTGCCATCAGGGCCTGCGACCTTGTAAGAAAAAGCCATAGCTTCACCGACGACGACGGTGAGTTGGCTATGAAGGCGTGGGAGAAAAGAGAAACAAATGGGGGTTGGAGGTGCGCCGCACTCCCACTCCTCCAGTTCAGCCGCTCCATCAGCCTTGGGTGCATCACGGGCAAAACATCGGAGAACAAGACCAGCGATCTTTCCGACGAGAGCCTTCACCACGTCGAACGAAGAAGTGAAGATCAGGTTCTTGATACGTCCCCGGACCGGAGGAAGTCGAGAAGGACGGCGGCGGCCACCGGAGCCTGCCTTCTTCGCTCCCCTCTGGCACGGCTGGGAGCCGCCATCGTTGCCGTTGGTGCCCGCGACCTTGTGAGAAAAAGCCATAGCTTCACTGACGACGACGGTGAGGTGGCGGTGAAGGCGTCGGAGGGTGTGAACGAGTGCATATATACTGGAAGGCTGAACGGAAGACACAAGACAGGAATGTTCCAGGAAGCTTCCCGTTGAATTAGAATGAAACATGCACTAGATTGAGAAAAAAATAGATTTATAAGAAAATTAGATATCGTCATCTATTAGTTTAGATTTTTTTAGTAAAAATGGGTTCAAAACTCTTATATGCTTATATGAAAATTCAACATAGTATTAGCGCAGGTCGATCCTGAACTCACACCATGTCAGGCCCAAGTGCGAAACTCGTGATTCGTTAAACTCGAAACTGGAAGCAAAAAGCCATGCTCGTGGTTAATTTCTCGAGTACGGAAAAAAATCCAACTTATATGCTAGTTAGAGAACAGAAGAAAGGCCCACCCGTGGTAGTTTATCATCGCTGCCTGAGACCGGAAGAAAAGTACATAGGTCAAAACTAGTTATTGAGAGTGGATATTTAATGATACATATGAAATATCAATACGCTTTCACATAAACGGGCTGAAAAAGGCAAAAATTTAACACTTCCCTTCTCAGTTAGATATTGACAGAGATTGTCCGGCCCCACCTACCATCTAGAAGAAAAGAGAACGCATGCACATAGGCTCGCGTGTGTGTATATATACATGTGTATATGTATATGTAAAAGAATTAGCTGGAAAAAAGAGAATTTGACATTGTGGTATTATCTTCAACCTAAGATAAAGAGAACATGGATTCAATTTTTACCGATAAAATTTTTTTTAACTTTTTTATTCCCTCTTTTTTTTTTCTATTTCTTAGGGGAATATCTATATTTATATTCTAAAATACAGTTATAAAAGGGCACTTCCAACCTATCCACGTAAGCAATCTTCTTTTCATTTTTTTCAATTTATATTTTGAACAGGCTCCAGAGCTCCGCGTCACTCAAATCCACTGACTCTTTTTCCTTTTTCTTTTATTTGTTGTACTGAAAAATCTAAGAAAATCTTCTCTACGGCAGTCCAGCCCACCAACTCCATTTACCCTTCTTTCTTATCGTATGAATCCTTCAGCAGAAAGCTATCGCATTGGCGTCTCCCTGCTCACCGTCCTCTGTAGCTCTCCTGTCTCCTTGAATTTCTTGACTCACTTTCCTCATCCATCTCCTTCATTCAGATCCTCCTCCGAGGTATCTTCTCGATTCTCTTCTATGGCATTCGAGAATTTCGCCAACGAGAATGCCATCTTTAGGAAACTAAAGGCGAAACCAGAGAAAAAGGTTGTGTTTGCCTCCTCACGATTCGATCTCCTTTTAGCATCTGTGTTACTCGACCTGTTCTATTGTTGCAACCTAGTATGTTTTATTTGTAGGCTGAAAAAATTTAGCTGGGGAAATCAGCTCTTGTCACTGTCAGGAGCCAGCTAATAGATAGGGCCTCGAAATCCATCGAGAAAGATGCTCTTCACACTACTAACTCGAATGATGAGCTTTTTCAAGTATTGTATATGAGTGCTGCAAATGTATAAAAATTAATTAAAATTGATATAAATTTGATATATGAATTCGTAATAAAATTAATTTCTCACTTAAACTATCAGACATACACCCAAAAAAAAAAAGTAATTCAAAATGTATATTTAATCGTCTCTGAGTACGAATAGAAAGCGTGGGAATGTCTGTGGAAGTTCCCCGGGGGAAGTGGGAAAGACGGCGCAGTATTCTGTCGTTTTGTTAGAAGCTTGAGTATTCAGTGTTAGCTCGAGTTAACTCAGTACTAGTGCTCTTGGGTTTGAATATTTATAATTAGAAAGATTCATATCAGGAGCATCTTACCTCTCAACGACCCGCGCCGGCCTCGCTTGACCTATTGTATTTTATCTTTCTTCATGTATTTTTGTTTATTCAATATTTTAAAATTTTAATAAATTCTCATCTCTCTACACCACGAACTGAAAATTCGAGCACAGATTTCGCTTAGAAAAAACAAAAACAGAAAGGAAAAGAAAGGAAAGAAAGACGCGGAATCAATTCAACACGCGTTCGTGTCAGTACCTAAAGTCTGAGCTTAGCTGTTGTTATGTTACGTATGCCCCAAACAAGCATTACATCACACACATAACCATTCCTTAATTACAGTAATTAATTTCAATTACTTTGTGTAAACTACAATTATTTAAAAAAAATGTTTACCAGCCTACATTGATTAAGTTCTTCCACTATCACTTCTTTTTAAATGAAGTTTAAAGGAAAAAAATAACTTGATACAGTCAGTACTGTTCTAATTCTATAATTGTGATTTAGAGATTTTGGATTTGATCTTGACTTCTCGTGCCCTCTTCCTTCCGTTCTTTTTATGTGTAACTGGGACTGGGACCTCGATCTTGCTTGCTCTATATGGTTAGTCTTTTGTTCCCCTTTCGGGCATCAATTTATGTCATAATGTGTTGCGAAAGACGGCGCACTGTAGAGACCAGAGAATGGCAGGCAGATTCCTGCCTGTTTCCTCGTACATCTTTTTTTTTTGGTGGATAATTCATTTTTTTCGAGTTCCCCACTGGCCCCCTGTTCGTAGGCTTATCCCCAGTCTAAATCAAATCTTATTGAGTGGAACGTCGAATAATTCTCATGTATCCAACTTTTTTTCTTTGTAAACTTAAAAAGAATTTTTAATATATATTACGACTCACATTTTTTTAAATCTGGCTGTGGAGCTCGAGGTCATTAAGTTCAGATGCATAGGAAAAACATCCAACTTCTGGATAATTGTTAAGGAAGTTCAATTGTCCTGTAGTCATTGAGTCTGAGTATGAAAGATGAATATTGTATTGTTATCAGCACTTCGCTCTCCTATTTGTGCATGGAAGAAAAATGCTATGCTCGATGACAAATGCTGAGGGTGTTGATAACTGTACTGCCGCTTGAAAATAGGCATTGAGAGTTACAACTTTATATCGAAAATTCATTAAAAAATTCTAAGGATATAAGAGGATTATGCATTATCATCATATTATTGATTCAAACGTTTGGATCGATCATATGCATGCCTTTATCGACAACTTCCCTCCCTTCAATCTGCGGTCGTGCTATTCCTAAATTCATCAACCCGAACGTGCCAAAGCATGGGATATCCTCGACAATTGACACGTCCGAATTTCAATTTCCTCATTTGACTGATCGGGTCCCGACTTAGGACATCATGCCATAACCTAGAATTTCATTGTCTCCGCGATCGAACCTATCGGCCTCGTCATGGTACGATGAATGGATGGGAGCGTGGTTTTGTTATATTCGCGAGTTTCTTTTATTCGGAAAAGTAATTAATTGCAAGTAATAGTGTCTGGACGACTAGGGTCGGATGGACCGTCAATTAAAGCTAGCTGAACATGTCGAATTCTTCCTTTTCATGGGAGGTAGGAAAAGTACGTCACATTGATTGAGTAAGGAGGAAGTCTTGGATATACATGTAAGACGCCAACTCCTCAAGAGCACTGACAACGAGAATTTTTGGGTGATCGACATGTAGTATTAAAGGCCCGTGATAAATGATTTGGATATGTCCTTGCTGTAGACGTACGAGGATGGTTCAAGTCAGTACCACACGAGGATATGGTTCGCTCTAAATTAATTTAGAGCTTAGTAAATTTTTTGGATATTAAATAGGGTGAGGAAAATTTTATTCGCATGTCCGCGTGGACTGAAAACTGACCGGAGAATTTCATGTCAAACTGAGTCAAACATACATATGTTCTGGTCGAGAAAAGAAAGGATGGACGGGTTCATAGCCCGGGTCGTGATAGATCTTCTAAGGCTGGATATTCAACTAGTCATCCAAAAATATGGAGCACGAAGTCGGCGATCTTCTGTGCAAGATCCTTCATCACGCGTAACAGCGACAAAAGGATCCGGCGCTTGATCTGCCCACAAACTGGAGGTAACTGATGGTGAGGGTGATCATGTCGCGGGAGTGATCCCTGTCTACTCCAATCTGACCCGACCGCAGTCGATCACGGCCAACATTTTCAACCCTATAGGTCATGGCTCGGAGCAGTCTTGTGTGTCTCTTGTGTTTTAACGTTCCAGGGAGAGGGGTAGTTGGAATGCTTAAGAAGTAGCCTATATAAACATGCATGTGTATATGGTCGGTGTTCGGCCTCCGTTTCTTGGAAGCTACCCCCGATCTTCAAGATGGAATTAAAAAAAAAGTCTTCAGCTATGGACTAAGGAGTCCTTCAATGATATAAAAGAAAGAGAGAAATAAACGAGTATATAAATCTCATGGATAAAAATCGAAATCATGATGTTAAAGTGCTGAAGGAGATAACAAAACGACCGAGGCAAATAAATCGATACTGTGGGCACAATATGGAGAAGAATATCTAGCCATTGGAAGAGAGAAAGTCTTCTATGTAATAGTGTTCTTATATTATAGCACTTACGCAAAGATACCGACAAATAAAATTTAGTTATATCTAAGTTGTTTTGTTATTTTTAAGATTTTATTAAAAAAAATCTTGAAGACAGCTAAATTCGAATTACTAGCGTTACCATATCATGTGATCACACCGGTACAGGGAAGACTTGCTCCTTAGTAAATGCATTCATAATAGGGGCAAGTCTTTCTTGTAATGGTGTCACAGTGAGACAGTGATTGTGCGGTAACATAATTAATCAAACTCGGTTATTCTAAAGGTTTTCTTTATGAAATCATAAAACCAATAAAACAATCCTAAAAATAATTGAATTTAACTTATTGGTGTCATCACGTAAGTGTCATCGCGTAAATGTCATCATTGGGTAACACTGTTACATACAAGATTTTCTCACGAAATAGAGTGGAATATATTCCTCCTCCTCTATAAAGAATAGCTATTACTTACAAGAAATATAAATAAAATGGTAAAGTATTCTTTAAGTATTCCTTAAATTTTCAACTTCTCTCTTTTTAAATATTTATATTTGGGGCCATTTTAATCTTTATCATTTTTTACCAGTTCTATTCCCTCAGTAAACTCCCTGCAGTTAATCGAAACCATTCAGGTAAATACTTAATGTATATTTCCTATATATTCTGTTCACCGTCATTTTTTTTCTAGTGAAAGAAACGACCCCTTCCAAGTTAGTTAAGGGTAATATTATAGTACCAAACTAAAACTCGATATTCACTTCAATGTGGTTACTAATGGGCTCGACTTAGCTAATTATCTTTAAATGGTCCTATGCCATGCCTGGTATGTACCCATCATAAATGTCCAAGGTCAGAAACAGCCCATGGCTTTCCATTACTTAATTTGGAACCATTGTCATCCCACATTTGGAAAAAATGCTCTTCAGCTTCTCAAGTTGAAATGCCATTCCATTCGTTTAAGGTTCGTTAAATTTCTCTTGGATAGGCTGGACAAACCCTTTCTTCAAATTTTTTGGCTACATATCCCATTGTTCAGAGAAAGTCTTCAATACATCAGGTATACTGCATAACAATGCTGACGTGGGATATTCGACCCGATGATTCACTAGACATAATTCTCTCAATCTTATGTGATGAGCAACATTCTTGCTTCTCTTCAAGTGTGACAATTTGGGATCCTGCTTGTCTGAATCTAATTAGAGTTAGATTCTTCTTGTGAGATATCGAATGAGACTGTCTGATTGTCACTAACGAGATTCTTAACCTCCTTTATTCTCATGTGCCGAAAGAGAGAAGAAATAATCAACATGAGTTAGTGAGATTGTTTTGTATTTCTTCTCCTTGAGTAATGTCACGGGTTCGAACTTTGTAAATGAAGAAAGATTCTAGTGGCAAGAGCTTTATCTCCTTAATTTATTGATCCTACTCGAACTAGAATGAGCTAGCTAGGGTCCGTTTAATTTCTTAATATTAGATAGTATACAATAGAAGAGAGAGAACAAATAAAGAAAATCAATGCAGAGCGTCTCTATTATTCTCCAAAGCATTAATCTCAACGCAAACATAACTTTTGTGAATTGAAGGAAAGGGACCAACTGAACGGACACCATCAACTTTTGCCTCATACTATAGATCTGATCCATCATTGTCCCAAGCTGTGAACATCCCAAAATAGAAACCACAATTCCAAAACGGTAACTGGGTTCCACTTCTTCATCTTACTCCTCCACTATATTGAAAAGGTCTTATATGTAATAAGTGTATTACTGTGACAGTACTTATATATGATATCATAAACTAATAATATTCAATTATTTTCAGGATTATTTTTCGTTTTTAGGATCTTATTAAAAAATCTTAAAATAATTTAATCTTGTCATGACAAGGGAATTGTCGTGCAATATATCACTAGACAGAATACTGCAGTGGAGTTTGCTGTCTTAACATAGTTTCTGCCACTGTACAAGGAAGTGCTTGCAATCAGCATTCACAATCACAAACAAACGTCCCCAGTTCTGGTGGCTACACTATCACATCCATCTGCACGCTTCCTTTTTTAGTTACAGAGACGATCTGCAGATATGTAGGATGAGAAATTAAGAAGTAAAAGAGAAATAAATTAGTTAGAAAAGTTCTTGCACTAAGAATTGAATGTGCTTCTAGATTATATATTAAAAACAATACCGCTGTATTAAACATTTTTCTCTCTCACCAGTAGACTCTAGTTTGTGCTCTAGATAAATTTCCACATTTTCGATGATAATTATTGACGAACGCCATTATTCTAAAACATAAAATCAACAAGGATGCTTCTATAAAACTGTGATTGTATCGTATAGTTTGAGTGTTGTGCACCTGCTCCGATTTATCAAATAGAGTTCATAAATATTATCAAGCATTTCACATCGACATTTTTTGTTATTACAAACGGCATAGAGTCCCCATATTCACATTGAAAAACTGCAGTTATTCACATTCAGTAGCTGTAATAATACGACCGTGTCATCATTTCATTCCGTAATAGGATTAACGCAGTTGGAAACTGAATTAGTTAAAATTTTTAAAATTTTTGAATATTAGGCAAGGTTAAAAAAATTGAAAAGCAGGGTCACTATGGGTCGCTTGGATGGAGCTACATCTGTTAAAAGGAAGGAGTATCTGGGTAGTTCAGCGAACCTCCAGCTCATCATGGGTATTGACGAAACTCCTAAAACTCAGAGGTGTCGCAAGACCACAAATCTCCTGTAAAATTGGCTCAGGCGAATCGATCTTCTTCTGGCATGATACTTGGGCTCCACGGATAGGCCCTCTTTCCACTTACTGGCCGGGTGGTGTAATGAGTATACCATCTTTGGATAGCAATGCAAAACTCTCGGCAGTTCTATCCAATCGAAGTTGGAATTGGCCTCGGTGTTTAAACCAAGCCATCTCCAGTTCTCTACAGCAAATACAGCATAATGTCAGATTTTCTGTTTCTGATCAGTTCTGTTGGGCAGGGGATTCAATATTTATATGTCTCGAAGGCATGGGAAGTGATTCGCCTAAAGCACCGTATGGTGATATGGCATGATCTGCTATGGTTCAAAGGGCATATACCCAAGATCTCCACAATCTGCTGGCTGGCAATGATGAATAGATTGGCAACCAAGGACAGGATCGCCAGGTGGGACTCTCATCTGTCCTCTCGGTGTGAATTTTGCGAAAACTCCTATGAGTTTAGGGACCATCTATTTTTTGAATGCCCTTTCACGAAAGTAATATGGAAAGACCTGTTGCTCATTATACAGCAAAACAGAGACCTGAAAACTTGGGCACAAACAACCTTCAATTTTGGAAAGGAAGCAAACTAGATATGGTCATTGTTAAGCTGATATTCGCCTGCTATATATATATATATTGTACTTGGGCTGGGAGGAGTTTGAGAGTTTTCTAAGGAGTGAGGTCCCCAAATTTTGTTATTAAGGATAGGATCATTATGATTGTCAAACTTAGGCTAGTTATTACATACACCTAAGATTAGACATGAGATGAATTCGAGTGCCATTATCCCTATATTTTGTACAGTGGACCTATTGTAAAGGATGCAAATATGGATTGAAGAAGGAAATGAATTTACACGTACCAAGAAAGAAAATGAAAAGACCACCGCTACACAACCATTAATCAACCAACATATACGCCGCTTCCTGCATTGGGCAAAAAATTCTTAAAATATCAGGTGACATCATAAGTTTGCTGACCCACAAACGTCACTGATATAAATCATTCATCTGGAAATTATGACCCAAATTATAGAAATGAGGTCCAAATTAAGGACGTGTACGTATATATGTATGTCCATATATCTGTCGTGCTTTGCCCTAACTAGAAAAGAAACCCTAGACAAAAAGCAGCAAGCAACTCAACAATAACAATCGGATCGGCACTGTGGAAGTGTCCAATCGACAAAATTTCTGAAAATGAAATGGGGGATGAGTACAATGTCAGGCAGACGCACGAGGATAGCCGCTGGGTCGTGTCCCATTTCCGGCAAGCAAAAGCCCCTTCGAAGTTGAGAGTCGACCAATTGGCTCACCAAACAAAGCTTCAATTGTGTGCATGCCCTCGAGTATCTGTTGTTGGCCCACCTCCGATCTCCTCCCTAATAATTCAATTTCAAGAGCTAGCTTGTCCACATTTAGTAGGGATTTTCTTGTCTAGGACTTCCAACGCAACATGAATTATTTGCCAAGAAAGACATAGCCCTGATGTATATGTACGAGTTGGCTCTACTAGTTCGATGCATATTCACTACAAGAAAACTGTTATTTTCTGACGAACAGATCCATTGTTAATTCATGGGTAAATAACTTTCCCGACGGATTACATACAGATACTTGCCATCGCATTTTCCCTTGGGAATTTAATGTCGATGGATTCCCGACGGATATCCGTCTGTAATTTTCTGACGTATTTACTGACACATAATCCGTCGGAAAATAAAGAACCGCCGACAATATATTCGTAGATAATTACTGACGGTTCGCCGCTCGTGACAGATTATCCGTCGGTATTAGCAACATAAGATGCAAAAACAACATACCAGCGGCCACCCAAAGGTAGCCGTGTTTAAGTCATAATGTTAAGAATTTTACCTTACTCTTATGTCATGTTAAATATTATAATTAGTGCCCCTGAGGGGTGGACCCCTATGGAGTAGGTCAGGTCTAAAGTTTGACTCCCTATGGAAGCCGATATATAGGGATTAATGATGGGTCACAGACCATATAATATCCAAAATTTTCTTGATATTTCAGGACCTATTCAGAAGGTGAATTCCAAGTCGTAGTAGAAACATGGGCTTACCCCAATTTGGATGAACCAATTCTCGATCCTTGTAATTACTGCACGCATGTAAAGCAACCATATAACAACGAGTTTCACCAAATCATTATCTCGATTTTGAATATAATCGACATGTGAAAAGGTAAAACCTTCAAAATAACTGCCACATAAATTTTATCCGTATATTCTCCCTCCGCTTCGGATGTTAACTTTTTTTTTTTTTTGATAAGTGGATGTTTAGTTAACTTTCTTTGATATTAATGATACGAATACTCATTCGTCCTCTTTTTTTTTTTTTGGTAACACGAGCCAACATGTAGTATATACCTCCAGGAAAGAAATAGCATGCAGTATTTGTTAAGTGTTAAGGTGAGGATAATTGGATAGAAAAGCTTATCTCATTATCATAAATGTATCACAATATATACAGAATACATGACTACTACTAAGGGAAGTGAATCCCATATAATGAGCAACTAACAAAATGTGAAAAGATAAATTATCCTAACTGTCCAAAAATACAGTATTGCACTACACAATATATCGACCATGATATTGTATTCCTTAATACGCCCCCTCAAGTTGGAAAGTGAGGATTCCGAACTCCCAACTTGTTGAGAAGGAGAGTGAAACGATCCCGGCCGAGTGCTTTGGTGAATATATCGGCGAGTTGCTGTCGGGTAGGGACATGTGCAGTGCAAATTTCACCGGACTTAAGATGTTCACGAACGAAATGACAATCTATCTCAATATGTTTTGTTCGTTCATGAAACACTGGATTGGCAGCAATATGTAACGCAGCTTGGTTGTCATAGTATAACTGCGCTGGATGTTCAGTTGAAACGCCAAGAGAAGAAAGTAAGTTGCGTAGCCATATCAATTCACTGACGGTTGCTGCCATTGCCCGATATTCAGCCTCTACAGACGATCTTGAAACAGTAGTCTGCTTCTTAGTTCTCCATGATATTGGACTTCCTCCTAAGGTTATGTAATAACCTGTTATAGATCGACGAGTCATGGGACAAGATGCCCAATCCGAATCACAATAAGCGATCAACTTTAAAGAAGAAGGCTTCAGAAAATTCCTTGTGTTGGCGATTGCTTGAGATACCGAAGCACTCTCATAGCTGCATCCCAATGACCTTGTCGTGGACCTTGCATGAACTGAGACAGAATATGTACCGAGTAGCATATATCTGGTCTAGTAATAGTGAGATAAATTAGGCGCCCCACAAGACGTCGATATTTATCAGGCTCAGATAAGGGGGCTCCTGAATCATCGGACAACCGATGATGTTGCTCCATCGGAAAGGAAGATGGACGTGATCCTAACATGCCGCATTCTGAAAGAATATCCAGTGTATATTTTCGTTGATTCAAGAATAAACCAGAGTTAATCCGGGCTACTTCAATGCCCAAGAAATATTTCAGAAGTCCCAAGTCCTTGATACGAAAACATCGACCAAGGTATTGCTTAAAGGCATCAAGATGAGCAGGAATATTTCCTACTATTATCAAATCATCCACATAGACTAAGACTCCCAAAAATAAACTTCCTCGAAAAAGTGTGAAGAGAGAATGATCTGCACTTGCCTGTTTGAAGCCATACTCTTGTAGAGCAACACTGAATTTCGAGAACCAGTTTCGAGATGCTTGTCGAAGACCATATATGGATTTGTTTAATTGACAAACATCTCCATCCTTCGAAGAGAAACCAGGTGGTAAAGACATGTATACCTCCTCCTGCAAGTCACCGTGTAAGAACGCATTTTGGACGTCCATTTGATGAATTGTCCATCCTCGAGCTAGTGCCACCGTCAGAAGGCAGCCAACAGTGACTAATTTTGCAACCGGTGCGAATGTTTCATGGAAATCAACTCCTTCAATTTGCGTAAAACCCTTGGCCACCAAACGTGCCTTGTAACGTTCTACAGTCCCATCGGCTCGTCGCTTGATTTTAAATACCCACTTGCATCCCACTGGATGTTTCCCGGGAGGCAATTTCTGAATTGTCCATGTGTTGTTTAGCTCAAGCGCTCGAATTTCCTCGGCCATTGCGGTGCGCCACCGTATATCTCGTACTGCCTGTTTATAAGTCTTGGGCTCGACATCCGAGTCAATTGAAGCTAGAAATGACATGTGCTTATTAGAGACATTATTATAGGAAATAAAGTTCTCTATAGGATGACGCGTACCTGAGGATTTTGATTGATCGAGTGAGCACGGAGGGGTGTTAACTGTGTGACATATGTAATCGGACAAATAAGAAGGCTTGTGCCTCTCTCTCGTTGAAGTCCTTGTATTATTTGTACTCTCAATCTGCACACCATCACTTACGATTATTCTGTTCTCCCCTTCAGAAGCATGTTCGGGGGCTTGTATATTTTGTAGGGCCGAGCGTTGAGTAGCTTGTCCCTCGTGTCCATGTTGACTCATGGCTTGGGCTTCAAGACTCAGCCCGTTGTCTCCCGAGGTAATAACATTCGGCCCTTCTGCTCCTAATTGTGAAACTTCTTCAGCTGGGCTAGGAAAGGTTGGCCCATTTCCATTCTCAGCCCCATGATATCGTGGGTTCTCATTCCATGTGGCCCACTGAGTTGGCTCTTCGTCAACGTAAAGGCACTGACTTGATTCACTCGAGCGTGTGATTTCCTCCGTGGTGGAATATGGAAAAATGTCTTCATAAAAGATAACATCACGAGAAACAAATATTTCCTTCGATTTTATATCATAAACACGCCATCCTTTCTTACCAAATGGATATCCCACGAAAACACACTTTCTTGATCTCTCATCAAATTTGTCCTTCACCCGGGGCCTATTGTGGGCATAACAAAGTGACCCAAACACACGTAAATGTGAATAATTTGGTGACTTGCCAAATAAGACTTCATGTGGACTTTTACCCGATAAAATTGGGGTTGGTGTGAGATTGATCAAATGGGCCGCTGCCGAGACACATTCACCCCAAAATTCAATTGGAAGTGAGGCTTGAAAAAGGAGTGTCCGAGCCACATTTAAAATGTGGCGGTGCTTTCTCTCCACTCGCCCATTTTGTTGAGGTGAATCAACACATGTTGTTTGGTGGATGATTCCATTTTCCATGAAGTAATCCTGCAATTCACTTGACAAAAACTCCATACCATTGTCACTTCGAATGGTTTTAACAGAACAATTGAATTGGTTCTTAACCAGATTACAAAAACCAATTAGATGCCTCCGGGCCTCTGATTTCTCACGTAATAGATATATCCAAACGCCTCTACTAAAATCATCAACCACTGTCAAAAAGTATCGTGCCCCAGAAATTGAGGTTTTCCTGTACGGTCCCCATAAATCACAGTGAACCAACTGAAACGAATGCTCTGCTTTATTCATACTAATCGGGAAATTAGAGCGAGTTTGTTTCGCTCGGTGACAAATATCACAGCCCTTACTCAATTTCTCGCCTAAACATAAATCTGTACCGCATAACTTCATTTGGCGAGAGGGATGCCCCATCCTTCGGTGCCACAACTCACTGTCATCCGTTGTCTTGTATGCAAAAAATGAAGATGCCACACGTCGTAAATAATAGACCCCCCCTTTGAGCTCACCCAATCCAATCATCATCCTCGAGGTGTGGTCCTGTATTAAGCACAAATTCGAATGAAATGTCACTTGGCAGTCAAGATCATGTATCAATTTTGCAACGGAAATCAAGTTGCAATTAAAATCGGGCACTAATAAAACATCATTCAAAATGAAACCGTTCCCAAGGTTAACTTTTCCGATCCGAGTGGCTCGAGCCGATCCTCCATTGGGAATGTAAACCGGTGAAGGCCCTTTGACTTCCATGGAATCAATAATTTGTGATGCAGATCCAGTCATATGCATCGAGGCACCTGTGTCGACGATCCACTCAACTTCCGAGTTTATTGAGATTAAATTGTCACCGAAAAGTGGCCATGAATTTTCCTCGTCTTGGCCGATCAAATTTAGCAGCCTCTCGAATTGGAGATTTGTCAAATTTCTTCCCGCAGTTAGGCCATCATTCATTCTACCAGCTTGGGCCATGCACGCACATTGGGACGAATGATCAAAATTGGAGACGACTTTATTAGCCTTTGCCATCGAAATCAAAGACGAATAATCAAGGAGATCTGTTGGATGAGAAATAGTCAAGGAGACGGTGAGGGCAGAATTTTTGATCAGGATTGTTGCTCTGATACCATGTTAAGGTGAGGATAATTGGACAGAAAAGCTTATCTCATTATCATAAATGTATCACAATATATACAGAATACATGACTACTACTAAGGGAAGTGAATCCCATATAATGAGCAACTAACAAAATGTGAAAAGATAAATTATCCTAACTGTCCAAAAATACAGTATTGCACTACACAATATATCGACCATGATATTGTATTCCTTAATATTAAGAGTTAAATTTCACATCAATTAAATTAAAAAAAGTTTGAATTTATAAGATAATTATGTATTAACATTTAAGAGCTTAGACTTGTAAGTGAAAATGGATTCGAGAATCATGTGTGTTCAGATAAAAATTTAATAGCGGTATTTAATAAGCAATAAAAAAATCGATAGAACGTGGATTATCAAAGAGGTCCCACACGCTTAGTTCTTGTCTGAGAGTAAAGACAACATGCGAGGGATTGATGTAACATATCTTTGATTATTCAGCCTGCAGCAAACTGTTCTTCAGTTTACTCAATTTTGCAAAAAAAGGTTTTTGCACATGTACGCCTAAAAATCGGAACAATTATTTACACAACGAACTTATTGTGTGTTACACGTTAAATATTAACACCATAAGTCAACATCACCGAGGTTGACCCATTTTGACCAGTAGGTTGGCCGGTTCGATCCCATCGATCAGTAACTCTTGGTGTACGATGCGATTTACATTCCGAAACTCTCAAATAAGGGATGAACCCTTAAAATTAGGAGAAATTGTAAAATGTTACATAAATTAAATTTTACGATACCTGCTAGTTGGGTTTATCCCTCCTATTTGGAAGATGATTTGAGCTCGATTTATTCAGGTCGGTTAATTCGGGCTTTAATTAATGTTTTAATAATGACCCATGTGTTACCTTTTTTGAGGGCTTTTAAACAAAAAAAAAAAAGTATATGAGGAGCAACAACTAGTGTTATTGTGTGACGATCAAATACACAGCAGCAAGTGATGATTGTGAGCAGTGGATAAATGACAGAAAACAGCAGGCGATTGAAGGAAAATCGCAGCAGAAATTCGTTCAAGAAAACAGGGGAAAAACAGGGCAGTTTTTCCGGGAGCGCAGCGCGAGATCAAACCTAGAACGCAAAGGCAAACGAACTCCAATTGGAATGAAATTTTGACAGTAGCCTCATGACTCCTGCAGCTAAGTTCTGAACGGTGGAGATCGGATTTGGAAATCAGTAAGTGATGTTTTTGGTGAGGTCAGCAGAGCAGTTTCTATAATAACAAATTGTTGTGGTCTAAGGGATTGATTCTTAATTTGGTGATTGTTTTCTTGAAGAAAAACTGTGTAATCTCCATTGATATAGTGAAAAGTTGAGTTGGTCTGGTGCAGTAGTTTTTCTCCACATCGGGATTTCCACATTAAATTTTTGTTGTCCGGTTTTGATTATTGCTTTCGTTATTCGATCCTATCACGATTGCACTAGAAGGGAAATTTTTATTCGCTGCATTTTAATTAATCAAGCTCACGCTTTCCCAACACTATAAACACGATTTTTTAGTTTAAACTATATTATTTTGGTCCCATTAAATTGATTCTTTCACTCTTGTTTCTAAATTAATCACTACTTATTTTATTAAATATAAGATCTTAATATTCAAATGCAGTGATAATTTCCTCAATACTGAATCTTCTCTGAGGAAAAATAAAGCAGAGATGTGATCATCGGTTAGTCGTGGCCGGAATTGCAATTTGTGCGCACGAATTATTTAGCTTGATCGATCGTGTAATTCAGTGCCAATAACGATATCCAATTACAACCGTTTAGATCTGATTATGCTCTCAAACCATAGAGAATTTAATATGTAAGTTACCGTGAATCATATAAACTCACAATAGACGTGTCGCATCAATGGATTTGATATATATTCAGATCTATCTTATATGTATAAATAGAAAAAACATTGATTGAACCAAGCTCTTTGCCTTTTTTCAAGAGCCGACAAGGTTGCCCATCCAAAAGTTCATTTTCTCTCTCTCTCTCTTTTTTCAGAACATGACATAAGCAAATAGGAAGTCTTCATAGCTTCTTTGCATTACATCTATTTCCTATTATCATTGCTAGTCACAAATATTATTTGCCTTAAATGGAATTTGAATTGCTTAATCGATTGTGCCGGGCCACGAAAAACAAGGGTTTTTGCCAAATTTATTGGCAAATCATTAGATCTATGTGCTTCGGACTAGTTTATTAAAGGGTATAAAATCTCACATTTCATTGAGGTGTTCGAATGCAGGACATCACTTAAAGAGAATAAATATTGAATCAACCCACCTTGGATTGGACACCGTGCTCTTTAATTTTTCTGGGTGAAGCTTATGATTAATTTAATTAAGCAGGATTAATGAGAAAAATATGACTTGATTTAGTAAGTTCTACGTGAAATCAAGAGGTCATGGATCCAATTATCAGCTAGAGGAATTCCTCTGAGACCAAGGACATTCTTGCCTGACATAGATAACTAATTGGCTGACCAGATAGTTCTATAACATGTCACAACCACATATGCATATATATGCTTAATTATATCACCAACATAAATTGATACATTGACATGTATTGCCCAATGTGCTGTATATATGTCAATGGTTGACGGAAGAAAAAGATGGCAACCTAGCTAATATTGTATTATAGATTCATTCATGGGGCTGAAAATTCAAAGGGCTATTCGAAATTACGCGCAACACAACGGGAGATCTTCTGGACGAGCGCCTTGGTCACGTGTAGCAGAATCGAGAAGATCCGACGCTTGATCTGCCCACGAGCCGGAGGAGGCAGCCCATGATGTGGTCGACCGTGCCCTTGAAAATCCTTTCCTGCTCCGATCCGATGCAGCTGGAAGCGGTGGTGGCAGTCGGCATTCTCAACCCTAGTCGCCATGTATAGCTAAGCTCAGTGTCTGTGTGATCTCTGTGCCTTTGTTTGTGTTTCCGCTCAAGGAAACTGCGGATGGGAGCAGAGGGAGAGAGGTAGTTGAAGGAACTAGAGAAGGGAGATGTTGTGATAGATCCCTCAAGTGCCTGATAGACCGAACTTGAAGCAGCTATATATCAATATGTATGGGACAATGCTATGGCATGCATGGCAAAGCGCACGGCTAAGTCTATGGCATACTAAATGGCATGCATGGCAAAGGCGGCCAGCTTCCTGGAAGCTACGCTACACCTCCTACCAAATTTCAAAGCCGGATTAGAGAAAGGGGGATACATTTGGTATCGCCATCAGCCTGAAACCAAAAGTTTTCAATGATTCTGCTCCTTATTTCTCTTCTTTTTATCATTTTTTTATACCCGAGGTATCTAACTCCTTCCGGGACTGACTAGCGGTGGTAACGACACCTCCTCCTCGGGGTACACGCAATAACTTGCAAATCAAGTGTACCGGGTAAGCCAAGCGAAACTGACGGGCTCAAGAGGGTTGAAAGCCCCCCACGGAGGAACGCTCCTCCAGGGAATTGAACCCAGAATCTCTTGGAAGAGGCCCCAGGCCCCCACCAGTGGGGCTGTGCCCCGTGGGCATTTCTCTTCTTTTTATCATTTTCTAAGTTTATGTACCTATTTTTAAGTTGGAATTCACCATTAATTTAATTATCTTTTTTTTAAGGTTCCCATTTGTGGGTAATTGTTTTGTTTCATCCAATAATATCAAGTCCGATCCAAACGTGTAATAATTTTCATATTTACCTAACAGGTTAAAATGATAGACGGTAATATTATATCTTTCTATATTCGTGGACATGTTTCTTATTTCTTATAAGTTACTAGCATGAGATGAGATTCATATTTAAACTTTATATATATATGTATATGTGCATGTATATATTTATGTACATATATCTATACTATTGTATGCAAACGTTTGGGAAGTTTTGTATTTCTTTTATTTTTTATATTTGTCCTAAATCTAATTTATAAATTAAAATATTATATTTTATAAAATAATTAAGGGTAAAATAGTAATGTTAATTCTTTTTCTTCTAACTTCATATTTACTATCTTAATAGCAAAAAATTTTTATTAACTGTTCAAATTCTTATTTCTTACTCTGTATCTACAATTTTGACAGGAAAAATCTTTCATATTTTTTGAGTGCATAATTTGAATTTGTAAGCTTGAAAAGCGTAAAATTGACATATTATACTAATGATAACTGAGAATATTCTGTCTACTGCTATAAGTTAATGGAATTTAAAAGAGTTAGATTGCATTATGTTATAAATAGAATCTCTAATTTTACGAATTTATCTCAGTATTCTACATTAATTTTTTTTATTTTCTTTCTGTGCATGTAGCACAAGTTAATATCTAATATGTTATATATATGGCGCTGAACGCATATGCAACGCCCCAGCCCAACTTCGTGGAAGCTACGTCTTCTCTTCCCTTACTTTCTGAATTTCAAAGTACCTAACCAAGGGAGAATCAGACGACTTTGAAGATGAAATTACTTATTAATTTATCTTTTCCAAAAATTATTAATTTATTTTTTGCATTTTCTATTTTCCACAGAGGCGAGAAAATAGGAGAAAGAAGAAAATTAAGGAAGTATTAATTTCTCATTTATAGAATCGAACCAATGATCCCTTAATTTATATTGAAACGAATAAGGATAGCGTTATGCTAAATGCATTTCTTCTTTTGTTTTCTGATTTAACGGAAACATTGATTTTAATTCTCCTTTTATTTTTTTTTCCTGTTAAAACAGCCCTAATTATGCTAAACGAATTTCTTCTTTTATTTTCTTATTTTAAGGAAATAATTCTTTTGTTCGACAATGAAAATTTTTCACCGATGAGAATCGAACAAAGAACTTCTTGTACCGGGTCGAGAGGGTACCGGCTACATCAACACCTCTAATTTCTCATCTTGGAACCCGGTTTCAATTCAAATTGCTTGAAACCCTGTGTGGTTTTTGAATATTAAATCGAGAGCGCCTTGTATATATGAAATAGAGAGATACGAATAAACTTACACGCTATAAAATTCCTTTATATTAAATTTTAAATCCATATTTTCTATTTATTAAAGCGCAAGCTGTTGCTTGAGCCGCTGACACTTTGTCCGACATGTAGAATGCAAATTAGGTTTGACTCAATCGTAAGAGCTTCATGCATTGAGGCATCACGTCTGGGTTCGAGTCATAAGGGACAAAATTTGCCTTCCTTTTCTATTTTTCATTTTTGTTGCTTCTAACCGGATCTCGTTTGAGAAGATTTCTTTACGGACCTCATCAATCTTTTTTGGCGTTTCTTATGATTGATTTTGTTTGAAAAAATTTCAATATGAACCTTACCAATCATCTATATATCTATTACTATATATTAAACGGGTAGCAGTTTCACTACAAACTAATACGTGTCCACTTTATGTATTATATATATAGTTTTATGCTGAACGTTTATAGCAGTAGCAGCTATTGGCCAGGTAGTTGGCTCCTCATTCATTCAACGACGAGATCCAAGTTCGATATGCCGTAAAGGCAAGTTTGTCTTATATGCTTATTTTTTCATAAGATACAATATAAATTTAATTTGAATTTATTTATCTTGTACTAGATTATTTTATTTCACCTCCTTAAACTTAATATTTATTATTTTCTTAAGTATGATCTGTTGGTTTGAATTTATTTATCTTTTACTAGATTATTTTATTTCACCTCCTTGAACTTAATATTTATTATTTTATTGAGTATTATCGGTTGGATAAATTTTCATACAAGATACAATATAAATTTAATTTGAATTTATTTATCTTTCACTGGATTATTTTATTTCACCCCCTTAAACTTAATATTTATTATTTTCCTGAGTATGATCCGTTGGATAAATTTTCATACTCCACCATTGTTGCCACGGCGCAGCGTGGCCTTGGTTCTAGTTATTATTTATTAATACATCAAATGATAACTTGCTGGTTTGACAAAGCACGTAAGTAGTGCCCATTCGCTTCTCCCTTGCTCGGCTGAGAGATTTCATTCGAGGTGATCGTGTTGACTTTACTTACCCTTTTTTCCCTCTCTCTCTCTCCATGTACTTTTTCTATTAAAGATGAAGATGAACTGCACACACGCACATTCCGATCGTAATGATTCCAAACATCGATCATTATAATTAAGATTTCTAATTCGCATCCTGTCAATGAAAATATATTATCAGGAGAGTCGTACCTGATCTGCCTAGTCTGATTCTGAATCAGTTAATTTTGCGATGTATATAATTAGTTCGTGTGTGGTGTATCCATTTCAAAGGGTGAGATTTAACGAAGTACAACTTAACCAACCAACATGGATTAATTGAGATGCTATCTATTATCTTTGAAAAAGTGTTTGATTCGAATATTGTAAATAGAAAAAATTCATGTCATTTTATCTCTTAGTGAATCAACCCATCTAAAATCTAGATTAGTCAGGGCTCATTGGTCTTCTAGATATTAGGTGAAAAAAAAGTAGAATCTATCCCTTTATTCACACGACTAAAATTTCTCGTATTGATATATTTTCCGCTTTCGATTAGCTACTCTTTGTAGTAACAAAAAAAAAAAAAGCTTGCCCTCATCAACTTATATTAAATAAGGTGTTTTAGTATTTTTTTTCTCTTAAATAAAATATTAATATCATGCACATATAATTTAGGGCAACTAGGTTTTAAATTGAAATTTCAATCCTGTGGATGAGTGAAGATTGCCCTAGCACGATGGTTTTCCCCCACGGATTGACATGATACTTTCTTATCATATCTAAGGTAGTACTCAATCATTTAAAAAAAAAAAAAAGGAGAGAGGGGAGAGAGATTTCACGACCGAGAGACTTTTATTCAGTAATGAACTGACTCGATTCGAACTTGAATTGACCAGGCTGGTCGGACTATTGGATATTTATATACAGGAAAAAATAATCGGAAGGAGAGCCACTTAAAAATTAAGCAATGTGACTGCTTTAGAAAAGAGAAAAGGAAGCCAATGGACTCTTATCCTTCACAGTTGCAAGACATCTGAATAAAACACATTCACATATATGACAGAAGTCACCCCGATTGACTAAGCTTCAAAGAGGTCCCACGCGCTTAAACCTCCCAAGTCATCATCATGACCACAGTGTGCATGTAGTTAGCTCGTTGTTCGGTCCCGTACACATCGCGTTCTTGATCGGTGACATTATTTGATGCCATACGAATTGGGAACAAGTCCGGTTCGTGCCCTTAATTTTCCAAGTTCTATAACTATTTTCAATGTAAGAGGTCAACACACGCACAGTGTACCTAACAACATTGACACTTTGCCGGTGGCGTGGTGCAATTCATAGGCCAGTGCTTGAGAAATTTAACGTGCTAAGTTGATGTTAAAAATTGCAAGACCGTCACGAAAGACGACCGATTCTCCGCTTCCCCCTTCGGAAAAATAGGATTCACGTAAAAACTAACTTGGCATAAACTGGCTAGTCGGACTGGTTCATCGTTTCTATTGTTGAGCAACTACGATAATAAAACTGATTAAAGATGTTAAGGATTGAATCACATATAATAGATATGGATGATTAAAAAAGAGAATCTTGATATAGAAGATGAGTCGTGTAGCACAACCTGTAGGTTTATCGGTATGTACGAATCCACGAGCTTAGAAGCGTGATGGAAATTTTACATGGTGTCAGAGCAGGCTACCGTGTGGATTTACACTTCACCGAGCTCGAGTATGGACAAACTCGTGGGCATTGGACAATGACAAGTTTAGATCGATGGATGTTTTTTGTATGGTATTGACGATACGAGAGCAAGTGCTGAGAATTGGAATTTCATATATTGGATTTTCAATAAAAGAAAAATAAAATATCAGAGGAATCGGATATGAGTTTAAGCTTATATACACGTATTAAATATATCAAAGACATCCGAGATTATGGAAAAACAAAGAAGGGAAGCATCGATCGACGATGGAAAAAACAAAGAGAAGCAGTGATCTATCGAAGATCGATTGATCTTTCTGTGCCTGAATTCATGATACATTTAATATATAACCGCGGGAAAGCGTGACCAATGGCTGGAAGGAAGACGATGATACGATAGAGGTTCAGGCTCAGCGCGGCCACGGCCCCGGCCCGACCTCTCAAACGGTGGACGCTCATCGACCACGGCCGGCCTGCCCACTCGCCAAAGCCTTATCAGAGAAGGGGAGATGCGCCGCATTCCCACTCCTCCAGCTCAGCCGCTCCATCAGCCTCCTTGGGTGCGTCGCGGGCAAAACATCGGAGAAAAAGTCCGGCGGTCTTCCCGACGAGAGCCTTCACCACGTGGAACAGAGAAGTGAAGATCAGGTGCTTGATACATCCCCGGACCGGAGGAAGTCGAGGAGGACTGCGGCGGCCTCCGGAGCCTGCCTTCGTCACTCCCCTCCAGCACGGCCGGGAGCCGCCATCGTCGCCTGCAACCTCGTAAGAAAAAGCCATAGCTTCACCGACGACGACGGTTCGGTGGCGATGAAGACGTGGGAGAGGAGAGAGAAATGGGGGTTTGGAGGTGATGACAGGAAGGGTGCGACGACTTGTATGTGAAAAATTTTAAACATCTTATCGATACGATACCTTGCACCGGATATACTAAAAGATGATTTTAATGCTGACACTACCCTTCACCTGAGATAAAAGATAAAGAGATTTGAGAGTTTTTTAGCCTTCTTTAATTTTTTTCTTTTTTTTTTTTATCCTTTTCAGAAATATATATTTTTTGTTGTACGCTGAAAAAATTTAGTGGGGGAAATAAGCTTTTGTCGTTGTCAGGACCCAACGAGTAGATGGCGACGAAATCCATCGACAGATGCGCTCTTAACACTACTAAGTCGAAAGATTGTCGTGAAGGTGCAGAGGAAAATCAATTAAAATTGATTTAAATTTGATATATAAGTTCGTAATAAAATTAATTTCTCACTTAAACTATTATACATACACAAAAGAATAGTAATCATGAGGACAGGTTTCATAATTCAGTGTTATTACTTATGTAATAATATAGGTTAATTAGAATAAGCCATTCTTAAAATTAATTTTTATTTTTTAAATTTTATAAAAAAAATTATACAAACAATTATAATTAATCAGCTCATATCATCTCGTTGCCCTGTCAAGTAGTAATAACTTATCATAAAAAAATTTTATCCTGAGTATGAATAGCAAGGGTGGAAATGTCTGCGGAAGTTCCCTGGGAGATGTGGGGAAAGACGGCGTAGCACTGCGTCCTTTTGTCAGAAGGAAGCTCGACTATTCAATATTAGTTTAAGTAATTCAACCAGAAAAATAACGGGCTTAAATTTAAATTTTTGTAAATAAAAAGAATTTATAATGAGAGAATATTATCTCTCAGTGATTTGAGCTGGTCTCGCTTGAACTGTTGCAACTCATCTTTCTTCGTGTTTTTTTTGTTTATTCAATATTTTAAAATCTTAATAAATTCTCATTAATTAATGTTTGAGCACAGTTATTCAAATGGATGCCATCTCTCTCAACCACGAGTTGAAAATTCGTAAGATCGGAGCACAGATTTCGTTTAGGAAAAAACGAAAAGGAAAAAGGGGAGAAAGACGCGGAATCGATTCAACACATGTCCGTGTTAGTAATTAAAGCTTGAGCTCAGTTGTTATGTTAGGTATGCCACCAACAAGCACTACCTCACACAATATATAACCATTGCTTAACTATACTCATTTCAATTATTTTGCGTACGACCATTTAAAGGAGAAGTTTTAGCGGCCTAAATTGAGAAAACTTTTTTTGAATGAAATATTGAAGAAAAAGATGGTTTTGTACGGTTATTACTGTTCTAATAATGTAACTGTGATGTAGAAATTTTAAATTCGATCTCGCCGGTAAGATTTTTCGCACACTCTTCATTCTATTCTTTTTTATGTGTAAGTGGAACCTCGATTTTGCTTGCTTTATATGCTTACTATTTTTTTCCCGTTTCGGGCATCGCTTTATATTATAATGTGTCACCAAAGACGGCACACAGACTAGAGAATGGCAGGCAGATTCCTGCCTGCTTCCTCGTAGACTTACCCTAATCTAAATTAAATCCTGTTGAGGGGACACGTCAAATCGTTCTCAGGTATTCAACTTTTTTTCTAAATAAACTCAGAAAGAATTTAACATGTATTACCAACTCACACTTTTTAAATCTGACTATAGAACTCGAGGTCATTAGGTTCAGATACATTAAAAAAAATTCTCGACTTGTGGACAATATTTAAGGAAGCTCAATGGTCCTGCGGTCGCTGAGTATGAACCTGAAAGAGGAATATTATACTTTTGTCGGATTCTTGCTCACGGACAAAAAAGCTCTACTTGATGACAAATGTTGAGGGCGTCGAGAACCGTACTATCACACAAAAATAGACACTGAGATTTACAACTTTATATGGAAAATTCATAAAAAAAAATTCTAAAAATATAAGAGAGTTATACGCTATTGTCATTTTGTCGATTCAAATGTTTGGATCGATCATATGCACGCCTTTATCGATAACTTCCCTCCCTTCAATCTGTGGTCGCAGTATTCCTAAATTCATCAACGCTCGAACGTGCGAAAGCGGGGTGGTGTCCTCGACAATTGACACGTACGAATTTTAATTTCATGATTTAACTGATCGGGTCCCGGCTTACGACACCATGCCATAACCTAGAATTTCTTTGTCTCGGCAATCATACCTATCGGCCTCGTTGTGGTACGATGAATAGATGGGAGCTTGGTTATGTTATATTCGCGAGTTTCTTTTATTCGAAAAAGAATTGCAAGTACTAGTGTCTGGACAAGTAGGGTCGGATGGACCGTCAATTAAAGCTAGCTGAATATGTCGAATTCTTCCTTTCTACGGGAGGTAGGAAAAATATGTCACATCAATTGAGTAAGGAGGAGATCTTGAATATACATTATTGCCATGGACATACAAGGATAGTCCAAGTCAGTACTACAGGAGGCTTTGGTTCGCTCTAAATTAAGAGTTAAATCTCACATCAATTAGGTTGAAAAAGAAACTTGAGTTTATAAGAGAATTGTGTATAATCACTTAAAAAGCTAAACTTTTGAATAGAAACGAGCTTGAAATTCTTCTATGTTCAAGTAGAAATTTAATAGCCCCATTGAATATGCAATAAAAAATCGATAATCCACGTTCCAAGAGAGCCTCGCCGGGTCATCATCAATTTCGCAGGGGTCCCACACGCTTTAATTCTTGTCTGAAAGGAAAGAAAACATGCCAGAGATCGACCTAACTTATCTTCGTACTCGAATTATTTAGCCTGCAGCAAACTGTTCTTCAGTTTACTCAATGTTTGCCAAAAAAAATTTTCTATTACCGAAGATCAACTTCAAACGTACGTTTAAAAATCTGAACAATAATTTGCACAATGAATTCTTTGTGTATTGTACGTTGAATATTTACACTACAATTTGATATCATTAAGGTCGACCCATTTTGACTAGTAGGTTGGCTGGTTCGAAACCGTTTCCAAAGTGCTAGGACACCATCGGTCAGTACCTCCTAGTGCACGATGCAATTTACATTCCGAAACTCTCAAATAAAGGATGATTGTTAAATTCGAAGAAATTTTAAAATATTACATAAATTAAATTTCACAGTACCTATCCAATTTTTTTAGTTTAAACTATATTATTTTGGTCCCATTAAATTGATTCTTTTACTCTTGTTATAAATTAATCACTACTTATTTTATTTAATATAAGACCTTTATCTTCAAATGTAGTGACATCATAAATACTGATTCTTTTCTTCAAGGA
Organism: Lagerstroemia speciosa; assembly: GCA_037672795.1. Classification (NCBI taxonomy): domain Eukaryota; kingdom Viridiplantae; phylum Streptophyta; class Magnoliopsida; order Myrtales; family Lythraceae; genus Lagerstroemia; species Lagerstroemia speciosa. The sequence goes on from CM075295.1 coordinate 8,916,060, forward strand.
AAAATAGAGTAGAGATGTGATCACCAGTGGGTCGTGGCTGGAACCGTGATGTGCGCACACGAATTATTTAGCCAGATCAATTGTGTAATTCGATGCTAATAATGATGTCCGATTACAACCATTAGATCTTAATATGATCTCAAATCTTAGAAAATTTAATATGGAAGTTTCCGTGAATTTATCAAATAGAATCACCTTAGACGTGTCGCATCATGATTTGATATATATTCAGATTTATTTTATATAAATAAAAAGGAATTGACTGAACCAAGCTCTTTGTCAAGAGCCTACAAGGATGCCCATCTAAAAGTTCTTCCTTTTTTTTTTCTTTTTTTTCTAATGAAAATGACATAAGGAAGCAGGAAGTCTCATAGCTTCTTTGCATTACGTCTATTTCCTATTGTCATTGTTAGTCATAAATTAGTTGTCTTAAATGAAGTTTGAATTGCTTAATCGATTGCGCCGGGCCACGAAAAATTAAAAAAGGGTTTTGCCAAATCGATTGCTAAATCAGTAGATCCATTATGCCTCGGACTAGTTTATTCAAGGGCCAAAAATCTCATGTCTTATTGAAGTGTTCAGATGCAGGACACCACTTAAAAAGAACAGATATTGAATAACCCACCTTGGATTGGACTTGCTCGCTCTTTGAGTTTTCAGGTTGAAACTTATGCTTAATTTAATTAGTAGGATTAATGAGAAAAAGATGGCTTGATTTAATGTTATCATTCTCTACGTGAAATCAAGAGATCATGGATTCAATTCTCAGTAAGAGAAATCTCTCTGAGATTGAGGACATTCTTGCACGACACAAATAACCAACTGACCGGATAGTTCTATAATATGTCACAAACATATATGTGTGTATATATATATGCTTAATTATATCACAAACATAAATTGATACATCGATATGCACGCCCCGTACGTAACGTGCTGTATATATGTCAAATTATTGAGGGAGGGAAGAAAAAAGATGGCGACTTCATAGCTAGCTAGGATCGTAATTTAATATTATAGATTCATTCATGCAGATGAAAATTCGAAGGGTTATTTGAAATTACGTGCAGCACGACCAGAGAGTTTCTGGACGAGCGCCTTGGTCCCGTGTAGCAGAATCGAGAGGATCCGCCGCTTGATATGCCCACGAGCTGGAGGAGGCAGCCGATGACGGGCTCGAGCATGCCCTCGGAAATCCTTGCCTGCTCCGATCCGATGTGGCTGGAAGCGGTGGTGGCAGTCGGCATTCTCAACCCTAGACGCCATAGCTAAGCTTGGTGCCTGTCTCTGTGCCTTTATTTGTGTGTTTTCATTCAAAGGAAAGAGATGGGAGGAAGAGAGGTAGTTGAAGGACTAGTGAAGGGAGATGCTGTCTTTAATACACACATATATATATATATGTACGTATGTATGTATGTATGGATGTGTGTGTATGAGAGAGAGAGAGAGATTCATCACTGCCCGATAGGCGAAACTTGAAGCAGCTATATATCGATATGTATGGGACAATGCTATGGCATGCATGGCAAAGGCCAGGTTCCAGGAAACTACGCATGCAGCCTACCAAGTTTCAAAGCCGGGATTGAGAAAGAGAGATTGATTAAATTTGGCACTGTCATCAATCTGAGACCAAAAGGTTTTATGTTCAATTATCACCTGTTGGAGTTCCTTATCCCTCTTTCTTTCATCATTTTTCAAGTTTATGTGACTTTTTTATATATTAGGAATTGATCATTAATTTAATTATCTTTTTCCAGAGAAAAGTTCTCATTTATGGATAATTGTTTTGTTTGTCTGAGAAGGCAAGAAATCAGGGGAGGAGCTTCATGCAATAAGCATTGAGTCCAATGCGACTGTAATAATTATCGTATTTACGCAATAGTTTAAACTGATACACCGTAATATTATATCTTTTCACATTGGCAAAGAGTTTTGTTATTTTTTATAAGTTATCAACACAGGGGGACATTAAAACTTAAAAGTTATATGTGTGTATATATATATATATGTATGTGGGTATGTATGTGCGTGAGCGCGCGCGCATGTATGTGCTTATGTACATATTGTGTTATATATGGCGCTGAATTCATATGCAACACCCAAAGCCCAACTTCGGGGAAGCTACGCCTTCTTTCCCCCTTACTTTCTGAATTTCAAAGTACCTAAACATGGGAGAATCAGACGACTTTGAAGATGAAATTGCTTGTTAATTAAAGATTATTATTATTTATTTTTATTTATTTTTTTGCATTTTCTGTTTTCCACATAGGTTCACGACCTAAGAAGAAAATAGGATAAAGAAAAAAAGTTAAGAGACTATTAATTTCTCAATTATAGGAATCGAACCAGTGGCCTCCTTATCGACACGATAGCATTATGCTAAACATATTTCTTCTCCTGTTTTCTCATTTAAAGGAAACATTAATTCTTTCTCTTTTTTTTTTTTCATTTTTTTCCTGTTAAAAAAGCCCCAGTTATGCTAAACACGCGTTTCTTCCTTTATTTATTTTCTGATTTGAAGGAAAAATACTTTCGTTTCTGCGTTGTCCTCTATTTCTAGAAAGGATAACAATGAGAGAGAAGTAAATGATAATAGAAAATTTTCACTCACAAGAATCGAATAAAGAACTTTTGGTACCAGGTCATAAGCTTGAAAATATGTGTCTCTCGTATTTAAATGTGTCGTGTATAAACGAATTTGTGTCAAAAGTATCTCAATTTGTATAGTACCCATTTAATAAATAGGTCAAAACCTTCAAATACGAACACGGCCTATTTAAAAAACTGGTGAAAAACTTTAAATACGAACATGATCCACTTAAAATCGGGTTAACACGACACGATACGTTTAACCTATATAACTAAATATGCATGTTGTAATTGTAATTTTAACTTAATATGTTTAAATGGGTTAATAGGTTTCACACATAAACGCATAATTAAATGAATTTAATCGTGTCGAGTCGGATTACGTGGATTCAACACGGTTTAATCCGTTTATGTAAATGGGTTACACGGGTTAGACACGAGACCCATTTAGGCTCAACCCGAACCGTCTAACTCCGTATCATATTGTGTCGGGTTATTATGTCATGTCAAAAATTGACAGGTTTACCCGGTCAACAGGATACTGACTACATCAATACCTCTTTCTCATCTTGGAACCCGGTTTCAATTTAAATTACTTGGAACCCGTTGTTCTTTTGATTATTAGATTACGCTAACCGAGAGTGCTTTCTCTATATGAAATATAGAGATAGGAATAAACTTACACTGCTATATAATTCCATTATATTAAATTTGAATATATATTATTTATTAATACATCAAATGATAATTTGCTCATTCAACAAGCATACTCGCTTTTCCCTTGCTTAGCTAAGAGATTTCTCGAGGTGATGGTGTTTACTTTACTTGTCCTTTTTTCCTTCTCTCTCTCCTTATACTTTTCCTATTAAAGAAGAAGATGAACTATATGTACAGACACATATGCTGATCCGAGATGGTTCGGTGAAGAGTGAAATGATGGATTTCAGGGACGAAACTATATGCCTTAATTTAAAATGTAGATAGTATCAGTGAAATTTGCATGCGAATTTAAAGGTTTTTCCGAGTTTGGGCATCGCTGATTATTAGATAGCTGCGTAAAAGAATTTTTAAATGTACAGTACTAATAGTTTAATTATTTTTCTAATTAGATCTACGATTCCAGCATCCTACCGAAAAGGATGGATTGTAATAGTGGGGTTTATCTATCTCGCTATATAATACTTGATTTTTCATATCAAATGTACTGAATAATTGTATCGAACCCGTCAGCATAATATCATCAACAGCTTATTATTACAGATCAAGAAGTGGGTAGCCTCCATATTCATGTTAAAGAACACGCTTCTAATGGATATTTAAAAAAAAAATCACAGAAGATATTCAAACATGAGATTATTTTTAAAATAAAACCTCATGATTTTATTTTTAAAAGGGTTAATTATATCAAAAAGCATGAGATTTGCTTCATTTCTCAAAAAAAGCCAAACGTTTTAAATTTTAAAAATAAAATCATGAGGTTTCATTTTATTCCCAAATTAAGCCAAACTTTTCAAACTTGAAAAATAAATCATGTAATTTTATTTAATTCTCAAATCAAGCCAAACTCTTCAATTTTAAAAAATAAATTTTTTATTTTTTATTTATTAACAAGTTGACTAATATATTAAAATATAAATTGATATTCTTGTGCAATATATTACACTTATTTATTTGTCACGTACTTAGAAATAAATAAAATTAGCATGATTTTTATTGAAAAATAATTTAAGAATTTTCTCTTGAATTAAGATTAATATTAGTTATTGAAAAATATAAAGAGAACTTTATATAAGATATTACTATAAATTTAAAAAAATTCTAATATACTTTTACCCAACGTTGTAGAAAAAGTTATAAAAAACGAGTCACATAAGTATTGAATATCGGGTTAAATGAACTATTTTAATAGTAAAATAAATAATGCGATTTTAATTTTAAAAGATGAATTGTTTGGCTTAAATTGGGAAAAAAAGGAAACTACGAGATTTTATTTTTATGATATAAAAAGGTTTGGTTTAATTTGGGAATAAAATGAAACTATGTGATTTTATTTCTCAAATTTAAAATGTTTGGCTTCTTTTGAGAAATGAAGTAAACCACGTGTTTTTTGATGTAATTTACCCTTTTTAAAATTTAAAACGTTTAGCTTTTTTTGAGAAATGAAGCAAATCTCATGCTTTTTGATATAATTAACCCTAAATAATAATAGTATCATAAAATTAACAATAAGAAGGTAAATTAGTGTATTCTAGAAACTAATCTATAACATCAAGCACTCTAAAAGGTTAATTATAGTATACAAAAGATCAATTATATAGAATTGGAGAAATATATTTATTGCTAAGCTTAGTAACTGAATTGAGTCATGATACAAAAAAAAAAAAAAAGTAAGCATCAACTGAGCCACAAATCATGGACGGTAATAAACGTGAAACATCTATGGTAATAGACATTTGTTATTAAAAATCAACGGCATTCATTCAAGGAATACTCCATTTAATTCAAGATTTATACATCGTCTAAGCCACAAATCATGCCAGAGCCAAAGCACATATCTTCCATTTCCAACTTCGACATAGAATTTTGAAACGAAGCGGAAAAGATGAACTTAATTGCTGTAATAAACAAATCAAAGGAAAACCACAGGACGATGATCCTGCCAAGACGGAGAGAAGATGTTTAGTGCTGGCGTTGGCAAGGAAACGGAGATGGAGCACCCTGCGGAGGCGGAGAGAAGACGTTCACGGAAGCACGGGATCGATAGAAGGCACGGTAGCGCAGCACTAGAGAGCAGAGTGACTGTGGATGTTCTCGTTTATAGGAAAGTCTTCAGTGGAGCGATAATATATATGTCCATCTAATCATATTTTGACAAGTAATATATAATTATACAGTTGTGATTATTAAATCCTAAAAAAATTTAAAAATATAAAAAACCCTAATAAATAGTGAAATCTAAAAGGAAAAATATATAAATAGTAAAAATTTATTAAAAAAACATAATAAATGGTGAAACGTAAATGGAAAAAATATATAAATGGTGAATCATTATTAGAAGGATACACTATGTCAACATCGACTACGCGATATGACTGTTCCATTGAAAATTTTTTCCTCGTTTAGGGTTTCATTTCTAAATTTATTCATTGTTTTATTTATTTTTTTTTACTTAAACCAGTTCCTTCACCAGTTTTAATGGGTTTCACAAAAAACCGGTCAAACCGGGCGACTCAATGGTTCTAACCGAATTTGGTATGCAAATAGAGCAATTAACAAAACCGGACCGGACTAATGGCTAGTTTCTAGCCTGCCCAGTCCGGTTTTAAAAACTATGCATAAGATTATACTTTCTTGTCATATCTAATAGAGTACTCAATCATAAAGAAAAGACGGAATTCAATTTTATTCTTTAATGAATTGACTCAATTTGAATCAGAATTAATCAGAGTCGATTGGACTTTCTGCATAAAAAATTGGAGAGCCACTTAAAAATTAAGTAATGGGATTAATTTAAAAGGGAATTTTAATGTAAAAAAAAATAGCTGAGGTAAATTTATACTTCACAATTGCAAGATATCTGAATAAAACACACGCCATATTAAAGAAGTCAGCCCCGACTGACTAAGCTCCCTAGAGGTCCCACACGCTTAATCCTCGTAAGTCATCATCGGGACCACAATGTGTGTGTAGTTAACTTGTTGTTTGGTCCTGTACACATCGAGTCTTGATCGGACGGTAGGTTCGGTTCGCCTTTTTTTCAAGTGCTTTAAAAACATTGATTCTTTTCCTGTGGAGTGGGGAAATTCATAGTCTAATGCTTGAGGAAAAAATTCAACATGCAAGTTGATGTCGAAAATTCCAAGTTGATGTTGAAACTTGAAAGACAGCCGATATTTCCCTTCCCTCATTGGAAAAATAGGATCAGGGAATTGTTCATGTCCGCACGTACTCCCATACGTGCTAATAAGTCCAACTTACAATTGAGTGAAAAAAAAAAAAGAGAGAGATGGATTTCGGGTGTGAGTTCTTGCGCCCCTTACGATCGAGAAAATGCAAAATCAATATAGTTCTACTATTCAATAAGTCAACTTGATGTAAATATGAAATAGATGGTCGGACTCGTTCATCGTTTCTACTGTTGATATGTTGGAAGTTATTATCTGTGTTAAGAATTGAATCGTGTATCAGATAAAAGAAAAAAAAGAAGTTTGATAAAGAAGGTCGGTCGTATACCACAACCTATAAATAATTTAGACTTTTAGGTGATTTTACATATTATCACGTTATCGTGTAGAGTTTCATTTCACCGAACTCGAGTCCGGAACTTGTAAGTTTTAAGTACTGATGTATTATATATCTCAAAACACCGGAGACGATGGAAAAAAGGAGAAGAGAAGCAGCGACAGATATGGATTGATCTCTCTGTGTATGAATTCACAATACGTCGTTATCAAAAAAAATTCACGATACATATAATAACAAGGAGAGACTATTGTGTAACGAGTATATCACATATCAGTACCGATATTGTATCATAAATTAATAAGATTAAACTATTTTTATATTTTTTAAAAAATAAAAAGCTGTAAATAGCTAAAACCTATAACACTATTTTAGCACTATTACGTGATATATGCGTTACACATAAGAGTTTTTCTCCATAAACAGGAAGGAAGGCGATGATGGAGGTTCAGCTTCAGCCCAGCTGGTCCTCTCAAACGGTGGATATTTATCGACCACGGCCGGCCTGCCCACCCCAAAACCTTATCAAAGAAGGGGAGGTGGGCCGCATTCCCACTCCTCCAGTTCAGCCGCTCCATCAGCCTCCTTGGGTGCGTCACGGGCAAAACATCGGAGAACAAGACCGGCGATCTTTCCGGCGAGAGCCTTCACCACGTGGAACAGAGAAGTAAAGATCAGGTGCTTGACGCGTCCCCGGACCGGAGGAAGTCGAGGACTAGGAGGACTGCAGCGGCCTCCGGAGCCTGCTGTCGTTGCTCCCATCCGGCAAGACCTGGAGCCGCCATCGCTGCCGTCGGTGCCTGCAACCTTGTAAGAAAAAGCCATAGCTTCACCGACGACGGCGGTCAGGTGGCGATGAAGGCGCGGGAGAGAAGGGAGGGAAATGGAATGGTGGTCGGAGGTGGTGAGGAGGACGTGTATATATACTGAAGGCTGAATGGTGGACTGCACGGGAATGTTGCTGGAAGCTTCCTTCCTAGATAGACAATTGACGGATATTGTCCAGCCCCACCTATCATCAACGAGGAAATAGAGAGGGATCATCCCACGCACACGCATATATGTGTATAAAATATACATGTATGTAAAAGAATTAGTTGGAGAGAAAATAATTTAATATTATGGTATCATCTTCGATCTAAGATAAAGATGCTCTAAATTTAATTCGCACGGTTAATACTTATTATAATTTTTTTCATTTCCTATTTTTCCATTTCTCACAGGAATATGTGTGTTTTTTTTTTGTACTCTGAAAAAATTTAGTGGGAGATTATCAGCTTTTGTCGTTGTCAGTGGCCAACGAGTAGATGGCGACGGGAGCCATCGAGAGACATGGACTTTTTTTTTTTTTTTGTTTTGGATTGCATCACAAAGCATTTCCGGGTCAGCTGAAATGTACTTTGAGACTAATCTGCGATCGGGCCGGGATCCCTGGAAAAATTCCCGTCAACCCTCCCAACCCTGAGAGACATGCACTTTACTTATTCCAAAGATGAGCTTTTTTTTTTCTATATCATATTTGAGTCTTGTGATCGTACAAAAAAAATCAATTGAAATTGATTTAAATTTGACATATTCTCGGGGTATGGAGAAAGCCTTTCATGACATGATGTAATCGCTTACTTGATAACATAGATCAATTAAAATCAATTATTTTTAAAGTAACTTTTTAATTTTTAAATTTTATAAAATAATATGTAGACTACGAATTTTAGGGTGAAAAAAGAAAGAAAGAGGCAGGATCATTTCAACACATGTTTATATTAATACCATCAACAAGCATTACATCACATGTACAACCGTTACTTAATTATATTAATTTCAATTATATTGTATAAACTACGATTATTTAAAAGGTATTTTCACTTGCCTAAATTAATTTAAGTTAATCTACCGTCACTTGTTTTTAAATGAAATTTTAAATATAAGGACGGCTCGGTACAGTTGGTACAATACTAGTCCTATAATTGTAACATAATAATTTTAAATTCGATCTTATCGGTGCGACTTCTTGTACCTTCTTCCTTCATTTTCTTTGCTTTTTTGCTTGCTTTATATGCTTAGTCTTCTGTTTCCCTTTAGGGCATCAATTCATATTATAATGTGTCACCAACGACGGCGCAGAATCTTGGGAAAGGCAGGCAGAGGCAGATTCCTACCTGTTTCCTCGTAGACTGATCCTTCATCTAATCAAATCTTGTCGAGTGGACACGTCAAATAATTCTCACATATCCAACCATTTTTTAAATATAAATTAGTAAGAATTTAACATGTTGTTTATACACACTATTTAAATCTGACCATGGAATTTGAGGTCATTAGGTCAGACACATGAGAAAATGTCTGATTTGTGGATGGTTATTAAGGAAGCTCAATTGTCTTGCAGTCAATGACTTTGAATCTGAATGAGAAATCTTGCCTCGTTGTCAGCTTGTCACTTCAATACTCTACTCGATGACAAGCGTTGGCGGTGACGTTAGAAGATACGCGTCAAGTGTGAAAACCGAGTTGTATTGCCGTGTGAAAGTAGGCATTGAGAGCTACAATTTCATATAAAAAATCTGTAAGAATTACAGAAATATAAGAGTGTTGTGTATTATCATAATTTTATCGATTCAAGTGTTTGGATCGATCATATGTGGGCCTTTATCGACAACCTGCCTCCCTTCAATCTACGGTCGTGCTATTCCTAAATTCATCGACCCGGACGTTAGAAAGCGTGGGATGTGCTCGACAATACTTGTCAATTGACACGTACGAATTTTAATTCCCTTGTTTGACTGATCGGATCCCGACTTACGACACTATGCCCTAACCTAGAATTTCATTGTCTCGGCCACCGAAACTGTCGGCCCCATCATGATATATGATGAATAGATGGGTGTGTAGTTTTGTTGTATTCGGAAAGGTTATTGCGAGGACTACTTTCGGGACGTGTAGGGGTCGGATGGACCGTCAAGTGAAGCCGCTTTCTGAACATGATGTATTCTTCTTCTTTACAAGAGGTGGGAAAAGTTTGTCACATCGATTGTATAAGTAAGAAATTTTGGATATGTATGTAAGATTCACTGACTCTAAGAACAGCAATGACTAGTATTTTTGGGTGATCGACCGGTAGTATTAAAGACCCGTGATAAATATTTTGGATACGTCCTTGCCATTGGGCGTACGAGGATGGTCCAATTGTCAGCACTACACGAGGCTACGGCAGGAGAAGTTTATTCGTGGGTTTCGCTCCCATTCTTTGAATTAATTTACATCTTAGAAAATTTTTTTGGATATTAAATGGTGGGAAGAAAAATCTATTCTTCATGTCGGCGTGGACAGACAACTAAGAGATATGGTCATGTGTGTGTGTGTCTCTATCACACGTAAGTGTGCGTTAGGTCAGCCTTCGAAGCTCCCCGCCTCAGCTTCATGGAAGCTGCCTGGAATTGAAAAATTTTTCTTCGGCTGTGAACCAGGGAGGCCGTAGATCTAAAGCACGATAAAATAAAATGAGAAATAAAAGAGTGTATGAATTTCACAAATAAAAATCGAATTCAGGACATCTTAGTACTGAAAGAGATAACAAAACGATCGAGGGAACTAAATTGATACGGTGGGTCACGGTGTGGAGAAGAATTTCTCCCCCTTGGAAGCTGAGCCACTGTATCAATTTCTCTCCCTCATTAAACTCTCTACGATCGAACAAAATTATCCAGATCAAAACTTAACTTAAATTCCTCATCTATTCTATTCCCTATTGTTTTCTTTCCAGTGAAACAAATGAGCCATTCCAAGCTAAGAAAAATATTACTACAGCAAACTCAAACTCGACATCACTTCAACGGGGTTACCAATGGGCTGGACTTAGCTAATTATTTAGACGTGGTCCTAGGTGAAGCCCAGTATGTACCCATAATAAGTATCCAAGTTCAGCCCATGGCTGTCCAAATGACTTAATGTGGAACCGTTGTCATCCCACATTTGGAAAAATGCTCTTCAGCTTCTCAAGTTGAAATGCAGTTCATTCATTTAAGGTTCGTTCGATTTCTCTTGGATAGGCTGGACATTCAAATTTTTTAGCTACATATCCCATTGGTCGGAGAAAGTCTTCTATGCATCATATATACCGCATAACAATACTGACATGGGATATCGGGTCCCATGATTCGCTAGACATGATTCTCTCAATGTTATGTGATGAGCAACATTCTTGCCTCTCTTCAAGTGCGACAATTTGGGATTCTACTTGTCCGAATCTAATTAAAGTTTGGTACTGGAGGAGCTGAATCAAACCGATAAAAAAAATGAGATTCTACTTGTGAGATATCAAATGAATAGAACCCCTAGATCCGACTTTGGTTCAAGATCGATAATAAAAATTTAGATGGTTAGTATCATGGTCACTTAGGTGAATAATATGTTTCTAATCGACTTTAGGACTAGCACTATAAACGATTAGTGGTCACTCATTTTTATTTATTTATTTTTATCCATGATATCGTAAACTCGATTTTTTGAGGCTGCGATGGTAATTACTGCATGCATGTAAAGCAACCACATAACAACGAGTTTTGCCAAATCATTATCTCAGTTTTGAAATATGATCGACTCATTAAAGGATAAAACTTTCAAAATAATTTTCATTTAAAACTTATCCATTTATTCTCCCTCCTCTTCGGATGTTTTGTGAACTTTCTTTGAAATTAATGATACGAATACTCATTCGTCCTCTTTTTTTTTTAATAAATATTTCTCTCCCCGTTATTAGCTAGTTGCACACACAATAACTTATTGGGCTATAAAATGTTATTATATGTAAAATTTTCCACTTTCCTATTTTCTATAACACGAGCCAATATCTAGTATATACCTCCAAGATAGAAAAAGCATACAATCTTCGTTAAGAGTTAAATTTCATATAAATTAGATTAAAGAAGACATTTGGATTTATAAGAGAATTGTGTGCTACTATTTAAGAGTTTAGACTTTTAGATGAAAACATTTGAATGATATTTACTGTGTGTTGTACATTGAATATTAACACCACAAGTCGATGTCGCCAAGGTCGACCCATTTTGACTAGTAGGTTGGCTGGTTCGAACCCATCGATTAGTACCCCTTGGTGTACGATGTGATTTACATTTTGAAACTCTCAAATAAGGGATGGACCCTTAAAATTAGGAGAAATTGTAAAATGTTACATAAATTAAATTTTAGGATACCTATATGTTGGGTTTATCCCTCCCATTTGGAAGATGATTTGGGCTCGATTTATTCCGGTCGGTTATTTCAGACTTTAATTAATGTTTTAGTTGTGACACATGAGTTATCTTTTTTGAGGACTTTTAAATCACAAAGAAAAGTATATAAGGAGCAATAATTAGTGTTAATGTGTGACGATCAAATACACAGCAGCATGTCATGGTTGTGGGAAGCAGATAAATGACAGAAAACAACAGGCGATCGAAGGAAAATCACAGCAGAAATTCATTGGGCAAAAACAGGGCAGTTTTTTTGGGCACGCAGTGCAAGATCAAATCCGGTACGGAAGGGCAAATGAACTCCGATTGGGACAAAATTTTGACAGCAGCCTCACGACTCCTGAGGCAAAGTTTTGAATGGTGGAGATTGGATTTGGAAATCAATAAATGCTATTTTTAGTCAGGTCAGTAGTGCGGTTTCTGTAATGATGAATTGTTGTTATCTGAGTGATTCTTGATTTGGTGGTTGTTTTCTTAAAGAAAAATAATGTAATCTCCATTATAGTGAAAATTTGAGTTGGTCTAGTACTGTGATTTTTTCCTACATCAGGATTTCCACGTTAAATTTTTTGTATTTGGTTTTGATTATTATTTTCATTATTTGATCATATCAAGATTGCACTAGAAAGGGAAATGTTTTATTTGCTAATTATTAATTAATCGGATTCACGCTTTCCCAGCATTATAAACCCGATTTTTTTTAGTTTAAACTATATTGTTTTGGTCCCATGAAATTGATTCTTTTACTCTTGTTTCTAAATTAATCACTACTTATTTTATTAAATAAAAGACCTTGATCTTCAAATGCAGTGATAATTTCCTCAATACGAATCTTTTCTTTGAGGAAAATTAAAGCAGAGATGTGATCACCGGTAGGTCGTGGCAGGAACTATGATGTGTGCGCACGAATTATTTAGCCTGATGGATCGTGTAATTCAGTGCCAATAACGATGTCCGATTACAACCGTTTGGATCTGATTATGCTCTCAAATCTTAGACAATTTAGTATGGAAGTTGCCGTGAAACATATAAACTCACAATAGACGTGTTGTATCAATGGATATGATATATACCCAGTTCTATCTTATATGTATAAAAAAAAAAAAGAGAGAGAGAGAGAATTGATTGAACCAAGCTCTTTGCTTTTTTGTCAAGAGCCGACAAGGTTGCCCATCTAAAAGGTCTCTTTTTATCATTTTTTTTGTCAGAACATGACGTAAGCAAATAGCAAGCTTCATAGCTTCTTTGCATTACATCTACTTCCTATTACCGTTGCCAGTCATAAATTATTTGCCTTAATGGAGTTTGAATTGCTTAATAGATTGTGCCGGGCAACGAAAAACAAGGGTTTTTGCCAAATTCATTGCCAAATCATTAGATCCTTTGTGCTTCGGACTAGTTTATTAAAGGACAAAAAATCTCATATCTTATCGAGGCATTCGAATGTAGGATATTGCTTAAAGAGAATAGATATTGAATCAATCGATCTTGGATTGGACACCGTGCTCTTTAATTTTTATGGGTGAAGCTTATGCTTAATTTAATTAGCAGTATTAATGAGAAAAATATGACTTGATTTAGTAAGTATTGTCTTCTATGTGAAATCAAGAGGTCGCAGATCCAATTGTCCTCCTAGACCGAGGACATTCTTGCTTGACAAGATAACTGACTGACTGACTAGGTAGTTCTATAATTTGTCACAAATATGTATGTATATATACGCTTGATTATATCACCAACGTAAATTGATAAATCGGTATGTATCGCCCGTGACGTGCTGTATATATGTCAATGGTTGAAGGAAGAAAAAGATGGCGACTTCATAGCTAGGCAGGATCATAATATTATATTCTAGTTCATTCGGGATCACAATGTGCGTGTAGTTAACTCGTTGTTCGGTCCTGTACACATCGAGTTCTTGATCGGTAACATTATTTGATGCCATAAGAAGTGGTAGCTAGTCTAGTCCGTGCCCGTAATTTTCCAAGTTCTATAACTGTTATAAATATAAGAGGTCAACACATGCACAGTGTAGCTAACAACATTAACACTTTTCCGGTGGCGTGGTGCAATTCATAGTCCGATGCTCGAGAAATTTAACGTGCAAGTTGATGTTGCAATTCATAGTTCGCATACTTTTACCATTTAGTAAATTAACTTGACATAAACTAGCTAGTCGGACCGGTTCATTATTTCTATTGTTGAGCAACTATGATAATAAAACTTATTAAAGATGTTAAGGATTGAATCACATACTAGATATGGACGACTGAAAAAAATGAATCTTGATACAGAAGATGAGTCTTGTAGCACAACCTACAAGTTTATGGGTTGTACGAGTCCATGAGTTTAGAGGCGTGGTAAAAATTTTACATGTTATCAGAGTAAGTTACCGAATGAATTTACACTTCAGCGAGCACGATTATGGAAAAAATCATGGTCGTCATCGGGCCAATGACAATTATAGATCTGATGGATATTTTTTTTATATGGTATTGACCAAGGGAGGGCAAGTGCTGAGAATTGAAATTTTATATATCTGATTTTCAATAAAAGAAATGTAAAGTATTAGGTGAATTGGACACCAGTTTAAGTTTACATATACGTATTGAATATCTCAAAGACATCCGAGACAATGGAAAAACAAAGAAGAGAAGCAGCAATCGACGATGGAAAAAACAGAGAAAAGAGGCAGTGATCTATCGACGATCGATCGATCTTTCTGTGCCTGAATTCATGATATGTATAACATTAACATGGGGTAAGCGTGACAACTGGCTGGAAGGAAGACGGTGATGAGATAGAGGTTCAGGTTCAGCGAGGCCCAGGCCCCGGTCTCCGCTTGTCCTCTCAAACGGTGGACGCTTACCGACCTCGGCCGGCCAAACCTTATCAAAGAAGGGGAGGTGCGCCGCATTCCCACTCCTCCAGTTCAGCCGCTCCATCATTGTCCTTGGGTGCGACGCGGGCAGAACATCGGAGAACAAGTCCGGCAATCTTAGCCTTCACCACGTGGAACAGCGAAGTTAAGATCAGGTGCTTGATATGTCCCCGGACCGGAGGAAGTTGAGGAAGGCGGCGGCGGCCTTCAGAGCCTGCCTTCATCCCTCCCGTCCGGCGAGACCTGGAGTCGCCATCGTTGCCGTCGGCGCCTGCAACCTTGTAAGAAAAAGCCATAGCTTCACCGACGACGGCGGTCAGATGGCGATGAAGGCGTGGGAGAGAGAAGGGAGAGAAATGGGGGTTCGCGGTAGTGAGCGGAAGTGTATGACGACGTTTATATAGACGGGAGGATGAACGGAGCAACGGAGGAATTGTTGGTGGAAGCTTCCTTCCAGCTGGTTAATTAGACAGTGACAGATATGGTCAGCCCCATCTATCTTTGACACATGAACTCATAAAAAAAATCTTAATTACTCACAAAAACTATGAAACATTCCCACAAATGAAATACGTTATTCACAATGATTTTTAATATTTCAATCCTCTCAGGGTGTGTGAATGGAGAGAGTGGAAATGTCTGCGGAATTTCCCCTGGAGAAGTGGGGTCATCCTGTCGTGTTGCGAGGATCTCCACTATTCAATATTAATTTGTTTACCGGTTGGTTTAAGTAAATCCATATTTGGCCCCTCGATCTTGCTCGCTTTATATGCTTAGTCTTTTGTTTCCCTTTGGGGCATCACTTCATATTATAATGTGTCGCCAAAGACGGCCGAGAATCTAGGGAACGGCAGGCAGATTCCTCCTCGTAGGCTTATCCCCAATCTAAATCAGATCTTGTTGAGTGGACAGGTGACATAATTCTCACACATCCAACTGTTTTTATAAGCTCGGTAAGAATTTAACATGTTATTTATACAGTAATAATACAAACTCCCACCAAGAGGGGTTGGGCCGAGTGGTAAGCAGCTCGGTGCCGCTTAAGGAGGTCTCAAGTTCGAAACCTCACGTACGCAGACACCCCTCTTGGGAGCCTCACCCGCCATTGCCAGGCGTGCGACCCGGGGCGACCAACGGATTAGTCAAGTATGGTTGGCTGAAAGATGTCATCTCACCGCTGGTGGGGCCTACTTGGATACCGTGGCTGGCGACCAAAAAAAAAAAAAAAAATACAAACTCCCATTTTTTAAATTTGACGGTGGAATTCAAGGTCATTAGGTCCATACACATAAGGGAAAAAAACTCGGCCCGTGGACAGTTGTTAAGGAAACGACGAGGGTTAAGTGTGAAAACTGAACCGTAATGCATTGTGAAAATGGACATTAAGAGCTATAATTTTATATCGAAAATCCGTAAGAATTATAGAGATATAAGAGGGTTATACATCATCATTTTATCGATTTCAAACGTTTGGATCCGTTGTACGCACGCACGCCCAAACTACATCGTAAGCATAGCAGGAATTCAACGACAACTTCCCTCCCTTCAACCTGTGGTCATGTTATTCCTAAATTCATCGACCCAAACCTGTGAAAGCGTGGGACATCCTCGACAATACTTGTCAATTGACACGTACGAATTTTAATTTCCTTGTTTGACTGATCGGGTCCTGACTCACGACAGTATGCCCCAACCTAGAATTTCATTGTCTGGGCCACGGAACCTGTGGGCCTGGTCATGGTATGATGAATAGGTGGGAGCGTAGTTTTGTTGTCTTCGCGAGTTTCTTTTACTCCGAAAGGTTATTGCAAGTACTAGTTTAGGGACAAGTATGGTCCGATGGACCGCGAATTAAAGCTACTTTCTGAACATGTCGAATTCTTCCTTTTTACAGGAGGTGGAAAAACTTTGTCACATTAATTATCTAACTAGGAGAGTGTGTATATCTATATATATATATATATATATATATAAAAGATTCACCAGCTCCAAGAGCACCAACAACAAGTATTTTTGGGGTCGACCTGCAGTATTGCAGGCCCGTGATAAATTTCCTGGACACGTCGTTGCCATGAACGTACGAGGCAAGCACTACACGAGGCTATGGCAGGAGAAGTTTATTCGTGGGTATCGCACCCATCTTCAAATTAATTTACAGCTTAGAAAATTTTTTTGGATGTTAGATAGTGGGACGAAAAATCTATTCTTGATTTCGGCGTGGACAGACAACTAACTGGAAAATTTCGTGTCAAACTGAATCAAACCTACACACACACGTGTGTGTGGGTATAAATCACACGTCAGTGTGCGTTATGCAGCCTTCGAAGCTCCCCGCCTCAGCTTCTTGGAAGCTGCCTGGAATTGAAAAATTTTTCTTCAGCTATGAACCAAGGACGCCATAGACCTAGAACACGACAAAAGAATGTGAGATATAAAAAAGTGTGTGAATTTTACAAATAAAAATTGAATTTCAGACATGTGAATGCTGAAAGAGATAACAAGACGATTGAGGGAAATAAATTGATACGGTGGGTCACGGTGTGGAGAACAATTTCTCTCCCTTGAAAGCTGACCCACCGTATCAATTTTTCTCCCTCATTAAACTCTCTATGATCAAACAAAATCATCCAGATCAAAACTTTACTTAAATTCCTCATCCATTCTATTCCCTATCGTTTTCTTTCCAGTGAAACAAATGAGCCATTCCAAGCTAAGAAAAATATTACTACACCTGAACTCAAACTCGAGATCACTTCAACGTGGTTACCAATGGGCTGGACTTAGCTAATTATTTTGACATGGTCCTAGGTGAAGCCCAATATGTACCCATAATAAGTATCCAAGTTCAGCCCATGGCTGTCCAATGACTTAATTTGGAACCATTGTCATCCCACATTTGGAAAAATGCTCTTCAGCTTCTCAAATTAAAATGCCATTCCATTCATTTAAGGTTCGTTCGATTTCTCCTGGATAGGCTGGACATTCAAATTTTTTAGCTACATATCCCATTGGTCAAAGAAAGTCTTCAATGCATCACATATACCGCATAATAATGCTGACATGGGCTATCCAACCCCATGATTCACTAGACACGATGCTCTCAATCTCATGTGATGAGCAACATTTTTGCCTCTCTTCAAGTGCGACAATTTGGGATTCTACTTGTCCGAATCTAATTAGAGTTTAGTACTGGAATAACTGAATCAAACTGATAAAAAAAAATGAGATTCTACTTGTGAGATATTGAATGAGACCATCTGATTGTCACTAAGGAGATTCTTAAGGTCCTTTATTCTCCTTTACTCTCTCTGACTATGCCCATAGGAGCTGAAAGTGAGACGAAATAATAAGCATAAGTTAGTTGAAATTATTTTGCATTTCTTCCTCTTAAATAATGTCATGAGTTCGAACTTTACAATGAAGAAAGATTATAGTGGCAAGAGTTCTATCTCCTTAGTTTATCAATCCTACTCAAACTGGAATGAATTATGGTTTGTTTAACTTTCGAATATCAGGTGGTACACACTAGAAGAGAGGGAACAAATAAAGAAAATCAATCTAGAGCGTCTCTATTATTCTCCAAAGCATTATTAATCTAAGTGCAAACCTAACTTTTGTGAATTGAAGGAAAGGGACCAACTGAACGGACACCATCAACTTCTGCCTCATACTTTAGATCTGATTATCCATCATTGTCCCAAGTGGTCAACATCCCAAAATGGAAACCACAATTCCAAAATGAGATAAGAATATTGGGAGTCCTATATGTTTGTTGATTCTTACAAGTAAGTTTTAAATGTTTAAAAGTGTTAAATCAAGTCTTATATATTATCCGCGTTACAACAGTAAGTCCTTTCCATCACTTACCATTATTTTATGCTGACGTGACGCTAACGTGACACTGATGTGACACTGACGTAACACTGATATACGTCAGTTTAAAATAACGATAAGTGATAGAAATGACTTACTGTTGTAATACGGACAGCATATAGAACTTGATTGAACACTTTTAAATATTTAGGAATCAGTTATAAGAATTAACAAATATATAGGACTCCTGGTATCATTATCTCATTCCAAAATGGTAACTGGGTTCCACTTCTTCATCTTACTCCTCATCTGTACTCAGAAAGCCCTACATGAAACGGGTATATTCCTGTGACATTGCTTGTATAATATTATAAACTAATAATATATAGTTATTTTCAAAATTATATTTTTATATTTAAGATCTTATTAAAAATCTTAAAATAATTTAATCTTTTCACAATCATCTGATACATCATTAGACAGAATACTGCAGTGGAGTCTGCTATCTTAATCATAGTTTCTGTCACTGTACAAGGAAGTGCTCGCAATCTGCAATCACAATCGCAAACAACGTCCCCATGCGTCCCCAGTTCTAGTGGCTACCCTATCACATCATCAGCACACCTTTTCTTTTTTTTTTTTTTTGATAAAATCAACACCTCCTCCTCGGGCACACGCAATAGCCCGCAAACCACGTGTGCCGGGTAAGCCAGGCGAACCTGACGGGCTCAAGAGGGCTGAAAACCCCCACCAACGGAGAAGTGCCCCTCCTGGGGCTTGAACTTGGGAGCTCTAGGTGAGCTCCCCAGTCCCCCACCAGTGGGGCTACTGCCCCGTTGGCTACTAATGTAGTAGCAAAATGATTAGCACACCTTTTCTTTTAGTTACAGCCAGAGACTGTCTACGGATATCTGATGAGAAATAAGAAAAACAGAAATAAATTAGTATTAAAAGTTCTCATAATAAGAATTGAATGTGTTTCTGGATCGCATATTGAAAATAATACCACTGCATTAAAATATTTTAAATTTTTGAATATTAGGTAAGGTTAAAAAAATTGAATAGACTGGCAACCAAGGACAGGATCGCCAGGTGGAACTCTCATCTATCCTCTCGATGTGAATTTTGTGAAAACTCCTATGAATCTAGGGACCATCTATTTTTGGAATGCCCTATCATGAAAGTAATATGGAAAGACCTGTTGCTCATTATACAGGAAAAGAGAGACCCGAAAACTTAGGTGGAAGAGGCACAAACAGCTTTTCAATTTTGGAAAGGAAGCAAACTAGGTATGGTCATTCGTAAGCTAATATTCACCTACTCCCTCTATACATATATATATATATATTGTATTTGAGCCGAGAGAAATTTGAGAGTTTTCTAAGGAGTGGGGTCCCCAAATTTTGTTATTAAGGATAGGATCATTATGATTGTCAAACATAGGCTAGTTGCTACGTACACCTAAGATTAGACATAAGATGAATTCGAGTGCCCTTATCCGTACATTTTTCCGAGGGGACCTATTGTAAAGGATGGAAATATGGATGGAAGGAGGAAATGAATTTACACTTACCAAAAAAGAAAAAAGAAAAAATTGAAAAGACCACCACTACACAACCATTAATCAAACAACATATATGCCTCTTCCTGCACTGGGCAAAAAATTCTTAAAATATTAGGCGACATCATAAGCTTGGTGACCCACAAACGTCACTGATATAAATCATTCATCTGGAAATTATGAACCAAATTAGAAATGAGGTCCAAATTAAGGACGTTTATCTATATATGTATGTCCATATAACTGTCGTGCTTTGCCCTAGCTAGATCAGAAACCCTAGACAAAACAGCAAGCAACTCAACAATAAGAATCGAATCGTCACTGTGGAAGTGTCCAATCGACAAAATTTCTGAAAATGAAATGGTGGGTGAGTACAGTGTCGAGCAGACGCACGAGGATGGCCACTGGGTCGCGTCCCATTTCCGGCAAGCCAAAGCCCCTTCGAAGTTGAGAGTCGACCAATTGGCTCACCAAACAAAGCTTCAATTGTATGCATAGCCTCGAGTATCTGTTGTTGGCCCACCTCCGATCTCCTCCCTAATAATTCAATTTCAAGAGCTAGCTTGTCCACATTTAGTAGGGATTTTCCTGTCTAGGACTTCCAACACGACATGAATTATGTGCCAAGAAAGACATAGCCCTGATATATCAGTACGAGTTGACTTGACTAATTTGATGCATATTTATTTTTAAATAATAAATTCTCAGTTTCGGATTTTATGAATGTAGCATATATACAACTGGAAGAGTCATATTATAGTCGAGCAATGTATATTCATTTTTAAATAATAAATTCTCAGTTTCGGATCTTATGAATTTCACAAATACAAAACTGGAGGAGTCATATTATAGTAGATCAACCTTCCTCGAGCCCGAGTTAGCAGGAAAAACTAATGGGTTTTCGTATCTAGGCATTTAGATAAATTGTAGGGCCTATAGGAAACTAGACTTGCATACCACAAGTCAAACACGATAGGTAATAGTACCTGATTCAATTATATTCTTGAGACTTTTTTTTATATATTTTTCTGTTATGGGATTAATCTTTCTTAATTAAACGCCCTTTCATTCAGAATGATGATGCGCGTCCCTTATCCTATCAGCAACATAAGACGCAAAAACAACATACCAGCGACGACCCAAAGACACCGTGTTTAAGTCATAATGTTAAGAATTTTACCTCACTCTGATATCATGTTAAATATTATAATTAACGTCTCTGCGTGGTGGACTCACCGGTAAGCTAATGAGATGTAGTAGGTCAAGTCTAACGCTGTATAATATCCAAAAAGATGTTTATATATTTCAAGACTTATGCGGAAGGTGTATTCCAAGTCCTGGTAGAAACATGGGCTCCCCCCAATTTGGAGGAACCAATTCTCGATCCTTGTAATTACGGCACACATGTAAAGCAACCACATAACAACGAGTTTTGCTAAGTCATTATCTCGATTTTGCAATCTGATAGACTCGTTAAAAGGTAAAACTTTTAAAATAATTATCATTTAAATTTTATCCATATATTCAATATTCAAAAAAAAATATTAATCCATATATTCTCCTTCCTCTTCGGATGTTTTGTTAACTTTCTTTGCTGTTAATGACACGAATACTCATTTGTCCTCTTTTTTCTTTTTTAAATATTTCTCTCCCCGTTATTAGCTAGTTGCACACCCAACAACTTATTGGGCTATAAAATGTCATTAGATGTAAAATTTTTCCCCTTGCCCTTTTTTCTGTAACACGAGCCAACATCTAGCATGTACGTCCAGGAAAGAAAAAGCATGCAGTCATTTTTAAGAATTAAATTTTATATCAATTGGATTGATGAAGAAATTTAGATTTATAAAAGAATTTTTTTGGCTAGAGATTTATAAAAGAATTGAATATTATCATTTAAGAGCTGAGTGAAAATAGTCTCGAGACTCTTGTCGATTCAAGTAGAAATTTAACAGCGGTCTTCAATATACAATAAAAAATTCGATAGAACGTGGATTATCGAAGAGGTCCCACACGCTTTAGGTCTTGTCTGAACGGAAAGATGATATGCGAGAGATTGATGTAGCGTGTCTTCGTATTCGAATTATTTAGCCTGCAGCAAACTGTTCTTCGGTTTACCCAATTTTGCAAAAAAAAAAAAAAACAAATATTGAGAATCAACTTTACATGTACATCTAAAAATCTGAACGATAACTTACACAATGAACTCATTATGTGTTGATATTGAATATTAACACCACAATTTGGCATCACTGAGGTCGACCGTTTTGACCAGTATGTTGCCCGGTTCGAACCCATCGATCACTACCTACTAGTGTAGATGCCATTTACATTTTGAAGCTCTCAAATAAGGGATGAACCCTTAAAATTCGGAAAAATTGTAAAATGTTACATAAATTAAATTTCACAGTACCTGCAAATCCGATTTTTTAGTTTAAAGTTTAAACTATATTATTTTGGTCCCATTAAATTGATTCTTTTACTCTTGTTTCTAAATTAATCATGGATAACTGATTGACTGACTAGATAGTTCTATAATATATCACAAACATATATGTGTATATATGCTTAATTATATCACCAACATAAATTGATACATCGATATGTATCACCCGTAACGTGTTGTATAATGTCAATGGTTGACGGAAGAAGAAGATGGTGACCTTATAGCTAGCTAGGATCGTAATATTATATTATAGATTCATTCATAGGGCTGAAAATTCAAAGAGTTATTCGAAATTACGTGCAGCACAACCGGAGATCTTCTGGAAGAGCGCCTTGGTCCCGCGTAGCAGAGACAAGAAGATCCGACGCTTGATCTGCCCACGAGCCGGAGGAGGCTGCCGATGATGGGCTAGACCGTGCCCTTGGAAATCCTTGCCTGCTCCGATCCGATGCGGCTGGAAGCGGTGATGGAAGTCGGCTTTCTCAACCCTAGACGCCATATATAGCTAAGCTCAGTGTCTGTGTGATCTCTGTCTCTTTGTTTGTGTTTCCGTTCAAGGAAAGTGCGGATGGGATCGGAGGATGAGAGGTAGTTGAAGGAATTCTAGAGAAGGGAGATGTTGTGATGGATTCCTCAAGTGCCCGATAGACCAAACAAAGCACCTATATATCAATATGTATGGGACAATGATATGGCATGCATGGCAAAGTGCACGGCAAAGTCTATGGCATACTAAATGGCATGCATGGAAAAAGGCATGGTTCCAGGAAGCTTCGCGACACGGCCTACCACATTTCTCTCACCGGTCGGAGTCCCTGACTGCCCCTTATTTCTCTTCTTTTTATCATCTTTAGATTTATGTACTTATTTCTAAGTTGGAATTGAACATTAATTTAATTTTCTTTTTTTTTAAATGTTCTTATTTATGGGTAATTGTTTTGTTTGTCTGAGAGGGCAACGAATGAGGGGAGGAGTTTCATGCAATAGTATCAAGTCCGATCCGAACGTGTAATAATTGTCATGTTTACCAATAGTTTAAAATGACGGACAGCAATATTATATCTTTCTATATTGGTAGAGATGTTTCTTATATTTTATAAGTTATCAACATGGGATGAGATTCACATTTAAACTTTATTTTTATTTATATGTACGTATATGTGCATGTTTATATATATATATATGCTTATGTACATATATTTATACTATTGTATGCAAATGTTTGGGAATTTTCGTATTTCTTTCATTTTTCATATTTATCTTTAATATGTTATATTTTATAAAATAATTAAGGGTAAAATAATAATGTTAAGTCTTTTTCTTTTAAATCCATATCTACGAACTTTACGGTAACAATTTTGTATTGACTGTTCAAATTCTCCTTTCTCACTCATATCTACAATAGTAAAAATCTTTCATATTTTTTAAATGAATAATCTGAAATTGTAAACTTGAAAAGGGTAAAATCGACATAATATACTAATGACAACCGGGAATATTTTATCTACGACTGTAAGCTAACTATGTTTAAATGAATTAAATTGCATTATTCTATGAATAAAATGTCTAATTTTACGAATTTATCTCAATATTTTACATTTATTTTTTATTTTCTTTTTGTGTATAGCATGAGTTGATATCCAATATGTTGTATATAGCCCTGATTGCACCTGCAACGCCCCAGCCCAACTTCGTGGAAGCTACGCCTTCTCTTCCCTTGCTTTCTGAATTTCAAAGCACTTAATCAAGGGAGAATCAGACAACTTTGAAGATGAGATTACTTATTAATTTATCTTTTCCAAACATTATTAATTTATTTATTGCACTTTCTATTTTCCACAGAGGTTTGTGTCCTAAGGAGAAAATAGGAGAAAGAAGAAAATTAAGAAGGTATTAATTTCTCATTTATAGGAATCGAACCAATGACCCCTTAATTTATATTGAAACGATAGCATTATGCTAAATACATTTGTTCTTCTGTTTTCTGATTTAAAGGAAACATTAATTTCAATTATCTTTTTATCTGTTAAAACAGCCCCAATTATGCTAAACGAATTTCTTATTTTATTTTCTGATTTCAAGGAAATAATACTTTCGATCGACAACGGGAATTTTTCACTGACGAAAATCGAACAAAGAACTTCTTGTACTGGGTCGAGAGGTTTCCGACTACACCAACGCCTCTAATTTCTCATCTTGGAACCTGATTTCAATTCAAATTAATTGAAACCCACTGCACTTTTTGAATATTAAATCATGCCAATTGAGAGTGTTATTTCAATCGAGGTGATTTGTGTTGACTTTTTTTTTTATTACCGAGATATTCGAGAGCCTTCCGGGCCCGATTAGCGGTAATTGCTATACCTCATCCTCGGGGTACACGCAATAACTTGTAAATTACGTGTACCGGATAAGTTAGGCGAATATGACGGGCTCAAGAGTTACGGAGGAACGCCCCTCCTAGGGTTTGAACCTAGGACCTCTTGGAGAGGTCCCAGTTCCCCGCAAGTGGGACTACACCCCCGTGGGCAAGGTGATCGTGTTGACTTTACTTATCCTCTTTTTCCTTCTTTTTCTCTCCTTATACTTTCCCTATTAAAGATGAAGATGGACTACACACGCGCATTCTGATCGTGATAATTCCAAACGTTGTCTAGATTAAGATTTCGGATTCGCATCCTGTTAATGAAAATATATTATCGGGAGAGTCATACCTAATTTGCCTAGTCTAATTCTAAATCAATTAATTTTACGATGTATATAATTAGTGTGTGTATGGTATATCCATTTCACAGAGTGAGATTTAATTTTAAGACCTCTCTTCCCCACTTGAAAGTAACCACAATCTTATTACTTTATTAGCAGCAACGGTTCCAAGAATTCTGTGCAAAGGGGCGAAACTCTATAAAGAGTGAAATAATTAAATTTAAGGGTCGAAATTATGTAACTTAATTCAAATATAAATAAAATCGGCAAAATTTTAAAGAAAGTTCATAAAAAAATTATCGAAACATGCGTTTTCAAATTCATCAAGTCTCTTAGCCCACATCAATGTAAACTGTGAAATCCTTTTTCTAATTATAAATAAGACTTACGAGTGCAGAAAATGACTGGAAAAGGACAGTCAAACCTTACAATATCGCACCCGAATCGTATTTAAAAACTCTTAACCTCAAATGTAGAAAGAAATGTCAATAAAGAAAGATGCTCCCTTTCTCGTAAGACGCGTCACATATTTCCAAGGAACGACAAAGGCTGACCGACCCATGGATGATGGGATCTTATTTATCAATGAATATATAAATATATAAATTCAAAACATATGGTTATCATATCTAATCAATATCTGTTGACCAGTCTAAAGGCGCTTTAATTTTTCGTTACCATTACAAATCAATGGATAGATTACACCTTTTGGTCCTTAAATTTTTTTACTTTTATCGTTTCCACATTAATTTTTTATTTTTTATCATTTACATTTTCAATTGTGAAAGTTTTTACCATTTTAGTTGTACCTTTATTTTTTCTATCTAAAAATAAAATTTTAATATAAATATTTATGAAAATGTAAAAAAAAAAGGAGAAAAATACGAAGAAAAAATTCGTATGGTTCTAGTCAGCCAACTGTGTTATGGTCAGACAACCCACAAAACTTATACAAGAAGAGAACAAAGTACGACATACCCAACCAATATGGATTAATTGAGATAATATCTATTATCTTTAAAAAAGTCTCTTATTCGAATATTATAAATAAAAAAAAATCACCTCATACCCGAATTTTTATCTCTCAGTGAATTAACCCGGATAAAATCTAGATTAGTCCGGGCTCATCAGTCTTCTAGATATTAGGTGGCATATATTGGAAATAAACGGTAGAATATGACAACTGAAATTTCCCATATTCATATATCTTCCTCTTTCGATTAGTTACTCTTTCTACACTCATAAATTTTCTTTGTAGTAAAAAAAAAAATAAAGCTTGGTCCCATCAACTTATATTAATTAAGGTGTTTTAGCATTTTTTTTCTTAAAGAAAACATTAATATCAATTGAAGGCAGCTAGGTTTTAAATTGAAATTTCAAACCTACGGATGACTGAAGATTGCCCTAATACGATGCTTTTTTTCCCCTGGATTGACATGATACTTTCTTATCACATCTAATGTAGTAGTACTCGATCATAAAAAGAGAGAGGGGAGAAAAAAATTCACGGTTAAGAGAGTTTTATTCGGTAATGACCTGACTCGATTCAAACTTGAATTAATCGGGCCGGTTGGACTATTGGGTATTTACATACGGAAAAAAATAATCGAAAGGAGAGCCACTTGAAAATTAAGCTAGAAATGGGACTAATTTAGAAAAGAGAAAAGGAAGCCAATGGACACTTATCCTTCTCAATGACAGGATTGTGAGTATCAACATGCGCGCATAACAAAGAAGTGAGCCGATTGGCTAAGCTTCTAAGAGGTCCCACACGCTTAGTCCACCAAAGTCATCATCAGGACCACAGTGTGCGTGTAGTTAACTCGTTGCTCGGCCCTGTACACATCGCGTTCTTGATCAACGACATTATTTGATGCCGTACGAAGTAGTAGGTAGTCTTGTTCATGTCTGTAATTTTCCAAGTTCTATAACTGTTATAAATGTAAGAGGTCAACAAATGCAGTGTACCTAACTGGCTAGTCGCACTGGCTCATCATTTCAAGTGTTGAGCAACTACGATAATAAAACTGATTAAAGATGGTAAAGATTGACTCACATACCGGATATACATGATTAAAAAAGAGAGAGAGAGAGAGTCTTGATACGGAAGATATGAGTCGTGTAGCACAACCTATAGGCTTATAGGTATGTACGAGTTCACAAGCGTAGAGGCATGAAAATTTTACATGGTGTCAGAATAGGTTACTATAGGGATTTGCACTTCACCGACCTTGAGTTGGACAAACTTGTGGTCATTGGACAATGACAAGTTTAAATATGATGGATATTTTTTTATGTAGTATTAATCATGTGAGAGTAAGTGCTGAGAATCATAATTTCATATATCGGATTTTCAATAAGAGAAATATAAAATATAAGAAGAATTGGATACGAGTTTAAATTTATATACACGTATTAAATATCTCAAAGACATCCGAGACGATGGAAAAACAAAGAAGAGAAGCAGCGATCGACGATGGAAAAAACAAAGATAAGCAGTGATTTATCGATCTTTCTGTGCCTGAATTCACGATACATATAATATATAACCAGGGGGGTAAGCGTGACAAGTGGATGGAAGGAAGACGATGATACGATAGGGGTTCAGGTTCAGCGCGGCACCCCCGGCCCGACCTCTCAAACGGTGGACGCTTATCGGCCACGGCCGGCCTGCCCACGAGCCAAAACCTTATCAAAGAAGGGGAGATGAGCCGCATTCCCACTCCTCCAGTTCAGCCGCTCCATCAGCCTCCTTGGGTGCGTCGCTGGCGAAACATCGGAGAACAAGTCCGACGATCTTTCCGACGAGAGCCTTCACCGCGTGGAACAGAGAAGTGAAGATCAGGCGCTTGATACGTCCCCGCCGCGCTTGACTGCGGCTGCCTCCCGAGCCTGCCTTCGTCCCTCCGGTCCGGTGAGACCTGGAGCCGCCATCGTAGCCGTCGGCGCCTGCAACCTTGTAAGGAAAAGCCATAGCTTCACCGACAACGACGGTGAGGTGGCGATGAAGGCGTGAGAGAGAGAGAGAGAGAGGGGTTGCAGCCTTGCAGGTAGAGAGAGGAATTGTATATATACGGAAGGATGAATGTTACCGGAAGTTTCCTTATAAGCTGACTGGACATTAACAGAGATTCTCCGGGCCCACCTATCCTCGAGAAGAAATTAACAGAGAGAGAGAGAGATCATGTGGGCGTGCGCATGTGGATTTATAAACGTATGTATGTCCGTATGGATAGGCCGGCGGTGCGGCGGCGGGCTGAGGTGTGCCGGAGAAATTCTTCCCTGATCCCAGTCACCACCTCAGCTGTGCACTGAGCCAATGAAAGAATAACACATGTAAAGTTTAATCAGCCATCAATTGTAAAAAATTCCAACTTTTCATCGTATTTTCAGTTCGAACCGCTTCCACTCTCTTCCCTTTTGCTTCTTCCTAATCTGCTGTGTCATCAGCGGCACAACAACCACCGGACAACATTTGGAAGCTTGTGTATTTGGAAGCCCAAGCCTGTCGTCGTCTTCGTCGGTTCCGAAGAAGAACAAAACTGACAACGGTGCTGCAGTCGTCATCGTCGCTGAAAGCTGAAGTCGGCAAGGAAGCTGGACGGAACTGACAACTGCGAGGAAGCTGAAGTCATCATCGTCGCGGAAAAATCGAGGTCGACGGTGTTGATTTAGGCGTTATCGTAGATGACCGAAGAAGAACAGAGGAGAGAGATTAGAGAGAGAGAGGAGAGTCAAACTTGGGACAAATTTTTTAAATGTAAAAAAAACTGGGGACCTTTGAAAAAATACCCATGATTATGTGTCATTCATTTATTGCTCAGTGCACAGCTGAGGTGGTGCACTTGGATCAAACAAGAATTTCTCTGTATGCTTTGGGGGAAGGGAAAGGGCAAAAAAAAAGGACGCGGATCAACAAGCATTACGTCACATATCTAACCGCTGCTTAATTATATTAATTAATTTCAATTATATTGTATAAACCGTAATTATTTAGAAAATGTTTACCAGCCTAAATTGATCAAGTTATTCCACCGTCACTTCCTTTTAAATGAAGTTCTAAAGAGAAAAATTACTCGGTACAGTTGGTATTAATCTGGTCTTGTAATTGTGACTCAGAAATTTTAAGTTCGATCTTATCGATGAGACTTCCAGTACTCTTTTTCTTCCGTTCTTTTTACGTGTAAGTGGTGGAACCTCGATCTTGCTTGCTTTATATGCTTAAGTCTTTTGTTTCCCTTCAGGGCATCACTTCATATAATAATGTGTCGCCAAAGACGGCCGAGAATCTAGGGAACGGCAGGCAGATTCCTACCTGGTTCCTCGTAGGCATATCCCTAATCTAAATCAAATCATGTTGGGCGGACACGTGACATAATTCTCACGCATCCAACCTTTTTTATAAGCTCGGTAAGAATTTAACATGTTATTTATACAGTAACAATACAAACTCCCACCTTTTAAGTTTGACGGAGGAACTCCAGGTCATTAGGTCCATACACATAAGGAAAAAAAACTCGACTTGTGAACAGTTGTTAAGGAAACTAAATTGTCTTGCGGTTAATGACTCTGAATTTGAATGAGAAATCTTGCCACGTTGTCAGCCTTTCGATCCAATACTCTACTCGATGACAAGCGTTGAGGGTGATGTTAGAATGTACGCGTCGAGTGTAAAAACTGAACCGTACTGTGTTGTAAAAATGGGCATTAAGAGCTACAATTTTATGTCGAAAATCCATAAGAATTATAGAAATATAAGAGGGTCATACATAATCATTTTTGTAAGCACGCACGCCCAAAAAATATCCTAAGCACAGCAGGAATTCAGCGGCAACTTCCCTCCCTTCAATCTGTGGGCGTGTTATTCCTAAATTCATCGACCCGAACGTGTGAATGCGTGGGACATCCTCGACAATAATTGTCAATTGACACGCACGAATTTTAATTTCCTTGTTTGACTGGTAGGGTCCTGACTTACGACAGCATGCCCCAACCTAGAATGTCATTTTCTGGGCCACCGAACCTGTCGGCCTAGTCATGGTATGATGAATAAATAGATTGGAGCGTAGTTTTGTTGTATTCGCAAGTTTCTTTTATGCGGAGAAGTTAATGCAAGTACTACTTTCGGGACGAGTAGAGTCGGATGGACCGTCAATTAAATCTACTTTCTGAGATGTCAAATTCTTCCGTTTTTACGGGAGGTGGGAAAACTTTTTTACAACGATCATATAAGGAGAAGATTTTATATATATATATATATATATAAAAGATCCGCCGACTCCAAGAGCATTAACAGGAAGTATTTTTAAAGGTTGACCTGTAGTATTAGAGGCCACTGATAAACTTCCTGGATACGTGGTTGCCGTGAGCGTACGAGGATGGTCCAATTGTCAGCACGACACGACGCTATGGCAGGAGAAGTTTATTCGTGGTTTTCACTCCCATTCTTCGAATTAATTTACAGCTTAGAAAATTTTCTTGGATATTAAATAGTGGGAAAATTATTCTGTTCTTCATTTCGGCGTGGAAGACAACTAATTGGAAAGTTTCATGTCAAGCTGAATCAAACATACGTATGTTTTAAGAGGTATAGTCATGTGTGTGTGTGTGTGTGTGTGTGTGTGTGTATAGACATTCCACACGTGAGTGTGCGTTGTGTCAGCCTCCGAAGCTCCCCGCCTCAGCTTCTTGGAAGATACCTCCCATCTTCAAGATATGGAATTGAAAAATATTTCTTCAGCTATCAACTAAGGAGGCCTTAGATCTACAGCACGATAAAAGAAAGTGAGAAATAAAAGAGGATATGAATTTCACAAATAAAAATCAAATTCAGGATACCTAAGTGCTAAAAGAGATAATAAAACGATCGAGGGAAATATATTGATACGGTGGGTCACGGTGTGGAGAAGAATTTCTCTCCCTTGAAAGCTGACCCGCCGTGTCAATCTCTCCCTCCTTAAACTCTCTACCGTCGAACAAATTAAATTGTCCAGATCAAAACTTAACTTATATTCCCCATCTGTTCTATTTCCTATCGTTTTCTTTCTAGTGAAACAAATGAGCCATTCCAAGCTGAGAATAATATTACTGCACCGAACTCAAATTCGAGATCACTTCAACGTGGTTACTAATGGGCTGGACTTGCCAATTATTTTGACATGGTCCTAGGTGAAGCCCAATATGTACCCATAATAAATATCCAAGCTCAGCCCAAGGCTTTCCAATTAGTTAATTTGGAACCATTGTATCCAACATTTGGAAAATGCTCTTCAGCTTCTCAAGTTGAAATACCATTCATTTAAGGCTCGTTCGATTTCTCTTGTATATGCTGGACAGACCCTTGCTAGGTACATATCCCATTAGCACATGAGAAATTCTTCAATGCATCAGATGTTTCATGTAGCATTGCTGATGAGATTCTACTTGTAAGATATCGAATGAGACCATCGTTGTAATTGAGATAACGTCTGATTGTCACTAATGTGATTCTTATGCTCCTTTATTTTTCTTTCCTCTCTCCATCTACGACTGTAGCAGCATCCAAAAGAGAGAAGAAATAATCAACATGAGTTGGTTGAAATTATTCGACATCTCTTTCTGTAAAGTAATGGCTCGAATTTGAATCTTGTAAAAAGGAAAAGTTCTTATCACAAGAGTTTTACACCCTAATTGGTCGACCCGGCTCGAACTAGAATTAGTTATCACTCACTTAGCTTCTGCATAACAAACAGCAAACACTAGAAGTGAGGAAAGAAACAAAGAAAAAATTCTAGCTGCAAGAGTTTTACACCCTAATCGGTCGACCCTGCTCGAACCATAATTAGTTGTCGCTCATTTAAATTCTACATAAGAAATGGTATACAGTAGAAGTGAGGGAAGAAACAAAGAAAAAGTTCTTGTTGCAAAAGTTTTGCACCCTAATCGGTCGACCGAGCTTGAACCAGAATTAATTATCGCTCATTTAACTTCGGCATAATAAATGGTATACACTGGAAGAGAGGGAACAAATAAAGAAAATCAATGCAGAGCGTCTCCATTGTTCTCCAAAGCATTGATCTAAATGCAAACCTAACTTTTGTGAATTGAAGGAAAGGGACCAACTGAACGGACACCATCAACTTCTGCCTCATACTTTAGATCTGATTATCCATCATTGTCCCAAGTGGTCAACATCCCAAAATGGAAACCACAATTCCAAAATGGTAACTGGGGTCCGGCTCTTCATATTCCTCCTCCTCCTCCTCTCCATATTGAGAAAGTAATGCATGTAACAAATAAATACACCACGTGATAGTACATACAATATTACGTCACAAAAATCAATAAAAAGCAGTTATGTTCATGGTTATTTTTATTAATTTTTAGAATTTTATAAAAGAAAATCTTAAAACGGCTTCATTTTACTAGTTCATAACACTATGTATGAACTCTTGCGTGATATACCCGTTACATGTAGCACTGTCTCTTCTATATTATGATTTCTTTTATACTTTTAAGGTGGGGTCTGCTATTCTTAATCATGGTTTCTTTCACTGTACAAGGAAGTGCTCTGCAATCTGCATTCACAATCACAAATAAATGTCCCCATGCGTCCCCAGTTCTAGTGGCAGCTCTATCACATCTGTACGCTTTCATTTCGGTTGCAGAGATGATACACAGATACAGGATGAAAAAGGAGGAAGAAGGAAATAAATGAGTGGGAAAAGCCCAGTCAAGAAGAATCGAACCTGTACCTAAATCTCACATTGAAAATAATACTGTTGTAATCAACTATTTCATCTGATCTTATCAATAGATTCTAGTTTGTGCTCCCTCATCTCTGCATTTTTAGTAATAATTGTTGGCTGATCCGGTCATTTTAAAACACATAATCAACAAAGATGCCTCTGACGAACTTTTAGAAAACCGTGACTGTACCATAAAATTTCAACGCCGATGTGCCATGGCCGAAAAATCCGGTGATTGTAAGATATAGTCACAATTTTATGAATTTTTTCTATCAGCAGATAACTGTGTATTCCAGTCACGAGTGCAACTATTCTAAAGTAAGATTTCAATTTGATAAAAGGTGTTCGATGCAATGGTACTGCCATCGACTTGAGACTAAGAGGTCTTGTTTTCAAATGTCATCAACGAGACTCTCGTACCTATTTATTTTGGTTTAGAAATCGTAGCTTGGGGTTTTATAATGTCACTTTTTTTAAAAATCGATAAAAATAAATTATAAGTATAGAAATAAGTTGCATCACCTAAATATTCTTAATAATGATATGGTAACTATTTTTGGGAATAAACACTGTATTTAACAAATTAATGTTTTTTAATTTTGTAGAACCGATCAAAACTATGAATAAGAACCAAAACCGGCTAGTTCCATGGTATCATGGTTCCGAACCAAAAGTATAATCCATTTCAAACTATGGCTAGAGCTAGCAAGAATATCAGATGCCTTAAAAAGCAAGCCCGTAAATGCATAAATTAAAAAAAATGATTAAACATATTTTCCTTAAATAAAGGTACGAGTTTGAGTTACGTGAAAAATGGAGAAAATTCGTACTAAAAAGTCTTATTCATTAATAAATTATTTAAAAATAAATTAATTGAGGTCATTTAATAAGGAAAGAAAAGGCAAATCCGACCACAGACTTGCATAAGAAACACAGTGACACTGCCCGGTCCGTACACCATGGCCACATGATTTTCCCCAAAATAACGTACACTGGCAGACAAACAACAAAATGGAAGGGGTCACGAAAAATCCGTCGCATCTGAAGGCAGGGGAATCTCTTTTGTTGTTTTCCAGTGTGATTCTCGAGAAATGGTCTGTCGTGCTCTTGTGATTAGATTACGTACGGTACGTGCGTAATATGTTATGCATGATACGTATTTTTTCGATTTCAAGCACACCCATAAGAATTAGTCCTTTTCCTAAAATTGCAACATAATTATTTTAATATATTCGCGCTTGCATGAGAATCGATACACTTGGTTTACGTATCTCATAAATGGAAAAGTCATTGTATTTTTTATTGAAAAATATCAAGTAATTAAGTAATCTGCTCAGCAGAATCATGTATAGTAATGTAAAATAAATTGCAACCTTGGAACCAGGTGCGTATAGTGTTTTACCACCTGGGAGTCGGCACAATCATGCCTACTGAATTCTGAAGTTCGAATTTGACACTTTTAAGGTTTTAAATGATTTTAAAATTAACCAAAAAAGGAATTTGAGATTTTTCAATGAAAATATTTCTCAGTGTTAAAATAAAGCATAGTTTTCTGTCTATATCCTAAAGAAATCGTCAGCCAAAACTGATTTTTATGTTTGTTTTTACCAACAAGCACAGTTTACAACCAAGAACATTTGATAATCATCACCAACATTAATTAGGTCAGGTTTTGTGAACGAAAAAAACTCATACTATAAGAATTTTACTCCTTACTGAAACGACTCGGTTCGAACTGTATTAGTCAGAGATTCAACTCGGAATCTCGTTTAAAAAATAGATATTGAACCATTTCAACTGACTCACCTCAATGGAATCTTCTCTTTATTTATTGAATATTGAAGAATATTTAGAGAAAAATAACCCCTCAGGCAGTGAAAAATCAATTAGAATCACCTAGAAGAGAAAAGGGATTCATCAGTCATTTGTCAGTTAATGAATTAACCAGACGAAGTAACACCAGACACGTATCCAATTCCACAAGATCTTGCTGGCTAGCTAGCACAACAACTAAGGACAGTATTCGTGTGCAGAATCACTGGAACGGGAGTCAAAAGAGAAAACACGTCTATGAATCTCAACATCAGAACCTGCTGGTGGTCATCAATGTCCGATGCCATATTGACCCGAATACAAGATTTATCGAAACGACAACTTACAAATTGTCGCGGAGCCATTGTTCATTTTCCTTCCAATATACAGTAGCACGGATACAATTAATGTATAGTTCTGTCGGTCTTTTGATATTGGCGTTTTAGGTCATTTGTGCAAAATATATATCATAATTATTTAAGAGGTATTACAGCATATAAAATTTTGATTATTTTGGCAAATATAGTGACGAGGGTCAGTGATTAATCGTGTCGACGCAATAATATTATTTTTGGAGTTCCCGTAATTACCCCTTCTTTTGGTGCATGGAGAAAAATTCTAGAAATATAAACGATTTAATATCAAGTTATATTAGTTTAAAGTGTTGGTGTTAGACGTGAGCTTAATTTTCATAGGCTAATGTGAGCCCATCAAATTTATTTGAGTTTAAACCCATTAATACAAGCCCACAAGAATTAATTTAAGCGCGTCCAACTCCAGTCAATCAATTCCCCCATTTGTTTATCCTCTTCCACCACCGAACAACCCCACATAGTCATCCATTCCTTCCATGAAATATTTCCCCAAAAATTTCTACTGTCACCTTCTCCTCAAAATCAACGAAACAAGGGAGAGAAAGAAGAACAGAGGCAATGGAAGGCCGGGGCGAGCGACGGGAACTGAGGGCGGCAATGAGTGAAGAGAAACCTAGGTGAGGTAGGACTCGAGTTATTTTCTTCTTAGGGGTCTTTATGTTTACGATCCTTAACTTTTGCATTTGAATTGCTTGTTTCAATATCAATCTTGCTATTAGGAATAAGAATTGAATGAGCATTTTTAATCAGCAATAGATTGTCCACTTAGTTGGATTAAAGTTTAAGATTTTTCCTTTCGTCCGTAGTTATTAGTTAAGATATATGATTTTTGGGTTTAGTTTTCATTTTCTCCAATGTTTTGCTCTGCCCTCCTTTATTCTAGGACTTAGCCGAGTCAAGGAAAAAAAAAGGTGATTGAAGAAGATCAGGAACGGAGACAAAGAGGATGGGAAGAAGAAAAGGTAAGGGAAATAAGATGTGAATGAGTTTTATCAAATCTAGTAAAGTTTATTATTAATAGTATAGTTTGGTTAGTACGATTTGAGTATAGAAGTGCGGTTAAGAGGATATGTGAAGGTAATAGGGACGATCATGGTGGAACAAATTAAGTTCTATAAGTATTTTTAGGGTTATTTTTATTTAAATACATATGTGAATATATTATATATTTTAATTTTTACTATGATTAATATGTTAGGGATTGAAGAGATCCAAAGTAGACATCTTGGAGATCCGGCTCATTGGAAAATTGAATAAAGAGGCTGTGGATACTCTTTTCCTTTGTAGTGCAATATATATATATATATATAATCACCTCGTGTGTATATAAATTATAATGCATGGCGGATTGCATGCATTTGCATGCTAAGCGTATGCATGCGCGCGCACACATATATATTGTAAATGCAGCAGATTATATTAATTATATTAAAATATATGCATAGCAATGAGATTGCTTTTAATTCTTATGAAAATTGTATGTAAGTGTGTGTATTATTATACATATTGTACATCATTGTATGTGATTATAAATAATCATAACGACCGCTAAATCGGCGAACTAGAAATGAACCAAGAAAAAAATGATGAAAAAAGAAAAAAATAAATGAAAGTGGAAAGAGCTAGATCTAATTTACTGCTGATGTCCATCGAGGTAATTTACCTCTAGTTTCCAGTAAAATATAAAAAATAAGATAATTTAAAACTGCTCTTACTGTCGAAGGGTAATGAGCGGCCCCCGCGAGTATGAGGTGTGTAGATGAAGGGCACTAGGAGATGGGAGGATGATTGATATTAATTATTTCGCGGGGTCACGGTATCGTTGCAGAGTGGAGTATCGATACTGTTATAACTCTGTCACAAAAGGAATGCAACCTCATAACTATTATTTATATTGATTGATTCTAAGCATTACATAAATAGTATGATTGAGTATTTTAATTGTCATTCTTGTTATAATTTTGTAATGTATATGATTTATTAAGAAATTATATTTAAATATTATTCTACTCTATAAATTTTTACTCACTGAGCCCGCAACTCACCTCTGCAATATTTTTTTCAACTAGGTCAGAGAAAGATGGGCAGTTTGGAGTTACTATTTTGTTCGATGATCAACTTGAGACCTCTTGTAGGTAAATATTAAGGGTAAGTAAGTAGAAGATATATAATTTTGTATATAACATTATGACCTAAACTTTTGGTAGATACCCTTATGAATTATATGGGAGGATAATTTATGATTTATGGATTATTTTGATATGAAATATCATAGAAATAAGGTAAATTTTCGGGTCGTGACAGGTAACTATAATATTTAATATGACATGAGAGCGAGGTAAAATTCTTAACGTTACGACTTAAACACGATTCTCTTTCGGTCGCCACTGGTATGTTGTTTTGCGTGTTATGTTGTTGATAGCATAAGTGACACGCATCATCATTGCGCATGAAAAAGGGATTAATTAAGAAAGATTAATCTCATATCTGAAAAATATAAAAAAAATTTGAAGAATACAATTGAATCAGGTACCACCACCTATCGTATTTGACTTTTGGGTAGACACAAGTCTGGTTTCCTAGAGGCCCCTACAATATATTTAAATATGAAAACCCAGTAGTTTTCTCAACTAACTCAAGTCCGAGGAAGGTTGGTCTATTATATGTAACATAAGACTCCTCTGACCGTGTATTTGTTATATTCACAAGATTCGAAATTGAGAACTTATTATTTAAAAATGAATACACGTTGAACTAGTTGAGCCAACCCGTACTGGTATATCAAGCCATGCCTTTCTTGGCACATAATTCATGCTGTCTTGAAATCGAATTATTAGGGAGGAGATCGGAGGTGGGCCAACAACAGATACTCGAGGGCATGCACGCAATTGAAGCTTTGTTTGGTGAGACAATTGGTCGACTCTCAACTTCGAAGGGGCTTTTGCTTGCCGGAAATGGGACACAACCCAGTGGCCATTCTCGTGCGTCTGCTCGACGCCACTCATCCCCCATTTCATTTCAGAAATTTTGTAGAGTGGACACTTCCACAGTGACGATCCGATTCTTCATCACGTAATGACACCACCAATTGTTGAGTTGCTTGCTGTTTTTTGTCTAGGGTTTCTGATCTAGCTAGGGAAAAACACGACAGATAGATATACATACACGTCCTCAATTTGGACCTCATTTCTAATTTGGTTCATAATTTCCAGATGAATGGTATGTATCAGTGACGTAAGTTCTTCTCGCTCTCTCTCTTCATTGAGAGAGTCTTGTGTGTAACGACTACACCACATATAGTGTCACAAACTAATAGAATTTAGTTATTTTTAGAATTTTTCTAATAAAATCTCAAAGGAAAAAATGAACCCCAAAAGGAAAAAAACAACGCTAACAATGACTTGATTTGTTTGGCTCGTAATACCATATCAGTATTGTCATGTGATGCACCCGTTATATATAAGATATTCTCCTCTTGGTTTTAGGGTAGCAAGTGCTTTTCTTACTTTCCAATTTAGAAAGATGCATTTGCCTTTTAACTCGACATAACTTATTTTTATCGTAATGGAGGCAGGTGTATGGATACGGGGAACACTAAAGAAGAAATTCTAAGGATAGAAAATTCTAGTAACGAGAATAAAAATCGAGATCTTGAAATTTTAGATGCACCGTCCTCCATTATCGACAAGTGACATGATAAATAGAAGTACAATGAAGAAAAAAGACATCATATGCTTCCAAGGACCGAGTGTGCTAACTTTGATGACAGTTTCTATAATTCAATCATCCAACTAAATAGTTTAATCTAATGATTTAAATTAAAGAA
Source organism: Lagerstroemia speciosa (assembly GCA_037672795.1). Lineage (NCBI taxonomy): Eukaryota > Viridiplantae > Streptophyta > Magnoliopsida > Myrtales > Lythraceae > Lagerstroemia > Lagerstroemia speciosa. Next base: position 8,955,286 of record CM075295.1, read on the forward strand.
AATAATATAATCACTTTCTTCATTTACTTTAAAAGTCCAACTGTTAACTCTAAGAGATTGGCCTGGTGATAACACTTAAATAGATATACAAAGCTCTGCGGAGATAGCAATTATTCAGATCATAATCACATGGACTTGTTCTCTTTATTGGAGGAGGATAGGAACCATTTGAAGAAGCTCTCGAGCGTAGCAACATCGGCTCGATAATGCGACTGGGTGAAGTGGAGAAGGTCGGACCAGGTGAAGTCGGGATACTGCCTATCCCCTTCTCTGCGTAGCAAATCCAGCGGGGGTCGAACCACCTTGTCCTCCCTCGGGGACACGAAGTACACAAGCGACCTCCTTTCCCTCTCCCGGTTTACGACCGCTCGGTGAAGGCAGCTCTTGTAAGTCCCATTCGATAACGCCTGTGCGATACATAAAGAAGAAACAAGTCTCCTTAGCTAAGGATCGCCGGTCCATCTAAAAGCCTGAAACTGATTGAACGCAAAAGTTCGATCCGTCCACGCAAAATGTGGGGCCAGCAGGGAACCACTGCTGAAGAGATCTTGTTTGTCCCATTCAGGGCTTTTCAGGTATTCTGCTTACATCACAATCTTGCCAAATGCAACACCACCTATGGTTAGAATTGATTACCGTTCCTGTGAATAGAAAACCCTAGACTTATCGCACTGCACCGACAACGGGTGGGTAGACTCGGAACCTGTCGAAAGACTGTTCGAGATGTATTTCAAGCACTTCGTGTCAAAACAAATCACGTCCAAGTGAAAGCGAGTACGAGCCAAACAGACCGAAGACACATCGTGTCAAGTGATCTCCCGAAGGAGAAGTTGTGTTCCTGTTAACTAATTGTCGGCTAGTCGAGATGGTGGGTCCACGAGGAACAAAAGTTCATGCCAACTAGGCTAGGGAACGCGCATTTCTCCCTACACGTCTCCAAGATGAGAGATTCTCTATATTATATATATATATATATATATACATATTACGGTACTTACGCCTATCATGATTTGAAAAGATTTAGTTATTTTAAAATATTATTTTAATAAAGGCCCAAAAATTAAAAGAAAAGTCCTACAAATAACTAAATTTTATTAATTTATATTATTACGTAAATACTGTCATATAATATATCTATTACATGCAAGAATTTATTGGCCAGTAGACAAACGAGTGTGTGTCTGCGTGTGTCCAAGCTCTTTTTTTTTGGTCGCCAGCCACGGTATCCAAGCAGGCCCCACCAGCGGTGAGATGGCATCTTTCAGCCAACCATACTTGACTAATCCGTTGGTCGCCCCGGGTCGCACGCCTGGCAATGGCGGGTGAGGCTCCCAAGAGGGGTGTCTGCGTACGTGAGGTCTCGAACCTGAGACCTCCTTAAGCGGCACCGAGCTGCTTACCACTCGGCCCAACCCCTCTTGGTGCTGCGTGTGTCCAAGCTCGCTCCCTTGTCTATAGTGGATGCAATATGATGTTGGACAGTACTGACCAGGGAAAACTACAGTGCTCTCCTTCTACAGTTGATGTGATGTCCTAGTAGTTGTCCTAAGCATTCAGGTAAATGCACAGTCGGGTAAGACAGAATCCGACACGACTAAAAACACGATACGAGGATGCGATACCGTGTCTTCTGGAAAAGGGTTTCGACACTCTGACGTGTCTAGGCTGATGCCATGGCCACTTTAGACAGGCACCTGTGTATGTGACCCCGACGCTTCAAATTGACAAAGAAGCGAACAGATTGATGATCGAACACCGAAAATGAGCGAACGGGGTGCACAACTCACCATGAACGTATCCCCGATGTTAATGACGAAGGCATTGTGGCGGGGCTTCACGGCCTGCCACCGGCCATACGCAAAGACCTGGAGCCCGCCGACTTGGTCCTGGTGGAGGATTGTGAGCGAGGTTGGGTCGCAGTGAGGGCCGGTCCCCATCGTCAGCCCCTCGTTCCGGCAGGGAGGGTAGAGGTTGCACCTCATTATCGAGCTGCAGTCCTCGAAGAAGTCCCTGAAGTGCATCCGATCCACTCCCAGGCTCATTGACAGCAACTCCATTATCACCAGCGACAGCTCCTTCATCGCCTCGCAGTATCTCTGGAAGACCCACCTGCCAGTTGGAACGACATCGTTTAAGCAGCAGGTTGGAGCCTGACACGTGCGGGACGGCGAGGCCGACACACATGGAGCCATTAGTCCGGAAGGAGAAAATCTTGTATATAACGAATTTATTATATGATAAGGTTTATGTAACATCATAAATCAGTAATATTTAGTTATTCTAGTATTCTCCTTTTATTTTTAGGGTTTTATAAAGAAAACAATCTTTAAATAGTTGAATTTTATTAATTTGTGAGACCACGTAAATATCATTATATAAAATAACTGTTATACAGAAGGCTCTCTAGTGTAAAAGAAAGTCTTATTTATAACAAATATATCACGTGTTACATGTGATAAGCTAATGAATGTCTGGTGCATAGCCTGACATTTGTAGCAAATGAGATATTTATAATAGTTTTAACTGACCATTTTAAGCACTCATTAACTTATTTAAATATATATACATACATAGATGGCATACTCGTTGGATGTAAGACCTTTTTTTGCCCTATTATTGCTACAGGGGCAAGGAAAAATCTCTAGATAGGGACCACTCGGACACGTCTTGGCAAGACTTGCATTGTCCCGTATTGAGAGAGAGTGTTCTGTATAATAAATATATTACATACTATATAAGTTAATAAGTATCTAATCTATGATCAAGCTCTTTACAATATGTTAGATATTTATGACTATTTTTATAATTATTATATATATCACGTGATGTATTTATTTCATATCAAATATTTTCTTCCTCGTGAGAACGATTAAGAAATTTTTGAGTGAGCTCATTTCATAATGTCAGCAGTAAACTTCTCACAAAAGTACCTTTAGTTTGTAGTAAAAAGTAAATTACAATATCCTCACATCCTTTATACACTGAAAAAATACGGTATTTTTTTATTTGTAGACTTATATGCTTTTTTGCACAAAAAAATGCAGCATTTTTATTTGGACACGAAGACTTCTGTATTTTAGCAAAGTGCTGGCAGTTTAAAAAATTCATTACCATGACGGGAATGATTATTTTCTTGATGGATATCCCACTTTGATTGCGTAAGAAAGATATCTCTGCAGTAGAATAAGCCATGGATGAAATTACCCAGAATGTTCAAAATCTTCACCGAGCACGGACTTGAAGTACTCGACCACGGCAGGCTTCTCCTCGTCCCCGGAGAAGCCGAATGAGAAGGTCTCCTTCCATGGCAGCTTCGAGGAGTACCGGTCAGCGTGAGCCCCAGAGTAACCGCAGACGCTGCCGGGCTTCCTCCTCATACCGAGCTTTCTGCTGACAGGGAGCTCAAAGATCCTGTCGCCCTCACGGTACGCCGCTTCGATCAGCTCCGGGCAGACACCGTGGCTGGTCACCTGGAAGAAGCCGTGGTTGAGGCATGCAGCCCGGATGAGCCCGGCGGCTCGGGCGGCAGCTGCCTCGTCACCGCTTAGGAAGCCGCCGAGGTCGACGGTGGGCTCGTTGAGATCCTCGAGCTGCTCGCTGGCCAAGTCCTTGTCCGCCCACAGGAACTCCTTGGGAAGGTTCGGTTGCTTTTGGAGAAGGGAAGAGTCGAACACCAAGGGTTGGGGTGAGGAAGGTGAAGCCTTCTGACGGCGGAGGAGAAGGGATGAAGAAGGGTTGGAGAAGGAATCCGCCATCATCAAAGACATTTTTTTCTCTCTATTTTCTTCTGTTTCGGTGCAATTTCAGTTTGGTGGGTTTGGTATGTAATATAGTGGAACAAAATACAAACAGTACGGGGGAAAGATGGCTCAGTGCAATAGTACCGTTCTCGATATGAGATCGAGAGGATTTGAATTCTGGTACCCATTTATTTCATCTTCCTTTTACCTCTTTTAAACATGCGTGTCCCATATATATACTGAAAAATAAAAATAGTTTAACGATATATAAGTATGGTTGGTACCAAAAGAAACCTTAAATCCTTAATCTAATGTAGTGTATATATGATCAGTGCACAGGGAGTTTGATAGTTCAGTTCGTGTGAGGGTAAACATTATAAATATGAATACATGTATATCTTCTTGCATATAATGAGGATCCGTGTGGTAGAAACGCCTGTGTATATTGACTAGAGTCCCACCTGTACTCCATACAGAAAAAAACTAAAAGCGAATAAAATGACACAGCAGACGGAGTATTTTCAGAAATAAGATTTGGAGAATGTTTTTTTTTTACTGTGCAGTTATATGAAGTGATAGAGGAGGAGGATACGAGCGTTTAAAATGAATTTTTCCTGTTGTTGGTCGAGTAGTTGTGAAGTGGGAAGGGAAAGTGAGATGGGAGAATCCGGACGGTTGTGATGAAAGCAATGATAATGACAACTAGGTATCTGAAATTATTGTTTTATTGCCAAAGGTATCTAACATATGTATTTGTAACCATTTACTATACATTCTGAAGTGTAAATCGGATAGAAAAATATTTAAAAAAGAAAATTAAAGCTTCCAAACTTTTTTCTTATATATAATAGGTGTTAGTAGTCTGGAAGAAAGACAAGACGTGCATCGGGATGGAATTTAATTATTTGCCTGATGTGCATCATGAACATAGTCGGGAAAACCGAGGGAGCTGAGGGTTTCCTCTACATGACGGTGGTCAAACCCGATTTCGACCTTACCATTCGGCTTCTTTATAAATTTGGACTCCGTTTCCTGGACTAGCGCAGTACTTTGGTGGAGGCGCTCTAAGTTGGTGACCCATTGCTCTGGAAAAAGCCTGGCTAGCTCCTATCTGGAGATCTGCTTGGGGACACGAACACACGTGGGTGTGTGTGTAGAGACCACCGAGATCATAGGAGTTTCACCCTTGTGTGGGATAGCCAGATCCAAAGCGTGGTTCTTGACTTTATGTACCATCTGGTAGTGGTTGCTGCCGTAACCTTCATGGTAGTAAGCAGGCTAGGGTCAAAACAAGTGGTCTTCAAGTTCAAATAGAGATTAATTTTTTCTTTTTATTTATTTTTTTCGTTATCGGGAAATCTTCGATTCGATTTTTACTATTAGAACTCCATATTTTACTAACTCCGATGTAGTGAAATGTTCCCATTCTGATTTTTCGGATTCCAATTATTTATTTATGTATTTATGGATGTAAATGCTTTACTGATAGCGAAGGGGGAAGAGACAAGGTGAAACAAGAGACAGAGTGAATGGTTTCCGAGGTGGATATTGGGAAGTCAAAAACTCTGTTTTTTTTGTTAATTGTACAGAAACATACAATAATTCTAAATTCCGACACTTCTGTTTGTCGCGTGGAGCTGGAAGACAAGCAGGCATGTGAACCCTCCTGTCGTTTTACGATCTACAGTAACGTACGAGATCTCACCATGAACCTCTGTGAAAATTTCGTACCGACTTGCTGAATTTTTTTTTTTTTTTTGTTTTACGAAGATTTTGGTAACGGTAAAAAAAATGCCAGAAAATACTTTTCTTAAAAAAATTCACTTTTCATCACTATTAGATCTATATGTTAGTGGAAAGCTTTTTTTTACTGTTCCATTTTTCCATTAGGGCGTGTTTGTTTTTAGTGCAAAGATCGCTGACATCTCAAATATCCATAAACTTTACACCACAAATGTAAGTACTAATTCCTATGTTACCAAAAAAAAAAAACATTTGGTGATAAATAATAGTGTCAATATAGAAAAGTGGCACAACTCCTCCACAATTTTTCAAGACTAGCACCAGTTTATAATAGTTTGAAAAATTGTACTATTTTATGTAAAAAGTCAATTTTGCCCCTCCCACCCACCCACTCCCTGCTCCTCCTCACGGCCGCCGGAGACGAGTATCTCCGGTGCGTCGACCGGCGACGAGTCGTCGCCGTTGGCCGGCAGATCTTGGCATCGCCTCATAGCTACTGGCGACGAGCAAGTCGGGTGCTTCGGGTGGTGGATTTGTCCATCAACTCACAGCCACCGGCGACGAGCAAGTCGGTGCGTCGAGCGCCGGTGCATCTGGCGTCGGGCACTGCCAGGCGTCGGGCGAAGGTGCGTCAGGCGCCGGAGCTGAAATTGCTAGGAGGAAGAAGAAGAAAGAAGAGGCGGGCAGGAGGAGTGTTCCGGGAATTATGAAAAATGAATATATACAGTGGTACTAGATTTCAAAACTATTACAAACCAATGCTAGTTTTGAAATAACCAATTTTTTTGGTGCTATATAAATTTTCATCTCTAAATAATACTACAGTAGTTAAAATTCTACATTGTATTTGACAAAATTTTTATATACAAAATGTGAGAACTTTTTAAATTACATTCGATTTTATGATTATTTTACCTATGCTTATTGAATCTTTCAATCAACTTTATATTCTTTTTAGTACCATGATACATTTTGACTAATAATTCAAGAAGATTTTACTGCAATTGAAATTAAATTCTCCATATTCTAACAACTTTTTAAATGTCTCTACAATATGTAAGAGACATTTTTTTACTTAACATATTAGTAAACACATTCTTATTTAAAAATTTTAAATTAATGAAACTACAAGAAGATAAATTAGAATAGAAAAAAAAAACCAACCAAGTCAAGGGTTAACCATAGCCTCATTCAAAAGAAATTCTTAAATGTTCCCACCTCACTGCATGAGGTAGAAAATACCAATCAGAATTTGACAAACAAGCAAGTGTACAGTAATCATTCTAGTAATTGCTTTAATTATTATTAATTAAAATCATTTAATTATTTTAGAGTGGTAATATTAGTATAATTGATGGTGGTGGTGCAGAGTCCAAACTTATGGGAGCAAAAGATGGTCACTCTATTTGCAAAATTCTAGATATTAGGTTCATATTCAACTCAATACTTTAAGTCAATATATTTGGAATATGATTTTATTACTGGATAATGATAGTGAAAATCCTATATATTTACTGTTTTTTATAGATGAGTTTTATATGTTTTTCAAAATGGCTAATTCCATTCCTGTGCGATCAATTTCATTACAGATTTTAATTTGAATCGTCACTGTTTTGTTGATATAGATTTCACGTCGTTATTAGAACCGTCAGTGAAATGGTGGTGCTCAAACTGAAATGTGTAGCGGGACTGATTTTGTATGACTGAATTAGCCATCCTCAAGCATATAGGTTCCAATTATAAAAAATGCTAAACATGTAAGACTGTGTCACAATTTTCTTATCAGTTTCTCAGCACTGACATCCTCGAACAATCATCCTCAAAAACTTATTAAAATACTAAGCTTGTCCCTGATGCGGCAAAAGGGAGAAAGTCTTGTATGTCACGAGTACACCGTATCAGTACTACTAAATGGCATCACAAACCAATAGGAATAAGCAACATGAGAAAATCTGTGAAAGATAAATTAGTTAGCTAAATATTAATATCAGTTCTATATAAAAATTCTAAAAAAATTCCTAAAAAGCTTATATTCTATAATATGTTCAACAGCAATAAGAAGATGCCTGAAATAGTGATATGATATAGTTTATATATAGGGTCTGATTTTCAGATCCATTTGGATAAAATCCGAATTCAAAATTTAAGGACCGGCTTTACATGATATAGAAAAAAATACATATATATATATATATAGACACACACATATGGACACAAACCTGTCGATCCCTAGTTTTATTCACCCGTATGATTTTATTTTGTGTTGGCTTTCAAAATTCAAGAGAGAGTTGGTCGGGCTGTGGGCTTGACAAGTGGCAAAGGGTCTTGTCGAAGCATTATTCTATGGCTAATTTTCCATGTTTCAAATGGAGCAACCAGTGGGGGCGATTTCACGACAGTTTTTTTTGTCCTTCCCATTGCATGAAATAAACTTACAAGAAAAGAAAAACACGACCAATTCTATCCAAGAAAACGGGAAATAAACTCACAATGCGGAGCACGGGTCGTGTAGTTAGTGTTGAAATAATTCAAACAAGTAGTGTCACCTTAAAAATAACACTAAGAAGTTTTGTGGTCCGGTCGCTGGATTGCTCAGCAGCTTAATAAAACCGAAACGTCCAAAATCGATAGTACAGACTAAAGAAAATAATCCTACCGCTCGTAATCATGCTCTCCACCTGTCGAACTGTCAATCGATTGGACTGTAAAATTTCCTAATCATTCAAAGAAAATAACTAACTTTGATTTAGGTAGATATTTGCAGTATCTCCTTGACGAACTCATGAGTATCAAAAGATAATTACTGAGGTAATCATTTCATCTCAATGCTTCTCTCTCTTCATTTATCATTTTCTCTCTCTACTTACATACCTGCTGACTTGAGCATCCGAAGGTCGCAACTCACGACTCGGCTTTCTCTTATGGTTTAAGGTGCTTTAAACCGACTCAAGGCCGACCAGATCTCAACCACTCTAAGGTCTCTTCTACCATCTTCTCATCCAAGTCTCTAACAAAAAATTATTAGATCTGATAACAGCGAGTAAGCAATTATCATATGACGAGAGCTCGGTGATTCAATATAGCATCCACAGGCGGGTATCCTGACATATATAATCTTTCAATCGAATAGATTCCAATGATTTTTCTCAATTATGTTATTATGAGGTATGACAATTTATTACGATTTTCTTCCCAGCATCTCCTGGATAACAGGTAGATATGTCACTTAGAGGAAGACATGGGGAGAGTCGGTCACCTGCGCTGAGGCTGCACTGGATCAAACATTCCAACATGTGCGTGTCCATGTTCAGGAGAATCTCATCAAGATGCATATCCGAACCTTGTACAGAACTTGCATATTCGAGGAACATCGGGTTGTTCCTAAAAACAGGAATTGGGGTGCATTTACTTCAAATAGGCAACGTCAACACGCTGCCTCGGGTAGAGCAGCCTTCCAGATCAATGGAATATTCAAAAGATCTGAAAAGAGTTTGAATCCATGACTCTCAAAACGATGGGAGAGATGCTGATGCCTTCTCGCGATGTGAAGTAACATTCAGCCGCTTCTGGAAATCCCCACTAATCTCGTCCAAATCGATCACTTCCCTCTCAGCAGCTTCCCCCTCCCTGAGCTTATCGAGCTCATGATTCAGCTCGACAATCTGCTTCTGTATTTTCTCCCCTTTGTCGGGTAATCTTGATATCATGACCTGCTCAGCATTTGACAGTTCCCTACTAAGAACAGAACTTCTCTTAAAATAAAGGAGACATGGCCATGAGAAAATCCATCACCTTGTTTCCCAACATCTGTGATAGACGACTTATACGTTCTTTGATTTCGCTTTCCGTCAGTTTACTGGAACTTGCTGGGGATTGGCTCTTCCTCGTGGCACCAAGTTTCACATCCTTTGGGTTAAAAGCAAATGCAGCCCTTCTCGGAAAAATAAAGACCAGTCATCAGAAATATGGAACTTTACACCTGGCAGCATACGTAAATATAACAAACAATTATTTTTATTTGCTGTAATGCCTACCCATCAACATCCTGTTCAACTGAAGCACGCGAGGACGGGTAGTTCCGTACATGGGCTGTTCCCTTTGGCCTGAAAGCACCATCAGAAAGCCAAACAGATTAATTTCTTCAAGCACCATTTTTGGAAATTCGCTTCTTTTAATTCCTAGCTGATGCAGGAAGGTTCATTTTCATTGTTGATACCTTATCTGTTCCACTTCTTCTTCTGTAACTTGAACAGGAGCTGTCTTGGAGTAGAGTAGACTGTGATGGCTGACACCAGCAATGCCGAGAGTTTCAAGGAACTCTATGTGAGAACTGAGAGAATCATCCCTACAAAGGAAAAGATTGCAAGGTTATGAGTGGAGTGCATAGAGATTGGCAATATCAACGCCTTGTTTCATGACTGAAAATTCAGCTACTCGATCGGATGCAGCACGCAAGCAAATGAAGTTGCTTCCTTAATAAATGCTAATTAAAGAAGCATTAAGGACCATTCTTTTATAGATTCTTTTAAGATGCCGCTTTTGTTGCAGAACTTATTATCGATCAAGTCATAGTTATATAATGATTGAATCCTAACAAAAGTATCTATAAGCATATATTATTAAATTTATCACTGTTGGTGAGATGTAAAGTTGGACTGGTGGCACGGCTTATACATTTTATGTTGTTGGTCATGCTCCTCCTGCAACTGCTGTTGAGTGGGAGAAATGTCAAAGCCCAGTTTGGGTAGACTGAAGAGCTCCCTGAGATCCTGAAAAATGTTAAGAATTGGTTCCAAATTCAGAAGCTTCTTAGATTCGGATATAGGAAAAACTTCGGGAGATCTTGGAGCTTGACTTATGAGCCTTAAAAATATAAAATACCATAAAACTTTTCCACGATTCAGTAGGCGCATACCTGCTGGCTGAAATATCGCATTTGTTCTTTGTGCTCAGTTGCTGTCTTAAACAAACCACCTTTGAATATCTAAAGATCATAGTTTGAGAAAACGGAAAGAAAGTCATATCCAAGCCTTATTCTTTGAATGCACTAACAGATATAAATTGAAAAAAGGAAACAGAAACAGAATTGAAACCTGTTTTCTGTATATCTTTTCTTCAACAGTTCCACAAGTCATCAATCTGTATACTATGACATCTTTCTTTTGCCCAATTCGATATGCACGATCAACGCTTTGATTATCAGTGCTGCAGTGTCAAAAAGTGTCAAAGAGTGTCAAAAAGTGTCAAAAATAATAGGATGAAAGTTCTGTCCTATTTTTTCTTACCAAAAATCTTCGTATTTATCAGCCTTGCCAAAGTGACAAGAATGAACAGAACCATCATAGTATGAACCAACTTTGCCAGTTCTTAAAAAATAATAAATCCAGATCTGCTTCCTTGCTATAGCAATTATACGAGTAACAAGGCAATCACTAAGGATACACCTGGTTCTCGAAGAACTTGTTTAAAGCCCATAGACTAAATTTAAAAGCATTTTTTTAAAGATATGTAGAGAAGAAGAGCCCTACAAAGCATAGAAAACTCCAAAAAGAAGAAAGTGGTTAAGTAGGACTTCAAAAAATTTCTAAGCATGCGAAAGCTGGAAAGGACTGAAAAACAGAATGGGGAAAGGAAAAGAAAAACTTCATATTCCATCTTTCTCATAAGTTTTTCCTCATAGATCATAATACAATAAGAACTGAACAACGTGAATTGGCACCTTGGATTCCACGCTGGATCAACCACAATGACACGGTCTGCTTTCGTTAGGGTAAGGCCTAGGCCACCAACTTGGGATGTTAAGAGAAATACAGGAGCCCCAATGCCTTCTTGGAAATCCTAACACCAAATAAAAGAGAGAACTAATCAGAATTCAACAATATCAAGAATCAAGACGTGCAATTTTAATGGTACTTACATTTACAATCTTTATCCTGTCGCTGGCCTTTGTGGTGCCATCAATTCTCAAGTACTTGTAACCATTGGATTCCAAAGATTCCTATAAAATAAGCTCATATTAAAAAAAAACAACCTCAGAACTCTCCATATTTATTCATGAAACCTAAATTTGTGCCTCATAAGTAGCGAAATCTGTCAATCATTGATCAAGTTTTATTATTGTCAAAGCATGTAACTCATTTCTAGCCATCCCAATCTATATTCAAATCATGTTTGTTGGTAAAGCCCGACCAACAGAAAAAAAAAAAAAAAAAAAAAAAAAAAAAAAAAAGGCCTGAGCAAGCCGGGAGTAAGCTCTCCAAAATTTCTGGTAATCTAGAATCAGGTTCAGTTCTAAAGTCATTTCCCTTTATTTATTTGTTTATCTATTTATAACGAGAAGTTTATTCTCCTCAAGCCCATGAACAATTTCCTTAATTTCATTCGTTTCAGTTTTGGTTTCAGATGTTCCCAGTGTTATGCAGCACCTCAAACATCAGAAAACTTGACCCTCGAGAAGATAAAGGCAGTCAACGTGCACATTGATCCATTATGTCTATCGGATATAACACGGTTAGAATCAATGTTTACTTCGTTATTACAACCATTTATACTGCAAATCTTCTTGGTGTATTCCGTTTGCTTCCTTTTGGCCAGAATTAGCTTGCTCTAAATAATTCTTAAAAAATGCCAGTTATGAGCATGATCGGTTGATTCGATCACCAATGATGATAGATGTAGCCATGGTTTCCTAATTATCATAATCGCAACAGTTAAAAGTCATTCTGGACAAACCTGGATGAGATTGAGCATCTTGCGAGTCTGGGAAAAGATAAGTACATTGTGCCCTTCAGGAATCAAGTTATCCTGTAATCAGTAATAGCATGAGACCAAAATTAATATGCCATTGACTGTACAAAAAATGATACCAGATGATAATGATACTGACCAATAAGGACATTATGAAGGATATCTTGCAGGAGATACTATCATGCTTCTCCAAAAAGGCATTTCCCTCACCAACGTCAGCTATGTAGGCTGCCAGTTTCTCAGCCATATGAACATCTTCAGGATTATCTATTGAATCCATGCCCTCAAGAACATCTTCAGCAGCTCTTTTCGTCAATAATAATGGGTGATCACATATTTTCTTCAGAATCTGCACCATTGTAGTCGTACACGGTGTCCAGAGAGCTCAATTCATCAACACATAGATACAAAAGGAAAGGAGGGAAGGGGGGGTGGACGCAATCCTGTGATTTCTAGCAATACTTGACAGAAAAAAGTTAAAAATCTTCAGAAATATCGTGACATTACAGCTAGTCTATCTTTGACAGACTAAACTAGCGCCAGAGAATCTGCAGACCTCCTCAAACTTATAGATGCAAGGGGCATTTACAACTGACCCGCACCCTCAAAACAAAGTCAGCATAACCAAATTTATGTAATAAAATCACTTATATATGCAAACAATTTTTTCTGCACTTCTTGAGAGCTCTTAAATGTGGCATCACAATGCTTTCAATAGTTATTTTCAGTTTAGAAAATATTGTATTAAACAGATTAAATAAAAACAGAGAGAGCACATAACAAAGTGAAATAGCATAGCCTTAAACATCATTAATTACCGTAAGTGCAGCCAGTGGAGAGTCATAGAATGCAGATAGAACCAGTTCGCTATTTAAATAGGCCTCATAGATGCGGCGCTGGGCAAACAAAGGAGTGCTACAGTTAGTAATGATTCTAGAAACCTATATATCAATATAAGATCTAAACTTTAAAGGCCAGGGCATTCGGTACCTGACAACTTGTCAATCTTAACCACACGATAATCTCATTCTTCTTTGACAGCTTGGCAACTGAATCTCCATCTTCATGGAATACCTCACTCTTCAAGCGACGCAAGAAATATGGTTGAATCCGTTCCCTCAGGTCCTGTTGAGATAACACAATTGAGATGCCACATGCTACCAATATTTGATCATCACTTCATGATACTAGATATAAAGAAACAAATTATCAGAAATTTTATTTTCACAGTCAAGCTGAATATGCAGGAGCATATTAAGCGAGAAAAGTACTATCAGAAATACATAATTCGATTAAGAAACAGCCTTTATAACTTCTAACCATGTATTTTTGTTATGGCTAACCAGATCAAAAAAGAGAGGATTAATGGTGCAGGAAGACTTTGTTTTGCCAAATTCACTACCATATCCCAGTCTTAGCTTAGTTTTCCAGCACCCAGCTATTGATAAATCAAATATCTGGTATAAAATAATATAATGATGATTGAAAATTCAATACCTTTGCCACTGTTGAACCAATACGCTTTTCCCTATCAGAAGCCTTCTTATCATTTCCACGAAGAATTCGGTCCTCATATTTCTCCTTGAACCTAAGAAATTCCATGCATTAATTTTCAAAAAATAGGAAAAGAAGCATGATAATTAAAGTCACAAGAAAGTAAACAGAAAAGAAGTTACTCTTTCTTGTCACCCAGTAATTCAGGACAGCAAAAGTTGAACAAGGACCACAATTCCTATGAAAGCAACAAATCAATCCATAAATACGTCTTCAACTGCTTTCAGACTTCAGAAAGAATAATCTTCAGACTTCAGAGAAGCCATTAGAACCAGATAAATTCCAGAAATAGTACCCTTAGATTGTTCTGTATTGGGGTGCCAGTAATGACAATACGGTGCGCACTCGGTATCTCAAGTAAACTTTTTGCCCTCTGCGTACTAGGATTCTTTATGAGGTGTCCCTGCATTATTATCAGATAAGGGAATTGTTTTAGAAAACATGGCAGTTTTTGCAGAATAGTGCAGCTTATATTGAACTGCCACTGTAAGAAGACAACATTCATCCAACCATGGCCATTTCAATTTATGAAAGATAAAAGAAGAAAGAAATTATTGAACCGAAGCTCCAAAAAATCAGATGAATGAAAAGGATTTAACCATGGACATTGAAATGAAGAAATACTAAAAGCCCCTAATAAAAATACATATCATTCATATTCAGTAATAACTGTTCATTACAAGCAATATCTATGCCAAACCAGTATAGTACAGCATGCCAGTTCATAATTCACCTCATCAAGAATCATATAGTCCCATGTGATGCTATCCTCACCCTCATCTTCCTTTAAGTGAATGCCCCCCCGCAATGATTTCGAGTTGTTCCGCACAATATCATATGTTGTTAATAGTACACCTTTGTGCTGCAATGAAAGGCAGGCAACAGAGGAAGATTATATGAACAAAAACCGTTACAGGACTTAAAACTTCCAAGAAAGCCAAAGCAGATGCCCGTGTGCATAATCATATATACATGTTACTTAGACAACTTAAAGGCAAAAGAAAGCAAGAAGTCAAACCTGAAGCACATACTGCAACTCATACTGTCGAGCTCTTGGACAGGTTCCAAAATATCTGCATATAGGAAACTATATTTCATATAATGATGTAGAATAATTGACAGCTGGATAACCTATTGATCAACGGAAAACATTTAGATAAAAACTTCTGGTGGAAACGGCTCACTCTTTTGTCTTCTCAGAAAGTCCAACTGCAGATAATTCTTTGATCCAATGGGAAAGAAGGGTCTTGGGGGCCACAACTAAAGCTCGCTTTATCAAGCGTGAATGGAACAACCCAGCTAAGAAACCACAAATCTGTTGCAGAAGTAACAACCAGATATCAACCATTTAGATATATGAAGGTTTATCTATAATTAAAAAACAGTATGGGATCAAACCTGCATTGTTTTCCCCAATCCCATGTCATCACCTAAGATTCCACCCTTCCCTTGACAGTGGAGGGACCAGAGCCATTTCAACCCCTCAAGTTGATGTGAAAATAGCATCTTTGCTATTGCTGTAGGTAATGTGTAAGTAGATCTCAGGCCAGTCAAAGTGAATGGGGCATTTTCTTCATCGTCCACAAATTCATCAATTACACCAGAATTGACAAAACTGTCACTCTTAGTTCTGCTCTTTTCCAATTCTTTCACCTGATTTCTGCCACTTAGAAGTACACAATTATCATCCTCTACATCACTATCGATTTTTTCCAGACAACCTGGACGGTGATCCTCAACCTCCATCTGCGGATAACACCCTCTTTCAGTTAAATATACATGAGATTTCCCCAAAGTCTCCAATTCTTCTCTGTCAGCCTGTACTCTGCCAGCTCCATTCACAGCTTCATCAACCCTATTTTCAAGAATATTAACATTATAAGCATCTCGCCAATGCACATCAACTTCCTTCTTATCTGCAATCTTCTTGCCATTTGTTGACTTCCAACCGTCAATGTGACTCCCTTTTGATGGTCTCCGTTTCTCAATCGACAAAAGCTCGAGCTGTGAGCTTAAACTATTGAGAATATCCCGAATATCATTAGTATCCTCATTCTCATTACCCCCTCCGCACTTTTCCTGTGCTATCGGGGAATCAAAATCTGCAATATCAGATGATTTTGGATCATCACAGTTTTGCTTATTATCAGCACAGCCAGTGTCTCGAGATGAGAGTTTGCATAATCTGCGCCTTCCTTGGATTTTAACCTTTACCTGCTTGCCCCCGTCCGCAATATCAGATACCTCAGGCTCAACAGGTGGCATATTCTCAGTTTCCTCAATGTCTAATGTCGAAACCTTGCTAATCGGATGCCTTCCCTCCACATCAGCCTTCTCTCCAGTCCCACTTCCCGAGACTACAGAATACAATTGGCAACGGGGAGAAGTATTTAGCTCATAAAGCAACAGCTACTTTAATTGCAGTGACAGGAACCCAGGAAATGTGCATGAGGAAATTACCCAGAGGAGAATCAGAATCTGAGAGCACGGAGAAATGAGGAATACTATTCTCCCGATCACCACGGAGGCTGCGATTCTTTTCAGGCTTCTCCCGCGACACTTGATCCTCTTCTTCACCTGCAAGGATCGAACATCCAGTATATAAACATCGCAATCGGAAAAAGACGAGTGAGAGAAAGTAAAGCATCGAGAGAGAGAGAGTAATGAAACCTAGGTGAAACGAAGGAATAGAGCTGGGGTTGAAGGATGAGGGATTGGAAGGGCGAGGAGTGGTGAGGTCCTGAAGGAAGCGATAGTGGCTGTCGTTCAAGCTCTGGGGTTTCCGGCGACTCGCCATTGTTGGACAGTGGAGCGCTAGAGAGAGAGAGAGAGAGAGAGAGAGAGTGGAGAGTATGGAATCAATATACGAGATTAATTAAACTAATCTAAATTTTTAAAAAGATGGGATTTTTTTTCCCGCTTTAGCTATTGTCGTTTGAAATTTTGGAGGGAAAATTGCACCAATGGTGCAAAATGTTTCACCACGGTTCCTTTTTGGTACAAAAAAAAATTTTCGTTTCCCGTTGGTACAAAATCTTTTAAAATTGTTCCCTTTTAATACAATCCGTTAATTTGCTCTAACGGTGTTAAATTTTATGCTGACGTGGCATCTAGTTGGATTTAAAGGCTGATGTGGAATCAGGCCATTCTTTTACCCGACCCGACCGACCTCACCCGCACTCTTTTAAAAAAAGCTCACCCGACCCGGCTCGTTTATTAAACCTCTCACGTCAGACATCACTCGGTTAAGCCATTTCATCAATTTCCTTCTTCTTCTTCACGCTTCTGGGAAAGCAAGAGCAGAGAGCGAAACCTTGTGCAGAGGGCACAAGTTAGAGTTTTTTGCATACCGGGGGCGAAACAGAAGATCTCAAGCTAGAATGGCTAAAATCAGAAGAGGCCAGATGATGAGTCTTGAGGGAGAAGAGGTGGCTGACGTGGAGGGTAAGTTACCTTACTTATAGCCTTGATTTCACCGACAACAATTTGCATTTACATCGTATAGATATTTTAAGGGAGTAGTTACCATTTTTTTTTAAGTTAGTGCTGTAAAGATTCAAACTTTATTTTTATTATTATTTTTTTGTTTGAAAAAAATGATTTTTTTCCCTTTACAGAGCATGGTATTGGTGTTGATGCTATTGAAGATTGATGGTAGTGATGGTGACGACTCAAATGATACTATTGTATTTGAAGATAGTGACTTTGATTTGAATGAAGATTTACAAGATGAAGATGATAATGAGAATGAGTGGCAGATTGAGGTTAGAGAGTGTGAAAATAGAAGTCAGGATGGGGCTAATGAGAATGAATGCGATCAGTCAGATCATAGTTGGGCAGCGGATGAAAGAGCTCAATCTGATGGCTTTGATAGTATTCATTCTAGTGATGAGGAGGAAACATCAAAAAGGTGGCCCGAGTTTATAACAGAAAGAGATATGAGGAATCCAAAATTCAAGGCTGGTATGTTATTTGCAAGTACAGAGGTGTTGAAAAAAGCCATCAAACAGTATGCTATAGTTAACAAGGTGAATGTGAAAATTGTCAGGAATAACAAAGATAGGGTGAATGCAAAGTGCAAAAATTGTGATGGATGGATGTTGAATGCTTCATTGAACAAAAAGTGTAGAGCCATCCAAATTAAGAAATTTAAAGACAATCATAGTTGTGGTTTAGAGTTACCTGACAGGTATGTGACTTACAAATGGCTTAGTGAAACATATTCAGACCACCTTAGAGCTGACCCTAATTGGTCTAGTAAGTCTTTTGCTCATCAACTAGAGATTGATTATAAGGCTAAGAGTGGTAGAACAAAGTTATGGAGGGCAAAGAGACATGCTTTGGAAAGTCTTAGAGGTTCTGAAGAGAAGCAGTATGGCAAACTGTGGGATTATGCAGGAGAGCTACAAAGGACCAATCCCGGTACAACTGTGTTTATTGGTTGTGACCATTTAATTTTTCAGAATATGTATGTTTGCCTTGATGCTTGTAAAAGGGGATTCCTAGCTGGATGTAGGCCTTTAATAGGATTAGATGGATGCTTTCTAAAGGGAACATATAAAGGCCAGCTTCTTGCAGCAGTTGGGATAGATGGAAATGATTGCATATTCCCAATTGCATATGCGGTAGTTGATGTGGAAAGTAGAGAGTCGTGGACTTGGTTTCTGAGAAACCTGCAAAATGACTTGAACATTAGTAATTCTTCTTGTTGGACCTTTATGGCTGACAAAGAAAAGGTATGTTTTATTTGTTCTCTATTTATTTTCATCATTTTACTTACAAAATATTGAACTATCTAATCAAGTTTTGATTTTTCTTGGAGATAGGGTTTGGTTCATGCACTTCATGAGATCATGCCCCATGCTGAAAAAAGATTTTGCTTAAGACATTTGTGGAAGAATATGTGCAGAGCAGGTTAGAGATCAACTTTCCTTTTGTATAATTAATATTTTCATTCACTAATGTATTATAGTTTATCATTCACATCAAGCAGATACCGTTAAGAAGGGCAAAGAGTTGAAAGATCTACTCTGGGCTGCAGCAAAGGCCACTTATCCTGCAGAATATGATAGGAGAATGGAAGTGCTTAAGAATGAAGACATAAAGGCATGGGAATGGTTATTTGATAAGCCTCCTCACCAATGGTCAAAAGCACACTTTAAGGAATACTCTAAGTGTGATATTCTTCTAAACAACCATTCGGAGTCATTCAACAGGTTAGATTTTTTTTTTTTGCATTTTTGTGTGGATCGTCTCTCACTATGTTTATCGGTTGTGACATTATTTATGTTTCTATACATCAGATGCATTCTTGAAGCTAGAGATCAACCTATTTTGACAATGCTAGAGATGATTAGATGCAAGTTGATGAAGAGAATGTGCATGAAGAGAAAGGTAGCAGAGAAATACACTGGACAGGTTTGCCCAAAAATTTTGAAAAAGCTGGAAAGGATGAAATTATGGGCTTCCAACTGTTGGCCAATTGAAGCAGGAGCAAGAAAGTATAGTGTTTCTCAAGGTGATAAAATACATGTCATTGATTTGGAAAGAATGACATGTAGTTGTCGTAGGTGGCAACTCTCAGGAATTCCTTGCCATCATTCCATTTCTTGCATTCTCAAAGAGAGGAGAAATCCTGAGTTTTTTGTCGATGATTGCTATAGTTTGAACACATTTAAAGATGCATATTCATATGTCATAAACCCACTTAGAGACATGGATGATTATGATCAAACTGGGAGACCAGCAGTTAAGCCGCCACTCATGAAGATTAAGAAAGGTAGACCACCTAAGGTAAGACGAAAGACAATTGATGAAGTGGTGGCTGCACAAGATGGGGTAGAAATCTTAAGTAATAGGGGTTCTATAGTTAGTACATGTGGTACATGTGGAGGTAAGGGTCATAATAGAAGAACATGTCACAAGAGGTCCAACTCAAGTAATGTTGTGATTGAAGGACAAGAAGAACTACCAGAACCACCAGAACCAAGATTTAAGATACCTGTGAGTATAATATTTCAAAATAAAACTTCAGCAAAGCCATTTTATTTTTCATATCTGATTAGCTAATTATATGCAGTTTCGAAAGAAAAGGCTAGCCTCTGTTTCAACTACTGAGCAGACATATGTACCAAGATCAACCTTCATTGAAAGGAATAGTGAGGTAAAATCTCCCGTACATGACTGTTCAGATAATTTATGTGCTACTTATTTCTTCTTTCACTTGGTTTCAGGATACTTCCCAAGCAGTTCCACCACAACCTCCACTAGGAGAGTCAACGTTTATCATCAGGTTGCGAAGAACCATCACGGAACAATCAGAGTCTTCCAATCAGTCAGACAAATGGAGATGGGTCTTCCAGTCACAACAAGACAAAGAGAACGAGTGAAGAAAAAAGATTGCTGCAAGGAATGGATCTTCCAGCCAACCAATCTAGTGAAATGTGTATAAATATGTTGAAGTATCTTTTTGAGCTGAGTGTGTTTAGATGTCTTTGAACTTGATCCTTAAACAATGACTTTTCATATGTCTTTTGATGAGATGGGACGAATACCATTGAACGATGGCATTGCTTTTGATTAATGAAGTTGAAATCTAGTATGGGATCTATTACATGTATTCTATTGTAATATGTGTGCTCTATAAGTGCTATAATGTCTTGTGATGTTGTGCTATTGTACGTTTTGGGTTCTTTATAAAAATCGAAAAGGAATCACAACAAGATAAAGGGAAGAAGCATGACTCTTTCATTTCCATATGTTTTACACAATAAATAAACTCAAAAAACAAAACTGCATTCTTATATATTGCAGAAGAATTGTTAAGATACATGACTCTAACTTAAACCAAATTCTTCTCCATCGCTACAACCATACAACCTCCAATCAACTTCATTCGTTGAATAAAAAATCCAAAAAACAACCATATAAACCCAGTAAATTACAGTTAATACAATATCGTATTTCTCCATCTTCTTTCTTTTACAACTTTATTCTCTTACAACTTCATTCCGTGGCACTCTCTTCTGCAATCCAAAGTAATGATTCGTAGCTCTGCCATGGAGAAAAATGTTTAAGGTTAGTGAGCAATTACTGATCCAAGCATTAATATAACAGTTGGTTTATGAGCAATTCGAGAAATAGGCATAAAGATGTCCTTCAAGATATTGTCACATGGTCCAAATGAAAGAAATAAGAAATATAAAGATAACCAATTTCATAATCAAAAGTATATTTTGTAGTTTAACTCAGCAAATAGATTTGTCAAGATGCAGTATAACACCTAAGTGAATCTACTTA
This sequence comes from Lagerstroemia speciosa, assembly GCA_037672795.1. Taxonomy (NCBI): domain Eukaryota; kingdom Viridiplantae; phylum Streptophyta; class Magnoliopsida; order Myrtales; family Lythraceae; genus Lagerstroemia; species Lagerstroemia speciosa. The sequence goes on from CM075295.1 coordinate 8,976,369, forward strand.
CCTCCAGAACTCATCCACTGGCCAATAAAGATCATAGTCAATTGTTCTTAAATTAATTGAAACAGACAAAGTAAAGTCCATACCAACATATCCATTAAAAACAGGGACAACAGCTTGTGTATTAATCAACAACAGTAGGTGCCTAAGTACATTCAAATGCATTAGGAAATCAAAATGCAGTACATCGGCAATCACCGAGTGCAACAATTGACAGTGAATCATTATTACTTAGTATTATACTACAGACGATTTCATCGAATTCAAGTCACAAGCCCCAGAGCATGGATTCCGGCAATTCTCGAGTGACCACTACCCAGAATTCCAGTACGGTCTCTTTGGCTGGAATTTCCATTATTTTTGTTACTGTTTGAAATCAGCAATGTTGAACTAAACATCCTGTTGAAAACAAAATTTACCTGGGCGGGCAGTGAGTTGAGGCCTTGATGAGGGCTGTTGCTCCCATGGGTGGGCAAATTGTCTTCAGGCGCTCGGAGCCGACAGGGGAAGCACTGATAGAGGGCTCTACTATTTCTCTTCGCTAGAACCCTAAAAAGAAAGAAAAATGAAAAGCAGAACAATAAACGAGTCGGGTCGGGTGAGCTTTCTTTAAAAGAGTGAGGTCGGTCGGGTCGGGTAAAAGAAGAGTCTGATTCCACGTCAGCCTTTAAATCCAACTGGATGCCACGTCATCGTAAAATTTAACACCGTTAGGGCAAATTAACGGAATGTATTAAAAGGGAACAATTTTAAAAGATTTTATACCAACGGGAAACGAAAATTTCTTTTTGTACCAAAAAGGAACCGTGGTGAAACATTTTGCACCATTGGTGCAATTTTCCCAATTTTGGACGGTCGGAGCTTCCGCCCGACCGATGGGACGGCGACATTGTCGACCTTTTTCTGTCAGAAGATTCAGAACTTCCTTAACAAACAGAGGTGGAAACAGCAGTTCAAGCCATGATTTGCTTCAACAAACTCAAACAGTCCATCCATCTCGACGAAGAGAGGAGTCTGTGTTAGAGTCATCCAACCATATTGCAACTTTCAGTAACCCGGGCGAGAAGATGTTCCGGTTTCAGGTCTCATACACGGAGTTAGAAGCTAAGGTTTCGGCTCCGAGTTCACGATGCTCAGGTTTTTGTGCCTTGTGTTTCATTATTTGGGCAACTTAGTGTCCAGGTAACCGAAAGCCACAAAATAGAGTAAAGGAGAGGAGGTGATTCAGGTTTTTAAAGTTCTCGGCAATCTCTGATTCGAGTTGCAGGGCATCAGCCTGCTGGGCATGGACTTCGTACAAGCCATGAAATGCATCCGGTGATGTTCCGGTCGAAGTTTCAGCTGATGAAAATGGGAAACAAACGATAAACTAGTCTGGACCACTTGATTTTGGGGGAAATTTGCAGTTCGAGTCAGATGGGCACGATCAAATACCACTTATCAACAGGGGCCGACTATAGGATCCAAATCTCAGCTAGTGATCTCTATCGGCATATCCCCTTCGATATTCAGGATACACAGAGAGCATGACTGCCGACTTCCTCCAAGTCACACTCCATTCGAGAAATTGAAAGCGTCACTATACAAACTCGAACATATCATACGACAAACTCGAACCAGTTCAGTTATCTTCCAATGCATTTCACCAAACACGAAAGTACAGAGCCGGGCAAAATCACATTCCTTCTTTGCCTGCGATTCCACTGTTCGAAGAACTCCACAGGATTAAAACATCCCAGAGGTAATTACGAAACAGAGCAGCTTCACCAAATAGAAACCACACACCACAATAGGCGGTTCCTAAAAATGTAGAACCTTCAAAGCCCCAGCAAACCTCAATTTCCTGGGTCCCGAGAATTCCTCCGTACTGAACATGGTCTAGCAGCATTCGTCAGAGGCAGGCTGAGCTTTTCATTTCTTCAGTCTGAGTGCGGTAGCATCTTGCAATGAACCTTTCTTTGCTACCAAGTCGAGGCACTTTGTCTGAATGTAGATCTTGATGAAACATTAACAAAGCGTGTTTCTCATGTGATTCCAGCAATCGGCGAACTCATTTCCAGTGGAAAGGGGTAACCAGGTAAGCGCCTATGAATTTGATATGATGGGCTTCAGGCATTACGATTCGGGCATGCATTAGCAAAATGGGAGGGGTCTCCACAGGCATAACACCGTCCAGTAACAGCATCACCTGTTGCAGAAACAAAAGTACTGCCATGGGTTCCACCACGTGAACCCCTTCCACGCCCCGATGTGCTAGTGGAATCACGTCTCCCTCCAGTTCCACTGTCAAGGTTATCTGCCCATCTGCATCACAAACATGTCAATCATGTTAAGTTTTCTGGGATTTTAGGATTTAAATATGCTTTCTTTTGATCTGTTTCCGAGTCTACGAGAAGTATTGTTGAGCAGTCATTTACTACACTTGCAGCATACCTATGAAAAGTAGGTCTATCTTAGGCTGAGTTCCGAATAATGGTAGGAACTCAATTCCAGTCAACTGTGTTCTCCCTCATTCCAAAACTCCCATTTCCATTTTCACAACATCTTAAAGTCTCTGCCTTTACCCTCCTCTAACAGTCAGCTGGATAGTCATTACCTTCTATCCCAAACACCACCCCTTTCTTCTCTTTGTCCTAACCAATGCTTTCTATCCTGATTTCTTCCCTTTCTATGATTCCACTTCTCTATTATTGTACAACATGACTTCCTTCATACTACGAAAACTTCAATGAGTTTAAAAAAAGAACAGTTTTAATTATGTCAGTTTTCAACTTTTGCTAGCAGTTGCATATATGATATTTTATTCTCTCAGGGAAAAAATAAATACTGAGTAAAACATAAACAGATTCGCTAAAAATAGATGCAGTTTGACGGGCAAATTAGATACATACACAAAGAAATTGCATCCCTGAGCCTGGCACGAGTAAAATTTTCTTCCTCTATTGGTGGCAGTATTAGCAGTTCTTGGGGTGCATAATGCTCCACACGTACTGCAAGGGATTGACGCTTCACCTACATATTTACAACAGTCATATATTATCAGCTTGTTCAGACAGAAAGAAATATAATGCGACCAGTCTCCTCAACAACCAGAGCGAGTACAATTAGCAAAACCTGGACCTGGATGGAATATACCATTTTCACCAAATAAAATTTTTCATTCACCAAGAATGGAAGTGCTAGAACATATATATTCTGTAATCCATAAGTATGTATAAATTGATCTTTTGAATGGAAAATAGGGGATGAGTTGTTCCAGAAAATACCATTCTGTGAGCCTACTCTGCGAGTACGAGAACTTGAAGTGGCTGATACCATGGAGGGGCAATCGGCAAGAGAATGCCCTGTCTGCCTGCAGTTTGTGCACATCTGTTGCCTGGCGATACTTTGGGCAGCACTTTGCGATGGTGTGGACCCTCTACCTCTTGCTGTACCAAGCACAATTCTTTTGTAAGTTCACTATATTGAAAATTTGCGGGAATAAAAATTTATAAGTCCACATTTCATGGAGATCTAAAAATACCAGCATAAAATTTATATAACCAACCAAAACAATGAAAGTTGCATGATTTATGGGTAAAAAAAAATTTCCATGCTAACTTAACAAATAAGAGTGACAGCAGCAAATTTAAGGATGAGAATCGGGATGCCACATGAAAACAACATGATAGAATGATTTTCCCAATATATTTCACACTAAGTCAAATCCTCTCTAAGCAAACCTGGCATGCGAGATCCAGTTCCACAAATTTCTATCAACTGCCGAAGAATTTCATCACAACCACCAATGCAACCTGCCGAGAAATGTCAAAAAGTTATAAATATCAAACAGCAAAATTATCTCTCTCAACTTACTAATCATATACTCTACTACCTAAAAAGAGTCAAATTGCATGGTTTTCTCTTTAATGCAAAATGTAAACAGAGAAGAGCAGTCAGCAGACCACAATACATGCAACAATGAGATATGTCTTAACAGAAAGGAGGGAGATGTGGATTTCTCATGAACAATATCTTAGGTGAGCATTCATTATTCAGTAGTTGAACTTTATCCAAAAAAGGAGGCTTCCCCACAAATTTTTCATTCAAACATATAAATATTAAAATTTGCTCCCCCAACAAGTATGAAGGGACAGAATGCCTCTACACCTTACAATGAAATGACTTTGATTAACCAGAGGCTGCTCTATAGAAACACAAAGACATCGTCATCCACCTTAATCCTCAGGATTTAACTTCATGCAAAAACATGCAAAAAGCACCCAAAAAAAGTTGGGAGATTACATACCGAGGTGGTCAACATTGTAATTTGGTGGTATTTCAACCCGGCGAAACTTAAACTGAATCATGTGGACAGGGCGTGGAACACACAAGTTACAAACACTAGTCGTTACAGCTGCCTCGGACACAGAACCAGGAAGCCAAACAACGTTTCTACATAGTGGATAGCCCAAACAACTGACCATAAAATTGCCATCTCTGCTTTGCTTAAGCACCATACTGGACTGCTTACAGAGTTGACACAACCGAACAACTTCTCCAGTTGCATGCTGATCATCTCTAACAGGTCTGTTGGATCGCTCAAAGAACACAGCCATGGCTTCAAAGAGTTTTTCCTTATTCACCCTGGCATCCACAAAGCAAGCTTTCATCTGCTGAAGGCATGTTTGAAGAACTTCAGCCTTGCTCTTAGATCCCTCGCTAACTGCTTTCATGTCAAACTCCATCATTGATCTTAGGTTTGGTTTCCATAATTTGTAACCCATGTCATCATATCCCATAACAAGGGCTTCACCGAGGTTAGTAGGGGAGAAGCGAGTGTTCTGGTCCTTGGTTACATAAAAGCGATCGAGCAGTTTTTTTATATGGTCATGCATCGTTGCATCTGTGCCAATTCCTGCCTGAGAGAAGGTGAATCACAAAGTAAAACAATGTTAGGAGTAACACTTCCATGATATGAATGAATGTTGACTATTACTGTTAATCTTATTTAATTAGCTCAAATAGCAAAAATCTTCTCAACCTTGTCCATGCAAGTCAGCAAATCAGCCTCACTTAAAAGTGGTGGAGGCCTAGTAACTCCAGAATCAAGAGTAAGTGCCGTAGGTACAAACTGTAGCAACAACATTAGATAATGCTTGTCAGGGCCTTTGCATAAAGCGAAGTTTCAAAAACAAAATCATTCAAGCCATATCCACTGTGATATGTGATAAAAAAGAACACTATTAACTCAAAAACAAAATCATTCAAGCTGTTCAGAACAATCTCACTTTCCGCTTCAATGGATTTTGCACATGCTATTAACTGGGGTAGCTCATACTGTAATCTTGCAAGCTACAGATAAAAATATATTTGCATATACGTGATTGCATGCAAATCTAGATGCAATTGCATATGCAAATCATACCTGCTGACCTGGCAAGTACGTTGGAATCACTGAACCTCCCCAAGACTCAAACCTATATATATCTAAATAATTTTTCTGGTGAAAAAAGAAGAAACTATGTCAGCGTGACGGTAAAATACAAACAACATTGTAGGCTCCAACTAGGGATAATAATAACAATAGTATAAAAGATATACAAAGGGGCTCCCATCTCATGTTTTAGCAGATGACTAATCAAACAAACGAGATGTGCAATGAAGGGAGACCTCATTCATGTTGAGATGGTTTTCGAGAAAGATTAAGAAATATAAGCACTCATGGTTTTTCCAGTTGAGCCTAGACTTCATCAACTCTTTACCATTTATTGAAATTAATATTGCCTCAACAGAAGTGAAAAAAATTGCTTTTAACTGCAATAATGGGTCTCCATTTCCCTGTAATCAATGTTTGCGCAACTTGATCAAATGTCAGTTGTGGAAGCATTCTACTTTCTCCCTTAACATTTTTTATGCAGCAAAAGGAGCCACAAGAGCCAAATATTTTTGCTTTAAATTAGCTTAGCATATCAAATATCCAAGCAAGTTCATATTTTTTTTCCTTCATTGAGGAAGGAAATTTGTCACCAGCCTCTTTTTCCTTCTCTACTTTGGAGGATTTTTCTTCTCCAATGTCATGTCCAAGCCAGAGGAATATTAATACTCTGTCATGTCAACACCAGATTCACATTCTCCACCCATGTCAGGGATGAGTTACCAAGGCGACAATCAATTTGTTTAAGTTATTAAATTAATTTTCTTCAAATCTTATACTTGGAACGAATATACTCATCATTCAAATGTTCCTGTCATCAGAAAGAAAGATTCAGTATCACAAAGAACTCACAGCTATAATCACTCTCCCTGATGCTGCAAATTGTTCCCCAGCAATATCAATTTCAACTGTAGTTTCTGCTCCAACAGCTGGTTGCGAAACACATGCCAGAAAATGGCGAACGACCAGTTCATACAATTTCTGAGATGAAACACAAGTAAGATACTAAAATGAAGTAAACAGAGCACAGCATTGCTCAAACATGGACTTTTAATCGAAATGAATGAAAAATGACGAGCAGGGAACATAGGAATGTTTCTCTAATAGCATACTTACATGATGATCTTGGCTCCAATTATTTTCTCCAGCAGAAAATTTTGTCGGGTGGATGGGTGGATGGGCCTTATCATCGTGGCCACCATTGCTGGGGTTTCTCCAAAGTCCTGAACTAGGGTCTAATAATCGCTGTGCATAAGAACCCCACACAGGATGCTCCAGTTGCTCTTGAACTATGGCCTACATCACATTAAAACCATTATCAAATCACTGATAAGCAGAGGGGGAAACATCAGTCACCAGAAGTGACAGAACATCAAATAGATAATATTTATGATGATGAAAAAACACTGGAACAGCCTCTAGTTAATATCTAATGCCATGGGCATGACAAAAAAATTCTAACTATAATATCTCAGCTTTAATTGTAGGCTTTTTCCTCTTGAGTAAAATTTTACTTCACATTAATTCTGCATCAATTTCAAAATGGCATCTAAGCAAAGCTGAACATCAATGCCACAAAGCATTCTCTGGTGGTATTGACGTTGCTTTTCATTTGCGCCTTTCAGGTAACATTTTCTAACCAAAAGTTGGCAAATGCATAACATCATACAATCAGTAGGTACAACTACTGTGAAAGCTATCAATACTATCTTCAACCAAGAGATATAGCTACTCACATGCAAATTAGTTCTTGCAGAGAAGCTGTCAGTTTCTGTGCGAGGATAACTAATAAAACCAGCTTGATACAGCTCCTCTGCCACCTGTAGCAATTAAAATGAGTAAAAATGCCAACATGATAGGAGAGAACATCACATAATGATATGTCAATAGATCCTATGGACTAACTAATGAAAGACTATTAATTCCTCGTGAATGTAAGCAAATAGTCATCACCATCGGTTGAATTATCTATGCAGCAATAAAAAGATGAAATCATTAAACTATTTGCTTGTATTTTGAGCTCAACAGGAGAGGGAAAAAAAAGGTGTTCATATTTGAGATAAAGTACTAGAAAGTAGATAGACCACAGATATACTTAAGCAGCATCAATAAAAAGTGCTCACCTTCATGGTGTGCTCAGAACTCATCCTAAAGTATCGGGACGCACGTTTTTCTAGCTCAATTGTGTTCAATGGATGGGGAGGATACTTGTGTTTTTCCTGCTGTCTGACCTTGGTAACCTGTAATACAGCAGTGTAAATAGTAAAGCTGATAGAAGAGTTGCATTATTCGAAATTAACATTTTTTCCTTTTTTCCTGTTGATGGCATTTCAGAATGACTTACAGTTGCAATCGGCTCCTCAACACACATCTCATAAATTATAACTGCACAGGTGTAATCAAACAGATGTCCACGCCTACAATTAAAAAAATATATATCAATGACTGTGGACAATAAATATAAAACAGACATTATTATAAATAAAAATCACCAGAACTTACATCCAACTGAAGGTTGAAACACATTCTTCAGATCTGTGAGAGCAGTTGATTGTCCAAAACTCTTCAGGCTCATGTGCCTGCATCTCCCAATACCGTTCAACAACAAATCCTAGGGTTGGGAACTGCAAAGTAGAATTTGCATCAATAAAGTGAACAAATAAGCAACTAACATATCATAACATGAACAGTTAGTGCCATACTTGGCAGGGGCCATAACTTAGAACAAGGTTTCTGTCATCTCCGGCAGAATCAATAACAAATGCATCTCTTAAAAGCATTGTCTGAAATCTGGTGAAAGAAGCACCAATACGCAGATCAATTTCCTGCAACGAACCTATGGTTAGTATCTTGTTCTAAGAAGAGAAAGGGAAAGAAAGTATATCGTGCACATGGACTTTACAGCATTTTCAATCATAACAAAACCTAAACAGGGAAATGCACCTACTTGTCTAGCATCCACAGCATCAGCAAACCACCGATTGGGTTCAACAAGATTCTGCACCGAGTCGTGAATTTCCCTGGCATTTAAAGAATAGAAAGTCACATAACCACAACCTCCGATTAAATGAATTATAGGGATTGAGGAATGGAAATTACTAGAGACCTCTCAATTAGTGCAGAGAAGCGAGCCCTTTTGATGGTTAGACGTTGATTAACTGCCGTGCATATTTCAATTACTTCAAACGCAATGTTCTCTCCTTCCCTGTCGCAATCAAGCCACAACACAAGCCACTGGCACCTCCTAGCTTCCTCTTCCAGTGTCCTTTTTATATCTAGCTTGTCCTATACATCACACTCCAAAGGACATATGGCTTCAATATACTAAAATCCTCTAATAAACCACAATTTGAACAAACCTTTACCTATCAGAATTTTTGTCAAGAGCTTGCCAGTATATACAGTGCTGTAGACTTTTTTTTTAATACTGTGGACTGATCATATAATTCAAACTAAAATAGCATTTCGATAGTCCTACTCTAGCCAAAAGAAAAGACAGTCCTATTGAAGGCCAGCAAGAGACCACATAAACATCCTAAATGTCTTATTACATCACCTATGAAGCAAATTGACTTGCAGAACACGGAAAAGTTTCCTATTAGCAGGCTCACAACCAAAAGCAGATATGATGATCAATCCCCATTGATACATATGTAAGGAGGAACTGTATTAGGATTCAAAAATCATTTCTTCTGCCTCAGGTTCATTATTTATTAACTCAGATTAAAATAATTCTCCTCTAGGTGAGTAAATTAGAATTTCAGGATCTTATCTCCATTTGCTTTGTTCATTATTCCCCATTTTTCCTCTTCCAATTGCATTCCTGTCCCATAATCGCCCAACCAAAATTACTTCGGACCATAACATGTTGCTGTACTTGTTCGCTGATTTCTGGTCAAATGTCAAATGAGCAGCATCATGATGAAATTTCATAAAAGAAACGAAAACTCGAAGAGAACACAGAGTGAACTGAACGAATTTCATTCGATTAGTTCTTTCATATACAGGAAAATCGAAAAATGGTACCTGAGGAACAAATTTACGGACGGGAGCTTCATAGAGATCAGCGGGGTCGCAGGAGTGCCACTTCCGGTAGCGCTCTTCAAAGTCGAGCTCCATGAGGTGGCCGATGACGGAAGTAACCAGCATGCGGCATGGCCGTCCTCTGATGCTATAATCGAACTCAAAGATCTTGTTGTAGCGGGAACGGCCTTCTCGGACTCGCATCCCTTGATTCCTCGACAGGATGGTGGCCACTGACTTCGCCACGGACGGCTTCTCCGCCACGTTCAGAACGGAGATCGCTCGGCCGCCGCCGGACATAGTCGTTGAGATGCCGGTGGACCTGGATGGTGTGCAAAGGGAGTGAGCGACTGTGACTTCCGATAGGTTGCCTTCGATCTTTCGGATTGCTCCGGGCTCTGAGAGAGCGAATTCCCGCCTTCTAAAACTGGGGAAATTTCATTTTGCTCCCTAAAATCTTCAGCTAGATCATTTGCAGACACCTGAAGTTTGAGGAAATCCTCAGAATGTCCTCAGAGACAGAAGATTAATTCTAGCGGTGTGCACAGCTATAGGACAGACCCGGAACTGGTAAAACCTACCATGATAGATCCCAATGAAAATATGGTAAGTTTTAGATAATGAATTAAGGAATTAGTCAGTTCTATTTCTGGTTCCAACACACATGATACCTGGAACCTTAATCAGATCTGTTAATTTATTCGTGCGGTTAATTTTAATAGTTCGTCATTTTTTATTTTGAACTTCAATTCACAAACCTTTTAAACCATTACATTTCTAACTCGATGAAATTTTATTTGACATAATAATTATGCATATTTAATGAATTTTTCATGTCTAAAATATCATATAACTTAATATCAATAATAATACTTACATAAAATGTAAACATGTTTAAAAATTCTAAGTATTTGATTGTAATAAAAAAATATATGAAATGATAATTATTATAAAAAAATATCATAGTAATTCATATTATAGAGATAAAAAAAATCAATAATAAATAAATTTCAACATCGTACCTCAAAACCTATAGTATCTTACATGTTTTACGTAGGGTCCGATTCCAAGATTTAAGGGTGAAGTTCAGTTTCAATATTTAGGAACAAGTCTTATAAAAAATTAGGTTCAAGTACCATAAAAAAAAATAAGGTACTCAGACCCGATCACGCCTAATTGATTATTTATAAATTTAGTTTTAAGTCCCCAAATCTTTTTTAGTTATATTCGCATAAACTTTTAGTTTTTACAAAGAATGTTGTAGCATCTTTTTTTGGGTATAGTATCCAAAAGTTCAATGGACTTTAACCAATTTAATTAGAGTCGAGAGCCTCCACTAAGGGATAAAACTTTCCCAAAAGGAATTCTCTTTATCCACAATATTCAAATCCAATACCTTATTGAAGAGAAAGGAACACTCTACTGCCTCATTCAATCCACTTTGGTATAATATTTTTAATAATAAAAACACTCTCTCACATAGTCAAACTCAGCCGTAGTGCTATATTTGCAGGAGAAATTCTTATGGAGCGGTGGTAAAAAGGCGAGTTCCATATCAAGCACGCTCCTCTTAACCGTGACAAGGTAAAGACAGGTGACAGGGCTCCGGGAGACCGAGCATCATCCACACAAAACCAATAACATTCGTCAAAGAATTTCCCCTCATATTTCCTACTTCAGAAGATCGACATCACGAGACACCCATTCAATGCAGGAACTATGCTCAACCAAGATATGAACTCATCCCTTGGAAAAACTAGTGGCAACAGATGCAGAATGTATGTACATATTTCCAGTTATCCATGGAAGCCAATATAAGACAATCACTAGAAATACATTTGAATAGTTCATCATCCGCCTCATGAGATTGGATTAGCTGCTTCAACCCTAAGTCAAGCGGGCAGAGGTTCCTCCAAAACTGTGCAAGATAAAACAACACAACAGTCGAGTCAAAAAATCCGTACAAGCAGAGAATAAATCTAAATCGCATTTCTGAGGAGGACAGTGACCTTTTCTTTTCGAGGCAATTTCAACTGAGGCGATTTCAGAGTCTTCTTCTTCTTCAGCCACTTTGCCAACAACCGGTGCTTTCTTTGGGACCTCGGGAAGATCCAGTTCCTCTTCATGAGCTGGAGCTGCGGCTGGAACTTTGGGCATGTCCTGGAGCGTGATCTGAGACACAGATCTCTAGATAAGATACCGCCCCGACAATCTCCTTTTGATACCAAGATATTTAGTTGGGTGGTTAAATGCACCGGAACAGGTTAACCAGAAGAAACTTTTTACCTGAGTTTCCAAGTTATCGAACTCCGCGAGAATCTGCTCCTCATCTTCTGCTGACAATTTTTCTCCCAGTATCGCATTGATTTCCTTTACAGACCAAGACAAGCACTTGTTCAGAAATCATGTAGAAAGTTTCTTTTCCCTACTGAAATCAGGGCAAACTTAAAAGAGAAGGCACAAGAGTACAGGAGCAGAGAGGACACAAGTCACGAAACAGTAAGCTGTTATATTTGGCACATATGAGAGTAAGTTGCAAGTGTTGGATCAAAAGGAAGGTTGATACAAAAGGTTATATGTTCTCAATGAATCAGCAAAGATTTAATCATATATCTTCACACATATGCACATACACAAACATAGTCTGGATCAGATAATCAAATACTGAACTAAATAATGACATAATAGCATAAATAGAGAAAGGAGGAATATCTCACATCTTGATAAGCTCTTGCCTCTTCAGTATCATCCATCAACTTCTGGACGTCGTCCATGTTGATCTCACTTTGTATTGCTTTGATAGCATTATTTCCCGCCTTTAAGCTATCAAACACAGCCTTTTGCTTGCTTGCTAGTTCGATATCTGCTAACTGAACAATCACTCACATATTGCATCAGAACCAGCGATTACCAAAGACTCGGATGCTAATAGTTCAAAGGCATCTTGAGTTTTAAAAAACAAAGAACCAACTAAATTCACAGTGAGAAAAAAAAGAACATTTTCAATAATTCAGGAAAGGAAATGTACCTGCTGCTCAACATTGATTAGCCATGCGTCCACTTGCTTCAACAGCTCTTCCTGCGCCTTCTTCTTCTTCAATGCTAGCAAAGCCCTGTCTTTTCTTTTCTCCTTTATCAAGTCCCGAGCGGCTTGTTTCTCGGCTTCAATAACAGCTTCAAGCTGAAACCAGTAGAAAGCCATAAAAGGAGATGCATGCAAAAATTTGCCCTTTTCCCAGATAAATTTCAAGATTGGTATTTAACACAAAACTTTAGCGCTTTTGAGCATATGACCTTATTCTGCTTGAAAATATGTACCAATTTGACCTACATATACATACATACATACATATATATATATATATATATAGAGAGAGAGAGAGAGAGAGGCATAAGTAGGTAAATTTCAGCATATTGAGCTCCGTCACACAATTCATCCTCAACGCTAAAAAGATTAGTATATTAAGCATCATCAACACTCATGATCGACAAAGGCCTTCCTCCTAGTGAAGATATCGTACACGAAAATGCAATAATTCACATCGAAAAGGAAGAAACTGGATAAATCTCAACGGGCAAAGGCAATCGATTGTGGGAGATGAAGTCAAACCTGCTGCTGATACTGGCCAAGCTTGCGCCTTTGGGTCTTGAGAGACAAGATTGCCTTATCGACATCGGTGATCTTCGGCTTCTTCACGAATATATTCCCCATTGATCAAAAATCGACGAATTTCGAGCAATTCGCGGGAGCTTTAACCCCAAATAAAAGCAATTCTCGTACGGAACAGTACAGAGAGGCGAAGGGAAAGCAGGGTTTCTATCGGATCGGAGGGAAGAATCGGGGACGATGAACCCTCAATTGACGAGCTCCCGCATGACTATGGCTGCCGGTTCTCCGCTGTTTCCATCCCCTCTGCGTATGCATTTGCCAGTTGTTTCGTCTGTTGAAGATGAACAAGCCCGAATAACTATACGGGCCGGGTCTCGGGTCGGAATGGGCTTTGATTTCGGATATGAGGCTAGAGCCCGCAAACAGAAAAGACATACTGAACAATTAGTACAACCACTAACCTAAATAAGAAACAAGTCTTCCGAATAATAATATTATCGTACGACAGTATTTATTTCTAATAAATGAGATTTAAATTTTTAGAATTTCTTCCATAAAATCTAAAAAATTCAAAAGCAAATATAACAATTAATTGAATTATATTTGTCGATGTCGTTACATGATAATACTGTTACATATAATATTTTTCTCTCAAAAGAGGCATGATTCAGGGAGAAAATACATGTTTAATTCAGATTTGAATGCGTAACTCGTAAACTATTTTAAAATTACTTTTTTTTTCCTGAAATCATTTAGAATTAATAATTATTGAGTAATTTACCTCCAAAAATAAATAAAAGGGGGAAAAATTAAAATTGTTAATTTAATAATCCAGCTTCGATGATGTGGAGCAGGGGAACTGTGGAAGGCTCGTCCGTCAGCCGTGATTGGAAATGGCTCTGCCAAACTGCTCGTCTTTCTCAGCCCCTAACTGTGTCGCCAGGACCCATTCCCCACTCTTCTGCCCTTCCCTCGGAGCCCATTTCTCACTTCCAGTTCCGAAGCAAGACCCACAAACCTCTACCGATGCTTCCCTCCGCGTCGGAAAGAGGGAGCTCAGCCTCTCGATTCTTGCAGTTCTGCTTAACGGGTGCCTTCACAAGGCAGCTGTCGCTCAAGGGTTGGAGCTCGAGAGGTACACGGATTCAATGGCGGGCTTCACTCTTCTCAGACCCTCTTCCTGGATTCAGGTACACAAGCGGCTTTGTTGGGACATGGTGGGTGTTGAATGCAGTCGTGGGGACAAAGTTTGGAACTTCTTCAGTTTATCTGAATATATAGAACGCGGTAAAGGAAAATTTTCAATCCCATATATACGCATTGGGAAATTAAGAGTTTAGGGCACACTGATCAAAGCGCGCTTAACATACAAATTGGTAGATTGCTTCACTTTATAGCCCCTGCTTTTGAGAGAAACTTTGCTATAGTACAATGCTAGGGGTTCTTGAAGCATTTTGGAGATGTACTTACATAAGTAGACATTACTGGTTGTGGTTTTCTTCGAAATCCAAGGAGGAGAGCTTGTGGTTGCAGGTGGATAAAGCAGGGGCAACTGTGCTGTTTGAGGAGCCAATGAAGGGAAGTAACAGTATTGGAGTAGTGGTGAATCCAGTTCGTCTCTCAAGCCTTGGAGATTTTGGTAGTCCCAATTTTGTCGCAGACAAACTAATACAGGCAGAAAAACGCAAAGTGAGTGCTTGTTAGATTCCTCTTCATGTTTGGTCATTGTTGTTATATTAACGTTGTAGTTAATGGAGGGATCGCCCTTAAAGGATTTGACTTTGGTCATCTGTTAGGAAAAGCAGCTGTAAGGTTGCACAAAGCATGTAATGTTTCCAACTGGCTTAATTTGGCCTGCCTCTGCTTTAGTTGTTTCTCTTGGTTTCCCACAAATTGTTCTAGATTTTCAGATTCCCCTTCTTAGCGTTTGTTAGGGTTTTCATGCTTTTCATAAATGTTTGTTTCATCAATGCATAACTGTGTTTGCCTGCTTAGTTTCTGGTCATTAAAGTAGCTTTCTAGGACTAACTTCAAAGTTCTGTAAATGGTCAGGGCAAATTGTAATCTATTTGTGATATTTCAAATGATGCCAAAGCAAACTTGCTGCAAACTTACAAGCATTTCTCTCACACGTTATGTACTTTGAAGAACTTCTGTTAAGAGGACAATTTGTTCTTCAAACAGGAGAGCACAAAGGAGGCTGAAGTGATCGGCTTTGCAGAGAGATCCGGTCAGGGAGGGCTGCAGGTTTATGAATTCGAGTACAGAGTTGATAGCACCAGAGGAGGGATGAAGAGGATATTTTCAGCTGCATTTGTGGCCTCTAAAATGCTCTATCTCTTAAATATTGCCCACTCTGATAATCCTGAGAGTCCTCTTGATGCCGAAACAAGAAAAATGCTGGAGGAAGTGCTCCATTCCTTTGATTGTGCTCCATTGGCTTAGAACATCATAATTCATTCTAACCGGTTCATTTGCAGCGTATTCTTCCAGTAAAGTTTTCTGGACCAATGAGGTAATGGAACATACCCTCCATGCATCCACTTTCACTTGTGCAAGAGAATCAATTCTTCAAGATGAATATTCAGAGCCTTGCTGATATCATTTACACAACAAAATCTTTTACTGAAGTTTCTGGATGGAAATCTTCAGTAGTTCTTTTATTTGATCATCACTTTTCTTTTTCTCCAACACATGATCCCCGAAACTAAAACAAAGCGGTGTTGAACCTATTATTGTAAAGCTTGAATTTATGGGACCGATGCCTTTATCTTCCTCCAAGTCCACAGTTTGAGAAGTTTTTCTCATCTTTTCCCGGGTGTTACGCTACATTTGAGTCAAAGTTGTTTGGTTGTTTACAGAGTGACATTCAAAACAATAACACGTGCAGGCAGTCGGAAAAAAATTGTGCTTGAAGTCTACAAGTTTGTGATTCATGGATGTGGATACTCAACTCATCTCTGCCTGATAGCGCTCTTTTGATTGCCTCAAGAAAATCAGATCCGCTCCTATGGAATCATTATTCATCACTGTACAATTGCTTTGGAGGTAAGGTTAATTATGAAGGTGATTGGGGGTTGGTAATCTTTCGCATGTTTACTCTCAAGTCTCAACTTGAACTTTGAAGAAGTAGATACTGAGAAGTGACACTGTAAGACAATTTGTATCCCATTATTCTTTGTTTAAAACTATTAGTATTTTGAATTTGGTCCATTCTAAAAAGTTCTTTGGAGGTAATGTGAATGATGCAGGTGAGTGGTGGCTGGTTATCTTCACGTGTTACTCTCAACTTGAACTTTGAAAAAATAGATACTGAGATGTGACATTGTAAGACAGTCTGTATCCCATTATCATTTGCTTAAAACTATTGGCATTTTGAATTTGATACATTCTAAAAGTTCTTCGGAGGTAAGGCGAATGATGCAAGTGACTGGTGGTTGATAATCTTTTACGTGTTTACTCTCAACTTGAACTTTGAAAAAATAGATATTGAGATGTGACACCGTAAGACAGTCTGTATCCCATTATTGTTTGCTTAAAACTATCGGCATTTTGAATTTGATACATTCTAACAGTTCTTTGGAGGTAAGGTGAATGATGCAAGTGAGTGGTAGTTGGTAATCTTTCATGAGTTTGCTCTCAACTTGAACTTTGAAAAAATAGATATTGAGATGTGACACCGTAAGACAATCTGTATCCCATTATTATTTGCTTAAAACTATTGGCATTTTGAATTCGATACATTCTAAAAGTTCTTCGGAGGTAAGGTGAATGATGCAAGTGACTAGTGGTTGATAATCTTTCACGTGTTTACTCTCAACTTGAACTTTGAAAAAATAGATATGGAAAAGTGACACTGTAAGATAGTCTGTATCCCATTATTGTTTACTTAAAACTATCAGCATTTTGAATTTGATACATTCTTACAATTCTTTGGAGGTAAGGTGAATGATGTAGGTGAGTGGTGGTTGGTAATCTTTCACGTGTTTACTCTCAACTTGAACCTTGAAAAAATAGATACGAAGAAGTGACATCGTAAGACTACAGTTTGTATCCCATTACTATCGGCTTAAAACTATTTGGCATTTTAAATCTGATCCGTTCTAAAAGTTGTTTCTTCCATCTTCTTTCTTGAGTTATAGGGCCCAATGTTGCACCCAGAGTGAAACTCTGCCAGCTCTCAGTGTCACTTTTACAGCACAGGTGATTCACTAATCCAACTTTGCGACATAATCTGCAAGGATTTTCTGCTGAAAATCCAAGGGCAAGACTATGAAGCTGATGTTCTGTTATTAATCGTCGACGACTGTGCCCCGATGTTGAGCATTCCATGATTATCCACCTTGGGAGACTTATTGTGGGACTTGTAGGATCTCAGCACGAGGTTCCGGATTGTAGAGAATGGATGTACATTGAGGGGCAGGCATACCGCAAGACTGGAAGTGCTTGGTGATGTTGGTATGCACGGACTAGTGAGAAAAACAGACGGCAGGCGCTACTGTTGCAGCCCTACAGTTTGAAGAGTGGCTGCTCTCTGCAAGGAGTAAATATCTAGTACGTAACAATAAATAATGAATTCGTTTGTGTAAAAATCTTTCAGATTTCGACATGCGGAAGTTTTTAACATTTCAAGATTCGAACACTAATCAATACTATGAATTTATTATGTATTACGCGTCGAATAAATGCCTCCTCCGGCGGACAGTAGGCAATTGATTGAGGATGCTGTTGAATTCCCTGAAGGGTCTGCTAGCTGAAAATGATGGCATTTTCACATGAAAGCTCAAACACGGTCGTAGATTATCTACAAAAAAATGGCAAGTTATTCACCTCTTTAATGATGGAGACCTAAGCTGTAAGGCATCGCTCAATGAGTTAGTCAGTTGTTATGATATCGGACACTATTGATATTAAAAGTAAAGAAATATGGAGAGTACCTCAGAGAGCTTATGTGTGAAGTTTGGATTTCTTTTTTTTTTTTTAATTTTTCATATATAAAAGTCAAACTTCATGTCATTATAATATATTTAATTTCAAAATTTATTATAACACGAGATTATTTGAATTACAAATTTATAGCGTGATAAATATGATTTTTATATCCGAAACAGAAGAACTGATATTATAAATAATTTACTTATAATTTCCCTTTTTGCATAGTAACTTTTTTTTAACAAAATTTCCATAGGAAAATGAGAGTGTTGGGGAAAGTAGGCAAAAAAGTGTCTTTTTGCATAAGTATTATTGTGTAATAAATATTAATTAATAATATTTATTTATATTTATATTTTTTAAATAAAAAATTATAAATAATCTTAGAAGTAATTGTTGGCATTTATTACATAGAATTGTAAATATTGTTATGTGATAATACTATTTTATAAAATATTTTTTCCTTGAAACTGGCAAGGACTTTTTTAGAACCCCACTAAAACTAAAGGGGTCAAATTGAGATTAGCCTTTATTCTTTAACCATTCTCTCCTCGAACGAGGGAAGAAGACGACAAGCGAGCCTTTTCACGGTGAAGCTTTGTGTGGTGGAGATGCTCTCAGACTACAGGTGGAAGCGCGGGACCCCCTCTGCTTCCCTCTCCTTCACCTGCCCCTACGTCAATTCAATGCCGCTGTTTCTTGACAGCCTGCCGTCCCACCATCACATGGCTTCCATTTTCTCCCCTCCAGTCTCGTCTCCTTCCATCCTCCCTCCCCCCGCTAACAGTCAATGTCCACTGTAATGTTTAATTGACTTGGGAATGGCCGCTCGCAGTGAGAAACAGCGGGGTGGGAGAAATAGGGGACGGACGAAGGAGAGCCGTCACTTTCAGGCTGTCTTATTGACTTTAAACCCGGCAGGCCCAGATGTACGCCACTGGCTGAGGACTTGGGGCCCAGATGTACGCCATTGGCTTAGGACTTGGACTGTAGCCACTGTTCTCCCACGATTTCCAGGACTTGGGACAAGGACCCCTCTTTTTAGGCCCCCTGTCCACCCGCCCCTTCGCGACTTTTCATTCAACGGGTTTCTAGAATTCGCGCGGGCAGCACATCTGAGATTTGTGATCCCATTTCTTCTGGGCCCACCACCCAAATCCTCTTCCTTTTTCTTCTCCTCCCCTTCTCTGTCCATCGGTTAACTTCGCATACGAAGCATGCTCTGCGTGCGCGAGTAACAGTGGAGCTGCCGTAGGAGCGACGGCAGTAAACAATGGAGGAAGAAGCTATGGAAGTGGAGGCAGCCAGCGTTGCGCACTTGAGCGAGGTGACTTCCCCGGCCCGTCGTGTGCTTCTCGTCTCTGCTGGAGCGAGCCACTCCGTGGCTCTCCTCTGTAAGCTCCGTCTGTCCCTTCGGTCTCAAATTTACTGTTCTTACCATGAGGGATGGATCTAGGAATTGAGACGCTGGAGGGTAAAAGAATGGTTAAGGGAGCTAGATAATTTACAGAAATGGATAAAAAAATCAATGAAGTTTCCATATATTGCATTTTGTGCCCTTCAATCCGTCCTGGTTACTCTCTTGGGCTGCGGTTGAGGGTTGGAATTGTTAGAATTCAGGCATTGTGCAGTGTCTTGTCCTTTCAAATGGTTTTTTTTTCCATCTTCTTTATTTGCAGATATTATAGTACGGTAAGTATCTTTGGCGTATTACACTTTCTTAGTTTGTAGCCGATGTCACCTGCTTGAATGAGAAACTCAGACATTGCAGATCTTCATTGATTTACATTTTTGGGTGGTTTGATCTCTGCTAAGTTAGACCATGGTAACTACTATGGGCTTTTACTTTCATCATGACCCTTTAAAATTTTAAACTTTTGATCTTCACTCAAAGGACATCTTTCACTATTGGCAACGCATTAAATCCAAGAGAAATGGTCAACATGTTCTCACTCCCAATCGTTAGCAACTAATTTTTTTTTTTGGGTAATTCCTTACAGAGATACCAGACAATGAATGTGCAGATACCTACTGAACTGAGAATCGAAAACAAGCTTTATATACCTAAGACACAAATACTTGGCATAAACATAAAAGCAAAGCTCTGAACAATGTCAAAAGGCTATTACCTTTCACTAAAGTGTCACAATATAGAGGCAACATAAGAGTATCAACAACAATGTGAGCTGCTTTATAGACATCTATCCTTTTGTTTTTCCCCCCTCCTCTTGCCCTTCTCTGGCGAAGGTCCTTTTTGACATTTAAACTATTCCAAAGCCCACAAAACAATCTGCAAAACAGCGCTAACTGTCCTTGGGCTAAGGCCTTCGCAAGGAAAATTTGATTCAATTTCTATGGTAAACTTCACTATGGTAGCTCTGATACCGTATGCTCTCTAAATTACTCTTCCTTGCTTGTCCTTGCAAATGGCTTCCTCTGTGAACTTATTTGTTCCTTGTTTCTGGGTCTTACACATTTGTCTATTAATTTATTCTTGAACTTCTGGTAATGTTGTTGCTGACACCAAGTCTTATGAATTTTTCCTCCTGCAGCTGGAAACATTGTCTGCTCTTGGGGACGAGGAGAAGATGGACAGTTGGGCCATGGGGACGCTGAAGATCGATCTACACCTACTCAATTGAGTGCACTTGATGATCACGGGATCACATCTGTCACCTCCGGTGCTGATCACACGACTGCATATTCTGAATCACAGGCAGCACTTTATAGTTGGGGATGGTTTGTTTGCTTCCACCCCCTCCCTCCCTTATGAAAACTCTGTTTTGGGTTGCCACACATCCCCTCTTTACCATGGCATTGCCTGTTTAGTTTTTGAAATATTTAATTTTGTGAGTTGTGAGGAAAAAATGGTCAATTTGGATATTCAATGAAGATTTAAACTTGTAGAGCAGGGAGCCATAACCATAAATGGTTCTGAGGCTTTTTTACCATGTAGATTTCTTCTACTTTCTTACCTTAGGTATCAGTGTGCTGCTAGTTTTTGTCTTTAATTTGGTTTATGGAACAAAGCCCTCTTTGTAAGATTAATAGTGTCTTTTGCTTTTCATTCAGTCTCATGAATTTAGCTTTCTCCATGGGCATTTTAGCTTTTAAAGTTACGTCAGTGAAAGCATCTAAAATAACATTTTCCATCGCGCAGGGGTGACTTTGGGAGGTTGGGCCATGGGAACTCCAGCGATGTTTTCACTCCCCAGCCGGTAAAAGCATTACATGGTCTGCAAATCAAGCAAATTGCCTGTGGGGACAGCCACTGTTTGGCAGTTACCACGGAAGGCGAAGTGCAGAGGTTGATTGCCCTATCTCTACCCAATCTGATTGACTTTTCTTCCTGCTGTTTGAAATCCCATGGGCACTACCTCCTCCAAGTACATGGAAACAACATCAAATTCTCACCATTAATAAGCCCAATTGTATATTTTGGGATTGCATGATGTTCAAGTTTCTATTTTGTCATACAACATATGGCCTTAAATGAATGAGTCCCCCTTGGGCACATGCTTCATTATATTCTTAATTGCTTTGATCAACTAAATCTGTTTTAAGGATCCCGAATCACAGGTCAAAGAATATATTTTGTTTTTTGATTCATGGTTCTGGAATAAAAATATTCATGTTTTCCTTATTGTTGCACTTCCTGTGGGATACTAGAATCTGATGTCACTTGATACCATGATGATATGAGTCGCTCGATAGTAAAATGGGTAGACATTTCACTTCTATGCTTAGGGAAATAAAATGGAAAAAAACATCCTCCTAGAGATATAAAGATTACCACTTTAAGATTGTGGGTACTTGGTTCTTGGTATGAAACTTGGATAGGTTCCCAAGGAATCGGTTGAAACCGATTCCGGGACCCTGTGTCACTGTGCTTATGAAGGATATCCCAATGCTAGACCACCTATGTTCCATAGGATTTTAGTTTCCTTTCTGCTGGTTTCTTACTCTCGTTGAAACTGGAAAGAAATGGCAAATACTTCTTTTAGGTTTCAATGATAGCAGACTTTTGTTGGGTATTGCTTTCCAAATACTTGTCATCATAGGGCATTTTCTTTATTATGTTATATGTAGCGCCTGGAAGTAATATATCATTTTATCTACTTCTGATAGAGATGCTGAACTTATAATAATTTTATTCATTCAAATTTCTTCTGAAGTTGGGGGAGGAATCAAAATGGTCAGCTTGGCCTTGGCACCACGGAGGACTCTCTTCTGCCACAAAAGATGCATGCGTTTCAGGTAGCAGCTTCACTAACATTTCTATCAGCATAACATCATATGCTATGAAGTCACTTTGTCATGTAGCGTGTTAACCATGCTCGAGCAGTTTACTTGTTAATTTTAAAATGACACATCGTTATGTCATCTCATGAAATAACCAATCAACTTAAGTCACTCTATCAGCTAAAGAATCCTCGGTCTTGAATTGGCTCATAAATACTCTTTTAAATAGTATTACTATCAGAGGTGATTTCATTTGAACATATGGACATACTTATGCATGTGAGAAGCTCTCAGCGAGATCTGCATTTCAAGAATAAAGATGATTCAATGTGATTCTTTTAGGGTATGCGAATAAAAATGGTTGCTGCTGGAGCTGAACATACTGCTGCAGTAACAGAAGATGGAGAACTTTATGGATGGGGCTGGGGCCGTTATGGAAACTTGGGTTTAGGCGACCGAAACGATCGTTTGCTTCCCGAGAAAGTTCCTGTGGTAAATATGTGTTGATTTAATATTGTTAGATATTACTCATATTCTTACAATGTTTCCATTGTTTGCCTTTGAATTGTGGGATGATATCTTTGGACTGTGGTAATTGGTCTCAGTTTAGATTTCAACTCCATTTGTGGATAAATCATTATTACCCTGTCTCTTCCTATCTGAAGAATTTGTGGCGGAAATAAATTCAGGCGGAGAAAATGGTCATGGTCGCTTGTGGTTGGAGGCACACAATATCAGTTTCTGCTTCTGGTGGGTTGTACACTTTTGGTTGGAGCAAATATGGTCAGTTGGGCCACGGGGATTTCGAGGATCACCTCATTCCTCATAAGCTTGAAGCTCTGAATGGAAGCTTTATTTCTCAGGTAATTTCTTCGTCAAGTTCAAATTAAGAAAGCTATGAAAGGGGATACCCATCTGGAAGCACTGGAGAGAGAACAAGAGAGAGGATGTTGGGGTAGTCATCAGTCCACTGACGAGTGTAGTTGTCATCAGATGTAAATTTAAGTCCCGTTATCAGAAAGGATGTGGCACCAAAAATTTAGGAAGTACACCCAAATCCCACTGGAGAGGCAAACCTTTCTTTGCTTATTTGAAGTTTAGATTCCCCTAAGATTCTGCAGAAATATATCTTGATGAAATCCTTGACAGTCTTTCTCTTTTTCTTGTAAGTTCCTATCTGCTGGGCTCATAACTTCTGCTTTCAGATATCTGGTGGTTGGAGACACACGATGGCGCTTTCATCTGACGGAAAATTATATGGTTGGGGATGGAATAAGGTTGGAAATGATCACTTCTCTTTAAGAAAACTTGATCTGGCATCTTCTTGGTTTATTAGTCTCACAGGTCCCGAGCATATTTGATTGCTATGAATCTCTTCTCAAATCTTGAGTTAGTATTTGTTTTCTGAGCAACTTCCCATTCTCCTATTTTTCTGTGTGTAGTTTGGACAGGTCGGAGTGGGTGACAACATTGATCATTGCTCTCCTGTTCAAGTCAAATTCCCCAACGACCAGGCACATTTTTATTATCCAGATCTGCTGAAGTTCAATCTCAATAAAAGCAGGCTGTGGTATTTGAAAGGATTGCTTTGAACTGATTATTTATTTCCTTTCCATTTCGAGGCAGAAAGTTGTTCAGGTCTCCTGTGGGTGGAGACATACCCTTGCCGTTACGGGACGGAACAATGTGTTCTCATGGGGAAGAGGTACCAATGGACAGCTCGGGCATGGAGAGTGTGTCGATAGGTAAACAACATTCTCCACTGGACTGGAAAACTTCCCGTAAGCATAAGCTCTCTTGTTGGGTTTCAATGTCTGGGCATTGAAGCCAATGATTCTTAGGGTGAGAGGGATAAAAGGGGATGGCTTTGGAAGCTTTTTTCCTCATTTACAATGCTAAATTAACAAAGTTTTCACCCCATTAATCAACTGAAGCAAACTTGTTTCTACGGGACATGCAGGAACTTACCGAAGATAGTGGAGGCTCTGAGTGTCGATGGGTCCAGCGGGCAGCATATACAGGCCTCGAAGGTTGACCAGTCATCAGGTTCTCTATCTATTATCCTGGTTGCTTGCTTCTCGATTGCTACAAATTTTTTGCTCTTGAAATAATCTTAAAACTGTACAATTACGACCCTGCAGGAAGATCCTGGGTCTCACCATCTGAGAGATATGCAGTTGTTCCTGGTGAAGCTGTAAGCTATAAGCTTCAAAAACTTTTTATTACAGAGTTCATTTTACATCTTATCCATAATGTTCCTTCTCTGTATATAGTTCCCTTTCTCATCCAATACATTCTGGCTGAGTGAATGCTTCTTGAGCTGCCAGGATCACGATTTCACTGGTTAATCTGGCCTCGTTATGCTGGCCAAATGAGAGGAGATATCAGTCTTCCATAGATTAGGTGACCAAATTGCACTGTGTTTTGCAGGGCCAATGGCAAAGTACGAGTGATGCTAGTGTCCCCGAGGGCGATGTTATGCAGCTGTAAATAAGACTGTCTTATCTCGAAACTAGATGCATCAAGAATAACTGGTACGCCGTTAACACCTTCCAGTGCTCGGCTTCTGCAGCTCTTCCCTCGATGGCCCGGGGATTGGTTGGACCGCTGCTCTTGCTACTTAATCCTAGTAGGATGTCCCGTCTTTTGTTCTGATATGTGTGTGTTGGTCTGTCTGATCTTGGTACTGTCTGGGACTGAATGGTAAGAACTCCCTAATGAAAGAAAGCTTGGACTTTGAAGGATTGCTTCCTAGCAGAGCAGTTTGTACATATTTTACCCATTGTTCATGGCTCCATGTAACTCAGAAAAACCGACTAGCCTTGTATCTGGGCACAGGTTCGAGCCTTCCTAGGCCAGCCCTTCCCTCAGTTGGTAAGCTATATATATATGTGTTATCCATTTTCCATGTTTAGATGGAAGTTTGGTGCACTTGAAAAGACAGTTTCGGGTAAAAGTAGTGTATTTTTACAAATGTTTTCGTAAAAAACTATTTCAAATAAAATGTTTTATTAAATACTGAAACAAATTGCATCTTTAAGATAAGTTTTTGGTTTTGTAAGTATACTATTTTAACTCAAAAACTCTTCGAAAAGAACCCCTTTTTGCCGCCTTGTGCCCTTGAAAAGAAAGCTTTATGTATAATAATATAATAAATCAGTGTGTCATAATGTTAATACAGTCTGGGACTGGTTTTTTTTTTTTTGGTTTGTATCACGTATTATTTCCGGATTAGTTGAAGTGTATCTCGAGACTAATCTGCGATCGGGTCGGAATCCTGGGAAAATTTCCGTCGACCCTCCCAATCTGGAATTCGATCTTGGGATCACCCATTTGGGGAGTCTGGGACTCTTTATTAATTCTTAGATACCGGTCTCATGGAAAGTCGAGTCTTGAACTTGATTTATTGTATATTATCAACTTATCAACGATTTTGTTACCTCGGAGGCACACTTCACTGTAATTATTCGTGGAGTTTTCAGCTCCGATACAAGGTTGTACGGTGTTTGGGTGCTATATTTTCATCGACCCAAAATTGGAATTGTTCACCCTTGATTTTTTTCGATATAAAAAAGGGAAAACAAAGGTGAAATGGTATTGACTCCAAGAGATACTTAAAATTAACTAGGCATATATCCGTACGTATAAAAAAATGTAAAATATTATGATAAATTTATATAATTATATTATTTATTTATAACTTATTTCAATTGAAATTTATTTCAAATTCATTAACTTATTATAATAAGTGAAACATTCTCAATTTTTATCAGTATACTTTTTTATTTTTTATAATTTTAAATTACTCGTTCAAAAAATATGATAAATTTTTGCTACTAAAATTATATATATGAAGTGAGATATGAAAATTTGAGCAGTTAATGAAATATTTTTACTATTAGGACATGTTTGGTTGGGTGGAATAGGAATAGTTATTCTGTCGTTTAGTTGATTGAAATATACCAATTCGGAATAGTTATTCCGGGTTCACCCGGAATAGGGGAAGAATAACAATTCCTTCCGACTCAGCCCGGAACAGGAATTTACCACCCGGAATAGGCGGTCAAATTACACATATGCCCTCCACCGTTTATTAAATTTTCTTTTCATGCCACTTGTTTCTCCCCATCGCCGCCGCACCAGCCCCACCACCACTGTCAGCCAGCCAACGAACTCCCGGGCCTCCACGAGCCATCCCAAAGCTTCCCATGCCACCCCGAGTCTTCCTGTAACGGTTCGTCACTCCTCCCGTGCCGGTTCGTCGCACCCCGTGCTGGACCATGTCTCCCTTGAGCCTTCCGCCAGCCTCCCAAGCCTGCCCGCGCCCTTTGGTCTCTTTTTTCTCTCTCTACTGGTTGCTTGGGGTGGAGGAATAGAGGAAGGAGGAAGGGTGGCTCGAGAGGTCGGGATGGCACAACGGCTCGAGAGGTCGGTGGCCGAGACTCGGCGGTGGCTCGGAGTGGTTGTTCAGTGGCAGCTTGGTCGGTGGGTAGGTGGGGGGAGGAGGTGGGGGACGGGGACAGATGGAGAAGACGAAGAACAATTTTTTTTGTCATTTTTAAAAAAAAATCAGTAGTCATTTTTATGTTTTTATTTTTTTTTACTATTTTTATATGTAATATTATTTTTACATATTTTTAAATATATATCCATTAAGAGTAATTTTATCTTTTAACTTTAAATATCTAATTTTATATCATTTTATTCATTTCAACCAAACAACATCTTCATTCATCATTTTATTTATTCCATCCTCTATTACTTTTCTCACTCTATTCTATTCCAGCGAACCAAATGCGTCATTAAAATTGTAAATATGAGGTGAAAGGAAAATAAATGAAATTGTTGTTTTACTCTTAACCTAAAAATCAAATATGTATCATAAATTTTAATATATAAATTATATTAAGGAAGAATATAAAAAATAAAAAAGATATTAAATTTCTTGCAAGTTTGTATATAATATTGAAATTAATAAAAAGTGTTAAAGAAAAAAAAAATTATGCTCGATATGAGGAATAAGAAAAAGCACGAAAAGGGGCACGAAGGTCACTTTACTAATCTGATTTGTTAAATTTTCAATCTATGCCCCTTCACTTCTCCCGGGAAGAGGAGAAGAGGAAAAGAGGAGCCGGAGGTTCCTCCCTGCTCTCCGCTCTGTCAGATCTCTTCCGCCGTCGATTCACCTTTTCCGTTCTTCTTCCCATCCATCCGCTCATTTCTAATCCCCATTTTCACCAAGAAATTGCAACCTACGCGCAGCTTCCTCGGCGGCCATGAACGACTTCGAAAGCCTCCTGTCCTCCGACTTCGGCTTCAAGCCTCAGGGGAAGTCCGCCCCAATGTCCTCCTCCAAGCCACCCTCCTCCAATCGGCCCACCCCCTCTTCTCTCAATTTCGACCGAGGATCTCGCAGCACCAGCTCCTTCCCCGACTCGATCTTCGCCTCCAAACCCACCCGTAACTCTCAGACTCTCGACGATTTTGGGAACGCGTCCGTCGCACCCACCAGGCCGGTCGAGAAATCGGAGAGCGCTAGAGCCCATTCCTCCCTCGATTTGGACTCCATGTTCAACTCGAGCTCCAAGTCCTCTTCGAGCTTACCGGTTTATGATAAGCCTGTGTACGACCAGGACATCTTCGATGGCGTGCCCGGGATGAAGACGACGACTTCTTCCGGTGGAAGATACGATGACGTGTTTGAACCAATATCGAGTACTTCTCCTAGTAGAAGAAGTGCTACTGGCAGTGCATTCGATGATCTGTTGGGCGGACTCGGAAACATGGAGAGTCAACAACCGAAGAGTAAAATGGTGGATCCCGAGATGCCTGCTTTTGACGATTTGATTCCTGGGTTTGGAGGGTCTAGTTCTACTGAAAGGTATCCGTTAGCGTCTCTGTGTTCTTGAATTGCGATCAGTATTTTTGGTCAACCTTCGCTTTTGATCTATCTTTGGTTGCATAACTTTCATGGTTAGCAATGTCATTATGAAGTTGCAATTTTTAGTCTGTGGGTATGCGTTTCTCTGGTCGTTCTTGGTTTTGAGGAGAAAAACCATGGAAAAGTAGTGATGAATAGGGTATGTCCATGAGGAATTGACTTAAACTTCTGTGAAGTACTAAAATTGGCCTATCTAATTTAATCCTCTGTGACTATAGTTTTTCTACACTTCTTCCAGTGGTCGGGCATGGAATTAGTTACTCTGTTCCAGGCAATTAATAATTGGTGTGAATAGTATTTTGTCCTAGTTTTCCAACTGAAGATCCAATCATCTTACTGTTGCTAAATCTAGAATTCATTTCCAAGCTAAACAAATTCAAAAATCAATCTAATTGGTGGCTGATCAATTAAAATGTATTAATAAGAAAGCGAATCTGCTCATCACCATCGAACCTAAAAGAAATCCTCAAATGTCAGTCTTCCAATTTGATGTCCAAGGGATCTCTTTTTTCACAAGTGATATGTCCTTTTCTGTTTCTCAAGTAAGCCTCCTTGCCAAATGTTGAGTGCAAGTGCTTCCCTTGAAAGACCCTGGACTTCTATTTGTGATTTAAATCCCTAATCTATAATTAGAATCTGGGGTCAATTCCTTGGAGATATTGTTTATTCAAACTCCTAAATATTGATCTCAAGTATCCTGAATTATGTCCTTTCATTAAGTTTCCCAAGTCTTACTGCAAAATACTCTTGTCTATATGGACATTTGCAAATCTTGGAAACTCCTCAAAATACGTAAATTGGAAATGTGTTTAGTGACAATGACAGGCAGCTCGTGTAGTTTCCTTCAATTGGTCACGACTTCCTTGTTTTAGCTTTGATTTGCGAGTTTGATTCGTTGGACTGCTGACTCGATGAGCTTTCTTTGGATATATAATTTGCCCTGTTTTTATTGAATCACCTGTGAAAAACTACTTTCAGCATTATGTTCTAAATGATCTGTTAATGTTTGTGGTCCTTTTTTTAATGATCGTGCTGGTATCGGTAGGAAAACTTTTCTGGGTTGAATGTTGAGTTTATGGGAATCTCAGCATTGCAGTTATACAATAGTAGATCCTGGACTTTTATTTTGGATATGTTTTTCTTGAAATGTAAAATTTATTTGATAAGAAGGTTGACCTAGCATTCTCCAAGAGGATCACCGATAATGATTTGATTCTGTTTAGACATGTAGGACTTTGTGCCTGTTAGTTTCTTGAGTTGAATTACTGTCTTCATTGGAACAATAGATTTGTATCAGTTTATATTCATTCATATGTTCGTAGATTTTCTACAAGCATTGGCAATTGTAAGCATATGCTCTACTGTGAGCATCTGTTAAGTCATTAGTTTAGTCTAATGCCGCGAGTCAGTCTTGTCGCAAGGATAATTGAAGTTTTGGTCTTGGTTTTTCCCCACTTGAAACTGGATCTGCTGACTGTAATGATCCCTTATATTGATGCAAAATCAACAGATATAAGCATGGGACCAATGTTGCATTTTGGCAGGTCGATTCCTAAGTCCACTTGGTCTTCAGAACCAATGCCTACCTCAGCTAAAACTAGGGAAGATCCCCTTGCAGCTCCAGCATCTGTGTCAGCCCCTCCTATTTCATCTTCTGGTGTTCCCCTTGACCCATTGGATGAATTTAATGTGTTTGTTAAATATGGAAGCAGAAAAGCTGACAGCCCTTCTGTCCCTAGTGGAGTAGTATTTAATGACATGGACCCCTTTGATGGTTTGGGAAAATCTATACCCTCATCTTCACCTGATGACAGTGTTGAGGGGAAAGATGGAAACCCATCGAGGACACAGCACAGCAAAAGCAGGAGTCAGTACTGTAGTGACAGAGAAGAATCTGATCAAAGTTCAGAGAAGACAGTCCCCGTTGACAATAATCTTGAATCTCGTCCGAACTTTTTTGACATCTCTTCGGCTAGTGGTAGCTTTTCTGCTTCTATTCATTCTCATGAGAAGCAAAGTTCCGACAAGGCAAATGTTCCAGTAGGTATTGCTTCAGGGTATGAAGAAAATACTGAATCCTCTGATGAGGTATGGCTGACAGTATCGGAGATTCCTCTCTTTACCCAGCCAACTAGAGTGCCACCACCTTCCAGGCCTCCTCCTCCACGTCCAGCTCGAACAACGAAAGTTGGAAGCAGATCTTTTGGTTCCACGAATGTTAAGAAGGGAAATGAGTTCTCTTCCTATGCAAATGCTACCCAGCACTCTGAGGGTGCCAATTCGATCCCGGATGCTAGAACAGCTACCATAAATGAGTTCGAAGAATTTGCCATGGGAAGGAGTAGCGGGAATAACATTAATGACCATATTAATTGGGCTACTGGTGAGGAACTGGACATGAACTCAGATGCCGCCGCATCTGCAGCTGCTATGAAGGAGGCAATGGATAGAGCTGAGGCTAAATTTAGGCATGCAAGGGAAGTGAGGGGGAGAGAGAGTACCAGGGCTGCTAGAAGTAGAGAGTCATTGCAGCCAGAAAAGAATGAGAATTGGCTAGATGCAGAGGAGGGAGCTCTCGGGGAAAAGCAGCAGAGGCTAGAGCAGGAAAGATTGCAGCGAGCAAGGGAAGCGAAAGAGCGGGAACACAGGAGACTTGAGAAAGAGAGGGAACAGAGGAGACATGAGAAAGAGAGGGAAATGGAGGAGAAGGAAAAAGAGCAGCAGAAGCTGGAGAGGGAAAGGGCCAGACAAGCTGTTGAAAGGGCTAATAGGGAAGCACGGGAAAGAGCAGCTGCTGAAGCTCGGCTGAAGGCTGAAAGGACTGCTGTGGAGAAAGCAAATGCTGAAGCTCGAGAACGTGCAGAGAGGGCTGCAGTTCTCCGAGCGCAGGCTGAAGCCCGTGAAAGGGCAGCAATCGAGGCAAGAGAAAGAGCTGAAAGGGCAGCTGCAGAAGCAAGGGTAAGGGATGCTGAAGCAAGGGAAAAGGAAGCACGAGAGCGTGCTGTGGAAGCAAGGAGGAAAGCGGAAAGAGCTGCTGTTGAAAGAGCTGCTGCGGAGGCACGAGAAAGGGCAGCAGCTGAGGCTCGAGATAGGGCTGCTGCAAGTGCAAAGGCAAAACAGCAAAGCGGTGATAATGATCTTGAATCATTCTTTGGCACGAGTCGAGCAAGCAGTGCGCCAAGGCCTAGGGCTAGTTATTCAGTGAGCATCTTTAGTCCGATAGTTGGGTGGTTTTATTTGCTTTGTTGCTAATGATGATACTTCTTTGTTTAGGATCCTATGTTGGATGCACATTTTCCAAGTAGGAATGGACCTGATGTTGCAAGGACATCAGCTTCAACTCCAAGCATGAAAAAAGCATCATCATCTGCTAACATTGTTGACGATCTTTCCTCAATTTTTGGAGGTACTAACATGGATGCTCAATAGTCTTTTTTACCATCACTGCTTTCATACCAGAGCTTTATCTTACTTCTTGCTAAAAGTTGCCCTCATTTTCTCGTTAAAGGTGTTTCAACATCTGGAGACTTCGAGGAAGTTGAAGGAGAAAGTGAAGAAAGGCGTAGAGCAAGATTGGAGCGCCACCAAAGGACTCAGGAGAGAGCGGTGTGTACTGTAATTGTGATTAATCTCTTTAAGTTTTTGTGTGAAGTGATTGGATGTCTAAAGTTCTGTCCTCGTTTTGGTTGATGTGGTTAATTGCACCTTTCCATTGTCACCCCATCCTACTCAGGCAAAAGCACTGGCTGAAAAGAATCAGCGGGACCTTCAAGCTCAGAGAGAACAAGCCGAAAGACATGTGAGGAACTCTTATTTCCTTCTTGTTATTTGTTCCTTTGCTTGTGCATGTCCTCTTGGAATCAATTTTCTGATACAGAATTTATCGATGGTTGAATGGCTAATAACCTTGGGTAGGATGATTATATATTTACTATCAGTGTTTTTTCTACTCCTACAGCTCATGCATTGAAAAACAAACTAGAACAGCCTAGGATGTCTAGCTCTTGAAAATTGATGTTCTGATCTTTTTATGGAATTTGTCTTCTTAATGGTTAGATGCTTGGAAGTGTGATTTTAGGTATAATACTTGGAAGTTTGATATTATATTTTCTCCTCACTATTTGGTGTGATTGTATCAAAGGAATAGTTCAGCTCAATTTTAACCAGGCATTGATGATTCTTTGAAAATTCAGTGAAGTCTAGTGAGTTTGATTAAGTGACCAGAGGTTTTAAAGTGTGAAAGCCTCTGCATTTGGAGCAAGTAGAGAGTGGATGGCGAAAGGGAAGGTGTGAATTGTTTGGCCTTGGATCATATGGCTTCTGAGAAGGAGCAATTAAAGAGCCCAAAATTGAACTAAGGGTGCTACATCCACCGAAAAAAAAGAAAGTGTTTTGGTGTTGCACTATGTATTTTAGCTCATCTACATGCTAATATATCCTATTAGAAGTTGCTTGTCGTCTTCCGATCACTGTCTAATATAATTTGCTCCTCTTTCAGAGAATTGCAGAATCTTTGGATGTTGAGATCAAGAGGTGGGCTGCTGGAAAGGAGGGGAACTTGCGTGCTCTGCTTTCAACTTTGCAATATGTATGTTTATTGTAGCTTCCATTTCCTCCCCTGTTTAGGTTTCTGGATGTATAAATATATAACCTAACCTTCTTTCTTTTTGTTTGAAGATGATAATAACCTAACATTCTTTCATTTCTTGAATTAACCTCTGCGACCCATTATCTAAGTGCCTGCTGCAGAAATTCTGGGAAGTTATGGATTTGACTGCTTGTTTTCTGTCTGAAACATTTTTATTGACCGCTCTCACTGTTTTTGCTTCTCTTTTGCGACAGTTAATTCATTCAGTGAAGGTTAATTGTATTGGATGTGACACACTATACTGTGAAAGATTCTGGTTTTGTTCATTTTGGCTGATTCATGTCATCTCTATGTGAATGTCAGGTGCTTTGGCCCGAATGCGGGTGGCAACCTGTTTCCTTGACTGATTTGATTACTGCAGCTGCTGTTAAGAAAGTATACAGAAAAGCAACTTTGTGTATTCACCCTGACAAGGTTCAGCAGAAAGGTGCCAATCTCCAGCAGAAATACATTGCTGAGAAGGTCTTTGACCTACTCAAGGTATTTGGTGACCTCAGATGATTTGCCTTCAGAAGAGCTTGCTTTTTTCCTTTCCTAAACATAATTTGGTTAATCCTACATCAGGAAGCTTGGAACAAGTTCAATTCAGAAGAATTGTTTTGAGATATGGGAATCATTCTTCCACTTGCAAGTCGATGCACCTGATCCGATCATCATTTCCGGGAGGCAATGCTTGTCTCCAGATAAGTGCCAACATCTCCTGAAGAAACTCATCTCCTTTAGCCTACATATTAAATTGAAGTTCAGGGAAGATATGGATCATGGTGCAGGCTGTTCTCTTGCTACAAGTTCCAGGATGCTGTTGCATGTTGTAGAATTGAGGCTATCTGGGGGGAGCTGAGATTCTGGCTTGAATTAGTGGTCTCAGGGGAGGATTTTGTGTAGATTAGCATACAATAATGCTGACGCAGCTAAAGGACTGAGTATCAGTCTTCTCGTTTTGAGTGAGAAGGCTCTCTTTCTCCTTTTATTTTTGGGTTCTCTTTTTCCCTTCACATATTATCATTCTTCCCCCTTTTTTGTATGTGACAGCTTAGTTTTCTCTATTTTTGTGTTTTGTTTGCACATAAAGTGCATGTATTTGAGGTGTTAATATTTTGAGTTTCATTTTAATGTTTGTTGGGTGTCGCTTACTCTGTTTTCTCTTCAATTTCTTTGATGTTACGGTGCCACATCAGCAAAATTGTGACCCGCTTAGCGTTAGGTAAGCGTCCGCATGAAGTTCTCATTTAACGGGGTCGACTGTCGGATAAAAGCATTTGAATGAATCTAAACTTTGAGCTGTTGTTTCTCGGAGCCCGGGCGTTCCCCTTCTCCTTGTTCATGGAGAACACTAATAGGGCTGGCGAATTCCATTTTCAGGGGATTGGTGCTAGTTGTCGATGAATCCTCCTCGGGCTCCTCAGGCGTACAACCTTCGGTGTTGAATCTGGTGATGGATGCGCCTTCTGATAAGACCTCATCCAGATCGGATCCCGGTTAGGGTCCAAATTGAACCTTGGACTTTGGTGCCCCCAAGTGGATGAACAAAGGAGGTTTCCATATAGCAAAGCATGCGCAGGTTTATAGATTAGCTATCTCACATATCTTAGCAGGATGCGTCTTCTGTTTACGGATCGATGCTTGCACCGTGGATGTGCAACCTTCCTCCTAAAAAAACGATTCCTGAAACAATGCTGCTGTGCAGTTTCCCGAATTACCGGTCGACTTCAGAGATGTGATCCCAAAACAAGTCGAAGAGCATTCCACTCGAACTTCCGTTTCTAATTTCGGTGCAGCTCATGGAAGTCACGATGTGAACAGGATTCCCATTGGAGTATCTGATTCTCTAGAAGGATGGCCGTGACCAGCATTTCCATTCTCAGCAATGCTGGGATTGGATCTCGGAGACAGTTTTCTGAAAGAAGTTGAAGAAACGAAACACTCCGAGACTCGGTTTCCGCATTATTGCTGGCTTGAACAATCAGGTCGCACTACTTGGGCGACCACTTACTGATATATGAAAAACGGGGCTCGGAGAAGACCGCGGAGAAATGAAACTTCCCTGGCGTGAATTTCTACTAACTCGAATTTGCAGTGTTCTCGACTGATTGAAGTAACACATGATCCTTTGCCTTCAATATTCACATAGATCTCAGTCAACAAAAGACCGGATCAGGGTGTGTTTCCTTTTCAACTTTGATTCTTACCACAGCATCGCGTGACACAAGTTTGGCTTGTTTTACATCTTCCTCTATGTGCAGATCTGTTCGGATAATCTCGATCGTTGCGCCTTAGATTTGGCACGTATTGGTTTAGATATTTGAACGTTCAGAACAGAAAACCCGACACTGAAAGGGAACAATCTTCGTTGTCCATATGTCACCTGTCCTTTTCGAGGTCTTAATGCCCGACACGAACGAACAGTTGATCCACGCCGACACGAACCCATAAAGTCGGGCGCAAAGTTTAAAACCTTTTGGGGGGGATGAAGGGGCACAAGCGATTAAGCTTCCAAGTCGGGTGAATCGAGAATTCCAAATGGGAACTTTAACCTGAAAAGTGAACAAAAGGCAGGCAATGGCGCTGAAGAAGACCATAACCAGAGCTGCTCAAGTTGCAGGCAATGATGGCTTTGATATAGGGCAAATAAATGGGCATCCATCTACCCAAAGAAGACACTAAACTCATTAAATAACTTAGTAATCGATCGACCACTAAAGTAAGTCAACTAAGGTACAGCAAGTCCTGTTGGTGAAGTCACACAAGATTTCGAATTATAATCAAGATATTCTGTTCGATTCATATCCAAGAGGTTATGAGTTCGATATTCATTACGAGAGTTATATGCTCTTTTATTTCTCTTTATTTCTTATTCTTATGTTAGGTACATGTGCTTCCCTTATTACGAAGAAAAAAAAAGTAAGTGAACTGATTAATTATTTTGAACTCACTCTCGTATGGTTAATAATTCCAAGGTTTCATGTTCATGCATCCTATATGCATTTGTGTTAGATTTTTTTGGCGGTGTTACATTGACAGGACCGGTGATTGCATTGATTAATTAGTTCATATGACATATTTGCGGTTGAATAAGACAGTCCAAACATTGTGTAACAAGGGAAGCAAGGTTGTCACCGCGACTACCCACCTTTTAATTGATCGAAAGGAAAAAATTAGCAATCGGTTTAAGTCATTCTGCTTCTCTTTATCTTAAGTAACATCTCGTGTTTCAATCTTATTGATAAAGGTTATTAAGTAAAAAATAATAAACAATGCCATTATCTGACAAATTAACC
Source organism: Lagerstroemia speciosa (assembly GCA_037672795.1). Taxonomy (NCBI): domain Eukaryota; kingdom Viridiplantae; phylum Streptophyta; class Magnoliopsida; order Myrtales; family Lythraceae; genus Lagerstroemia; species Lagerstroemia speciosa. Next base: position 9,012,456 of record CM075295.1, read on the forward strand.
TTTTAGATCAAATGGTTATGACGATTTCTAATTCTATTATGATATCAGAGCGCATGTTCGAATCATCGCGCGTGCACTAACCCTCGGTTAACTAATCTCACGTGATGGCCTTTAAAAACTAATATAGCCAACACGCGAGACGGGTTAACCTTTTAAAGTAGATAGTTATGGCGACTTCCAATTCCGTTGAATGGGAAAGAAAAAAACCACGACGGGAAACCTTTGCTTCCTAACTAGGCCGATCCCGATGGAACCGAATCGGCAGACATCCATTAGACTTTCGGATACCAGGCCGCAGAAAGCCATCAGATATGCACACAGGAAGAATCCATTTGAAATTCCAGTGCCTATTTGTTCATTGAAATGACACCTGACAGAGACACTTTAATTCCTCGGCCTCCAATTCGATTTCACTGCACACTCAGTGCCGCTTATCCCTAAAAAGCCTAACTCCCTCCCTACAATTATACACAAACATGACCCACCACCACTCAGAAAGCCAAGTCAAACCCACCTTCGATGGCTCTAACACTCTCAGCTTAAACTTCCACATTGTGATGGCTCCTCAACGTGCATTGTCCCAATCAAAAAAAATAAATTTTAAAATTAAATTATCATCCCTACCACAAATGGGCATCCCCTTCTTGTCCATTCCTTTCATTTTAGCAAGTCGTGACCGGTCGGACGAAACGTGAAGCGTTACTGTTTCTCCCGACCGGTCGCTTCAGGCCGGTCATGTGCTGTCGTAGCACGAACTAGCTAGGCCCTAGCGGGAGTGGCCGATCACGAGTCGAGCCGGGCCTTTGGTCCCAGAGGTTATGCCATTTAAGCTACATTTTTATCGGACTTTTTTTTTAATTTCTTTTTATTTCTGAGTCGAAGTGCTCATTTTTCGAAATATACAACTCAAGTTGTTTTTATAATAATTTTCGAGAAAAGGACGGTTTCTCTTTCTCAAATAAGCGCTGAATAGATTAACAAATTCAAGTAAAAGATTAATTAATTCAATTAACTAGTTATTTCTTATTTTTGAACTGATAAAAATAATATCTCTGTTGGCATCAAACCAAAAATTTTGTCGGGAAAAAAAAATACGAACTCCAAAAAAAGATGAATTCAGCCAAAAAAAAAAAAGAGAGAAAATTAACTCGATGAGAAACTCTTGTATGTAACGGATATATTACGTGTCAGTGCTGATGTGGTGTCATGAGTCAATCAAATCAGGTCATTTTTAATGTTATTTTTCCCTTTAAGTTTTATTTTAAAAAAATCATAAAAAAACTGAATTCTATTAACTCGTGATACTACGTTACTATTATCGTATAGTATACCCGTTAAACACAAGACTCTCTCCAAATGAACGGGACCATAGTCAGAAAACTGCATGAAACAGAAGATTCACCGATGGAAGAAATGAATTCAGGGAGTTTGGTTCGAGCAGCGAAGGTAAATTGTAGTAACCAAGAGGGGTTGGGCCGAGTGGTAAGCAGCTCGGTGCCGCTTAAGGAGGTCTCGGGTTCGAGACCTCACGTACGCAGACACCCCTCTTAGGAGCCTCACCCGCCATTGCCAGGCGTGCGACCTGGGGCGACCAACGGATTAGTCAAGTATGGTTGGTTGAAAGATGCCATCTCACCGCTGGTGGGGCCTGCTTGGATACCGTGGCTGGCGACCAAAAAAAAAAAAGAAGGTAAATTGTAGTAAAATTAATTATAAAGTTCGGTAAATATATGTAAAATAACTATAAATTTACTTTTTTTTGGACGTAACAACTTTACCGATCCCACTGGAAAAAAATTCTAATACATTCAATCTCATATCATATTGAATTTTACAATTAAAATCTATATTTTGATATTAAAATGCAGTTCATATTGAAGTGCACGATCCTGTAATATAGTACCGCTCGCTCACGATCTAAATTTAAGAAATTTCAAACTTGATTTTTATAATCCCCGTACTTGGTCTAAGCCTCCTTTCTGTTAGGTAAAATGAAATTTCTAACGTTTGTGAACTTCCAACAGCTACATAAAACACAAAATTTCTTGTGCTTCTCCCAGAAGAGAGGCAGGCTAGGTAGGAGGACAGGTCTCCTCGTAAACATTCTCATACGACATCGAAACTTGTATCGATCCCGAGTTCATCTCGAGTACAACTGCTCCCTAGCATACGCTGTCAAGACCGACCTCCCGATTCACTTGCTCAGCTCAATTCAACTCTCCCATTGCAATGTTTGGTCTCAACCGTCCGCTCCTTACTATGCTTGTTGTCAACAAGACAGTCGGTACTAATACTGGTTCAGTCAACGTAATACTATCAAATGCGCAGCTCTCCCATTACAATGTTTGGTCTCAACCGTCCGCTCATTACTATGCCTGTTGTCAACAAAACAGTCGGTACTAATACCGGTTCAGTCAACGTAACACCATCAAGTGCCCGGTACAATGCAAGAAGCTGGCGTCCACCAAAGTTCAGGTTCAAAAGATCTCTTCTAGCAGTTGTTCTTGTAGCAGGACTCGACCCGACGATCCCGACCTCACCAGATCACACGAGAGCGAGTTTTGGACTACGAGATCACTGCAATCGGTGGTGGTATGCCTGTTGTCAATCATATAATATATTGCACGACTTCTTCTGCTGTCCATCCACTTGTGAGGTACCGAATTTGAGTCCATCCTGGGTGATGATTACACACAATATCTTCATATTAAATATTGATCTACACATACATTGTATTGTGGGTCGAATGAAAGTTCCCGAGCGGTTGCCCTGATACCCTTCCTCAGTCTTCGGGAGTCATGATGTTTGAGTAACTTTGGACGGCTCTTCCTTTGCATGTGGTACTTTCCTTTTCTTTTTTTTTTTTTTTCCAGCTTACGTCAACTAATATTTAAAAGTTCGATAAGTCTTTACTAACCTATATTCGAATTAAGTCGATTTAAAATAGGATAAAACTCTCGATATTATGAATTTTTCCTTTGTTTTTTTGCTCGATTTGGTATGTGTGCGCTCTGTGTTTGTATCCGGTAGAGGATGCAGATGACCCTTCGGTTTGACTCAATATACCTTCGTGAGTTGCAAAACGCCACAAGGTTCAGATCCCTTGACCAGCCTGCACCGCTGGTCTACTTTGCCACATGCGCTTGCGAGCGTACGTACATGGTCGTGAGCATTACCCATGCAAAATTCGAACATCCCATGATATTAAAAAAAAAAAGAAAAAAAAGCGTAACCTAAATCCGCCATGGTAGCACCACATTCCACAGGACCCTGACTGTAAAGGCCGCAGACAGGGATGGATCTAAGGTACACATTCAATAGAGGGAGTCTCAATGAAAAAGTAAGAGGGGAAATTCAATAGAGGGAAACTCAATGTAGCGATGGTGAGTTATGATTCTCTAGCACGTTTCATTTCAGTTTGAAATGTTGTCGTGAAGACGTACCCCGGGCGATCCATACGCACGTCAGCCTTCAGCATAACTCACCATCGCTACATTCCGATTCCTCTTGCGCAAAATGAGTCTCGGATTCGGTCATCCTTCCCGATCGAGGACAGAGGCCAAAAGTTTCCTGACCGGATGCTGCGATCATTACACAATTGCAATAGAAATTGCATAAAGATAACTGCACTGAGGACCGAACGTGGGGAGGAGATGAAACGAGAATCGATGCCCCTTGAAAGAGTTGAGGATGACAGAGCTACACGTTAGAAAGCAATAAGGAAGGAGGCCTTAATCGCAAATATTTTATCAATCGGGACAACTAATACCGTCGATAAAATTAATCGCAAGCCTTTTAACAAGATGCATTCTGCTGCCTCTCGCGTGTATAAATAAGGTGGCATCGAGCAGCGATGGAGAGTGCAGCAAAGCAATTGGTTCTCTCAACCCATCTCCATATATCTAATAAAGCCCCTCTTTCTGTACATAATTTCTCGGGTGTTTCCTCTGTTTGGAGGGGGAGGGGCATCAGCACATTTAAATTACAACAATAATGCAGGTAATGCCAATCTCTTGTAACCTATTGTTTTAGCCATGAATATCGCGGTTTTTTATCAAGGGCGTATCGTCTTATATTCAAAAATTTTTGTCCAGAGCAAATTCGTCAAGAATTTGTGAGATTTTCATCGAAAATTCGTGACAACCCTCTTTACACTCACATGTCCCACAAGAAAGTAAGGGATCTATCGTAGCATATGATGATTTATAAATTTTATGAGATTTTTTCAGACGTGATATTTAGAAATTCAACAGGTCTTGATTAATTCATATTTATTCTGGATTACGCGTAGATGGGCAGGTGGTTGTCTGTGAGCTTTAATTTCCATACTATGGGAATTTGCATCTAAAAAAAATGCCAATAATCTTTATCACTTTTGTCTCTATTTACCTTGCCGTTGGATCTTGACATTCTTAAGCTTTACAATGGGACCTCTTGGAAAGCACGAATTTGTCTCTTGCTACATCTCATTTCCTTCTCTCTGTGTTTTTTTTTTTTTTTTATAACGAAGAGCATGAACACCCCACAAATTCATGGATTCATGTCAGTCTATTTGCAAAGCAAATCACCAAGGGCTACGCGCTCAAGAGGGATTTAAAACTCCAACCTCATGGATTTTCACATAAGTCGTACGCACGTCCTATCCACTAGAACTAATCATTGGCATTCTCTTCATGCTGTTTTACTACGTGGAACAAACAAGGCACAGATAGATTGCAAATTTTCCACACTACACATCGCGATAAAACAATATATGCTTCTAATACTTTTTAAGACGATACCATTTGATCAAACTGCAACTGACGAGCAGCATCGGCGACTTCTCTTTAACGTGCTAGCCATCGTACAATTTTTTTTAACCTTTGTCGCATGCCCTTTTGTCTTCCTAAATTTTCCTATGCTGTCCAAGAAAAAAAAAACAAAACAAAAAACGAACTTCGTGTTTGCCGTTTAATTTTCATTTACATATGTAGGATGGAAGCAACCTGGAAGTATGGGCAAAAGTGGTCGGGTCGGGTTTTTTTTGTCCAAATGATAGAGCACGAATTTTTCGGGTTGGGTTTATTTTTTGTCCAAATGACAGCGCACGAATTTTTCGGGCCTGTTTTTTAGGTAAAAAAAATCGACAACTATTTAGAATATAAAAACCAACTGTTAGGAAGTGCAATTTTTCAAGTGGTTTTTTCGGATTCAGAATTTTGATAAAATAGCAAATTAAATATAAAAGATATAAGATAAAATTTATTGTAATAAATAAAAGAAATGCTAACAGTAAATGTTTGATATATAAGATAAATTAAATATCATAAATATGAATAAAAATTCTAAGTCTACAGCATTAAATGTTTTCGGTACAGAGAAATTTTCGACTGATCTCATCTCACCACGTAACGTGAGTAGATACCAATTAAATTGTGATGAATGAAAAAATTGATGTTAATCAACCGAACAGTCACGATAACTACTACTGATTAGAGCATCTTAATTGGTACTTTCTCGTCGCGTTACTGCATGGTAAGATCATTTTGTACGCGAGGATGACCGATGAATCTCACGACACACAGTGACTACCGAGAAACAAAAGAAGTACTACACATTAACATGTTTTGGCCATTCAAAAATTTGTAGGAGAGAAATTACCTTTTTTTACGACGAGGAGCTTATTTTTCTAGAGTCACGAAGCACACGGTTCGGTAAAATCGAACTTACGACGTCTTGAACTGTTCACAATGCATATGCAGATCATATCAACACACTTTTTTTATATTAACGGTGACTGGTGCCGTAATAACTGACCGATCTACTAGATAGTGTACTATACAATCGGATCGGACCAGTCATTAAACCACAAATACTGACCCTTGTGGGAAGTCGAATCCTGAATCTGACCTACTCTATTAGCATACTCTTTTAGTTGTTCTCAACATGCCGCTTTTTTTTTTTTGCACAATCATCAAGAGCTTTTTTTTTGTCATTCTCCATGTGAGATGGACATGGAAAATGGGCCGTTTGAAAAACTTTGGTATGGGCCGTTGACAATAATTCAGCCTTATTGGGTCCACGATCACGTGGGATTTTCCTTTTCTCCATTTTCCATTTTTCCCAATAATTTATATTACTATTTTTATTATTATCTTCCAATTTTCCCATTCAAAATGGACTTTATAAATACACCCGTTACCTCCCGCTCTTTTCCTCCATTCTCATCTCCTTCCTTTGCTCTCTCTCTCTATATATATCTTGCAGAGTGTGAGTGAGATTGTGGGTGAGCTAAACGGGTGCAAATTTTAGGTGTTCTTTTAGTTGACAACCCTTTTGTATTGGTTGGCTTTCGGATCGAACAACTTCATCCTTGCTCACGACAATCTCATCCATCGACATCTCCTTGTTCTCTGTTCTTGTTCTGTGTGTGTGTGTTTTTTCCCTCCCGGAGCATAGATGGGTGAGAACGCTGCCACAAAGAACCACCACCACAACCACCAGGTCTTCAACGTCTCCGTCGACATGCTCCCGCAGAGTGACGGCTCCAAGTGCTTCGACTCCTTCGATGATGATGGCCGCCTCCGGAGAACTGGTATCCTCTCTCCCTCCCTGTTCATCACGAGGAATGTTGAGGAATGAGTCCCGTTATATAAAAAAAAAAAAAGTGATATATAAGAAAAATTGTGTTACAACCTTATAGACTTATAGACTTATAGGTGAATACAAGTCAACCTCTTATAGGTCTCTGGTGAAAATTTTATATTGCATCAGAGTAGATTAGCGTACTGGAATGTGAAACTGTGGTCGTGGTTAGAGTTGACACAGAAGAAAAATATCCGGTCGTTGATTTTGCAATTTCTTAGTACCTAGAGGTAACGTGAGCATACGAAGTTATTGGCCAAGTACTGAAGAGAAAGCCCTGTTGTCTCCTCAGCGAGGATGGGATGGGATAAAGATGCCCGGCTCGAGTGCAGAAGAATTGGGACACAATATGATTTTTTTTAAAATTCTTATATACTCGGTAGAAATTGTACGGATATCAAGACTAACACGCGATGGCCGGCCCTCTTGTTTACAGGGACGGTCTGGACGGCGAGCGCCCACATAATAACGGCGGTGATAGGGTCCGGGGTGCTCTCCCTGGCGTGGGCTATAGCTCAGCTCGGGTGGGTCGCTGGCCCGGCCGTCATGCTACTCTTCTCCTTTGTCAGTTATTACACCGCCACCCTCCTGTCGGACTGCTACAGAGCCGGAGATCCTGTCTCCGGCAAGAGGAACTACACTTACATGGACGCTGTCCGCTCGATTCTCGGTAATATTCTATCACTTCTCAGCAACAGCGTCCGATCTAGAAGTACCCGAATCGATCATCACCGGAGATATTTCTCGGTAATTCTTGTAGGTGGAGCCAAGGTTAAGGCCTGCGGCATCATTCAGTACGTGAACCTGTTCGGGATAGCCATCGGGTACACCATCGCCGCATCCATAAGCATGATGTGAGTCGGATTCTCCTTTCGTTCTTCTCCCTTCCACAGGACACAGGACTCGAACCTCTGCGGCAAGATTTCCTGTCCTGACCGAGAGGGAAATTGTCTCGGTTTGATGTCTGGCTTTTGATCGGCAGGGCGATCAAGCGATCGGATTGCTTCCACGAGAGTGGAGGGAAGAACCCGTGTCACATGTCGAGCAACCCCTACATGATCATGTTCGGTGTAACAGAGATCCTGCTGTCCCAGATCCCGGATTTCGACCAGATATGGTGGCTCTCGATCGTGGCCGCTGTCATGTCCTTCACCTACTCGTCGATTGGCCTCGGCCTCGGAATCACCAAAGTTGCAGGTGAAGGATCTGTTCTTTGGATAAAGTGCAGTCTCCTTAATAGTTTCTAATAGTAAAAGACTTCGAAATGATAAGCTTTGGCTTTGGCTTTGGCAGCCACCGGGAATTTCATGGGCAGCCTCACGGGGATAAGCATCGGAACAGTCACGGAGACTCAGAAGATATGGAGGAGCTTCCAAGCTCTTGGAGATATTGCCTTTGCTTACTCCTTCTCCGTCATCCTCATCGAGATTCAGGTAATAATTTTCGGGTTTTCGGTTTTCCAGCAAACAAACACTGCATTCAAGAGGAATTTGCAGAGACCTCAACTTACGCTTGGCATTCTATCTGTTGCAGGACACCATAAGATCTCCACCTGCAGAATCAAAGACGATGAAGAAGGCGACGCTGTTCAGCACCGGGATCACGACCACATTCTACATGCTCTGCGGTTGCATGGGCTACGCAGCCTTCGGAGACCTTTCTCCCGGAAACCTCCTCACCGGCTTCGGCTTCTACAACCCCTTCTGGCTCCTTGACATTGCCAATGCTGCGATCGTGATCCACCTAGTTGGGGCATACCAGGTCTACTCGCAGCCCATCTTCGCCTTCATCGAGAAATCAGCCACCAGCCGCTGGCCCGAGAGTGACTTCATCACCAAGGAATTCAATGCCCCGATCCCGGGTCTCCGGTGGTTCAAGCTGAACCCCTTCAGGATGGTGTGGAGATCGATGTTCGTGGTCCTGACCACCGTGATATCGATGCTGCTGCCTTTCTTTAACGACGTGGTTGGGATCCTGGGAGCGCTAGGGTTCTGGCCCCTCACGGTTTACTTCCCGGTTGAGATGTACATCGCACAGAAGAGGATCGAGAAGTGGAGCACGAGGTGGGTGTGCCTTCAGATGCTGAGCATGGCGTGCCTCGTGATCTCGCTCATGGCTGCTGCCGGTTCAATCGCCGGAGTTATGCTCGATCTTAATGTCTACCAGCCATTCAAGACAACTTACTAGAGAATCCCCAAACAAAGAAAAAGAAAAGCAAGCGTGATCGAGCCGCGAAACTCGAGTTCATCTCTATGTCTGTTGAATTAGGATGCCCTAGGTCGGGTGGTCTGGTCTGGTGTGGTTTGTTTGTAGCCATAAAGCTTTCTATTTCGGGTTTAGTTATCCGAAGTTGGTGTGTCAATGTCGAGGAGGACGAGGAGAACTTCTGTACTATGTGAATAATATTTGTCTCCAATCTTCTCAGTTAATTCAGATCTTGCTCACCAATCCAATAATAGATCGATATCCGGAAAGTTAGTCCTTTTGGATCAAGCTCGAGAGCAACTCGAACGATAAAACCTCCAAAACTTTCAGGAGATTCTGCAGGGAAAGAATTGATGGCAGAACTTCAGGGAACATGAGCAAAACGCTGTAGTTACTTTATCAGTAGGGTCATCTGCTACTGCCACCACTGGTTGATCTGATGGAGGCCTCTGCCAAACTTGAAGATATGGTACCTTGGCTTGTATATAGTCACGGCGCTGTTGTCGCGCCGCGGCGCCGTGACTGTATACAAGATAAGGTGCCATACCTTCAAGGTTTTATAAAATTTTCCTTGATCTGATTTCTCCGAGCATACAGATTTATGGCCTTTCGATTCGTCGAACACGCACTTGTCTTCTCTGAACTTTATACGAAATGACTGGACATCAGACTTTGTTAAGAATTCTGATACTTAAAAAGCAAAATTAAGCAGAAATATTCGAATCAAGTCGAAGGCAAGACAGTCCGCTACGGAATCAACTTACACATCAAGATCAAACCCCGTCTTTGGATCGTCAGGTCCCTCTAGAGAAGTCGACGACAGGGCTACTTTGAAAAAAGATTTGAAACCCCGAGCTCGAGTTCTGTCCTTCATTACTGCTCACATGTTCTTGTTTAATGCCAGAGAAAACGCACTAAACTGATTTGGGTGTACTTTAAGAAGCAGCACAGAAGGGAGTATTTCCTTTTTCTTTTATGTTTTGACTGTTCACAGGACAACTCCGTAGAGCATGGAATCAATGAACAGCGCACAATCAATGGAATCGAAACCCCAAAGCAAGAGGACGATCCGCCCCCATGAGATCCTCTGAGGTGACAGATCGGACAAGGTAAATGCTATATATATGTGTATATATATAAATATATATATATGGACACACACAAACACATACACCTTTGAATGGTCCCATTGTCATCATTTGAATGGTTGAGAGGAAAAAAGGGCTGTCGGAGGAACCAATTGATCTCTTCATCATGGCCACCGATAGTGCTTCTACTGTGGGAGAGAGTATTGCATGTAACGAGTATACCACATGACAGTATTGACGTGCTATTACGAATTAATAGGATTCGGTGATTTTTAAGATTTTTTTAATAAAATCTGAAAGGAAAAAACAGTTTTAAAAATGACTTTATTACAGTGGAAGGAAGCAAAAACAGAGAAAATGGGAAGAAAAACAGAGGAAACTCAAATGAGCCAAAGCCCTCAGCAAGACGTAAAGCTGAGGCTCTCTTGATTGTCTATTTATAGTAAAGAGTATGTGTACAACTGAGTACTGCAATTTGTTACAAACAACTAACCATACCAACTGCTCTACTAACTGTAAATAACAGAGAGCTAGTAGCAGAGTAACACAAACACCTATTTCCTCAGATTAGTTCAATGTTAAGACTCCCCCTCAAGATGGAGCATGTATGTTGTGTATTCCCATCTTGCCTAGTAACTTGTGAAACTGTCCTGGATGTAAGGACTTCGTCAGTAGATCTGCGAGCTGGTTGTGAGTCGAAACATGCATGGTTTGCAGTACTCCTTGTTGGATCTTTTCCCTGATGAAATGACAATCCAATTCAATATGCTTTGTTCGCTCATGATATACAGAATTGGCAGCAATGTGAAGTGCAGCCAGGTTCTCACAGTATAGCAGAGCTGGACCTTGATGTTTAATATGCAGATCCTTTAGGAGGCTTATAAGCCATGTGATCTCACAGCATGCATTAGCCATGGCTCTGTATTCGGCTTCTGCTGATGATCTAGATACTGTTGTTTGCTTTTTGATTTCCATGAAATCAATGAAGAACCAAGGAATGTGCAGAATCCTGACACAGATCTCCTAGTGTCTGGACATGTTGCCCAGTCAGCATCTGCAAACGCTTTGATCTGCAGCTTTGAATTTGCTGGGAAGAAGAGCCCCTGCCCTGGCGCTCGCTTAACATACTGCAGAATCCTCTTGGCTGCTGTCATATGTGTGTCTCGTGGATCAGCAAGAAATTGGCTTAACTTCTGTACAGAATAGCTCAGGTCTGGTCTTGTTATAGTAAGATAGATCATTATGCCGATCAATCTTCTATAGCTTGATGGATCAGGTAATCGCTCACCATCATCCTTTGATATTTTTAGATTGGGTTCCATTGGCACTGACACTGGTCTGCTTCCTAGCAATCCTGTGTCCTTCAAAAGTTCTATAGCATACTTCCTTTGGCAAATAGAAATACCAGCTGAGGATCGAGCTATCTCAAGACCCAGAAAGTACTTTAGGCAGCCCAAGTCCTTAATCTTGAAATTGTGGCTTAATAACTCCTTTGTGGACTGCACAGCTTGATCATTGTTTGCAGCGATGACAATGTCATCAACATAAACAAGTAGAGCAACAAATGAATTTGTACCAGAACCTGCAGAGGAGGCTGTGGCTTTGGTGAAGAGTGAATGATCCCCTTGGGACTGTGAGAAGCCTGCTGCCAGAAGGACCCGAGAAAATTTTGTAAACCACTGTCGCGATGCCTGTTTGAGTCCATAAATGGACTTGTGCAGTTTACATACTGCATTTTGAGGCAAAGTCTCCCCCTCTCCTCTGCAGTAGCCTGGAGGAAGAGTCATGTATACCTCCTCAGCAAGGTCCCCGTGAAGGAAGGCATTGGAGACATCCAGTTGCGTGAGAGACCAGTGATTAACAGCTGCCACTGACAAGAGAAGTTTCACTGTGGCCAGCTTAGCAACGGGAGAAAAGGTATCAAGATAGTCGATCCCTTCTAACTGTGTGTAGCCTTTTGCGACCAGACGAGCTTTATGGCGCTCAAGAGTACCATCAGCATGCAATTTGGTTTTATAAACCCATTTACAACCCACTGCATGTTTTCCTGGAGGTAAAGACACAATGGTCCACGTATGATTGTTTTCTAAAGCCTGCAGCTCAGCATCCATAGCCTCTCGCCAAACCTGTGACTGCACTGCTTGATGGAAGTGATGAGGTTCTGAATGAGAGGAAACAGAGAGGATGAAGGTTCGATAGGAGGGAGAAAGTTTCTGGGTAGAAACAAAGTTGGAAAGTGGATAAAGAGAAGAAGAAGGAACAGAATACACCTGGTAGTCAGACAGATAAGAGGGAGCCTTTTTGGCTCGCTGGGAACGTGTAGAAGGCACAGGATGGAGCACAGGAGGGGATCGTGGAATCTCTGAGGAGTCTAGAGAAGATTGAGAAATTGGGGATGAATACGATGACTCTGGAACAACAGAGGGAAGAACTCGATCATGAAAAAAGTTCTGGCCAAGGTCCTGTGTGGACGAAGTTTGAACAAAAGGGAAAATGGTTTCATGAAAGAAAACATTACGAGAAATGTAGATCCGATTAGATTCCAGATCAAGGAGCTTGTAGCCTTTATAACCATGAGGATAGCCGAGAAAAACACAAGCTCGTGCTCGCGGAGAAAACTTAGATCGAGAGATAGAGGAGGTACTATTATAGCATAAGCAGCCAAAGACCTTTAAATGGCTGTATTGAGGTTTGCGAGCATGAAGCACCTCAAAAGGTGTCTTATTCGATAGTACAGGAGTGGGAGTGCGATTGATTAGGTAGACAGCCGTGAGAATGCAGTCACCCCAATGGGACAGAGGAATGTTAGACTGGAAGAGAAGAGCACGAGCAACATTAAGAAGGTGCTGGTGTTTACGTTCGACAACAGAATTTTGCTGCGGTGTTTCGATGCAAGAACGAAAGCTCATGATCCCTTTAGAGGCAAAAAAATCTCGAAAGGACAACTCGGCTGCATTATCAGAACGAACAGCCTTTATTTTGGTTTGATATTGGGTGGAAATGAAATTGTAATATTGAGGAAAGACAGTGAGAACATCAGATTTACTTTTGAGAAGGTAAACCCATGTGGCTCGAGTGCAATCATCAACAATGGTGAGGAAAAAACGATATCCATCGACAGTGGGAATTGAAAAGGGTCCCCAGATGTCCAAGTGGATGAGGTCAAAAGGTTTTGGTGATATATGTCCTCCTGTGGGGAACGGCAATTTCTTTTGTTTAGCTAGATGACAAGTATGGCAATGTAGAGGAGGATCTGATAAAGCTGGAGAAATTGAAAGCTCATTATGCAATATCTGAAGTTTTGATACAGAGGGATGGCCCAATCTTTGGTGCCATATGCTATGTGTTGACAGACTTGAAGCAGAAAACCGAGTGGAATGACAGGAGGCTGAAGCTGGTGTGTCGAGGAAGTATAAGCTGTTCTCGAGCCTACCCTTCCCAATCATCAAGCCCAGTTTCAGGTCCTGAATAGAACATGAAGTAGGAAGAAAAGTGACTGAGCAAGAAAGATGGGAAACAAGAGAGCTGACACTTATTAGATTGAGTGAAAAAGATGGGACGTGAAATACATTATGAAGCACAAAAGAACCATTGAGATGAACTGTCCCATGCTGTATCACAGTAACAGTATTACCATTTGGCAGAGTCATCGTGATGGGTTGGATTGAAGTTAAAGAGGAAAACAAAAGTGAATTGCAGCAAACATGATGAGTGGCTCCAGTGTCAAGGATCCACGAAGATTTGAACGAAGAAGGAATGGACTGAGAAGCTGAAAAAATCTTACCAGAAATATGAGATATAACAGGAGTGTCGAGGGTGGGAGCAGAAGCAGTAACAGTTGCAGGTTGTGCTTGAGAATGAACACTGAGTTGTGAGCTCAGATATGCAATCATTCGCTAAACTTGATCATGTGTATATGGTTCTGGAGTAGTAGTCACCGCTGCTGCTGTTGAAGGAGTATAGGCCTGTTTTTCTCGGTGAAACGAAGGCTTAAAGGAACCTGGTCCAGTCGTTTGCTGCTGGGTTTGTCCCCTGGGCCGAGGTTGAAAACCAGGTGGGTACCCGTGAAGCTTGTAACACTTATCCACTCTGTGGCCCGTAAGCCCACAGTGTGAACAGAGAGGCCTTTCTCGTCTTCCACAGCCCGTTCCTATGCCAACTGCAGCTACGCCTGGTAAAGACGACCCCCATCACAGAAGAAGAGGTATGGAAAGCCAGTGCTTCTGTGGTGGTATGATTTCCGATCATGCGTTGCCGTTCTTCTTGAACAACCAGGTTAAAGACCTTTGACACAGAAGGAATTGGGTCCATCATAAGGATTTGAGCTCTTACCCCAGCATAGGAGTCATTCAATCCCATAAGGAATTGCAGCACATGCTCTTGTTGCACGTATTCTGTTAGGGTTTTCATTCCCCCACATTCGCAGGTAAGAATGGGCTGATAATTCATAAGCTCATCCCACAAGATTTTCAGGCGTGTGAAGTAAGTGTTGATGTCGAGAGATCCTTGTGTCAATTGATTGAGTTGTTGCTTGATCTGGAAAATACGAGGAGCATTGCTTTGATGGAATCTGTCCTTTAGATCTGACCATACGTCTTGTGCAGTGTCCATATACAGGAGACTATCTGCGATTTCCTTTGAAACAGCGTTGAGCAACCAGGAGATGACCATGGAATTGACTCTGGACCACATGTTGGCATTGGAATCTGTTGCTGGTGGACGTTCTTGGCTTCCATCAACAAATCCAAGCTTATTCTTGGCATTGAGTGCCATACGCATCGATCGGCACCAGGTATTGTAATTTGGCCTTGTAAGGATGTGAGTGACCAGAATCAAACCTGGATGATCACCATTTTGAAGAAAGAAGGGACTGTGTATGTCTGGTTGTGATGTTTCTTCTGCAGCTCCTGACGCCACCGAGGTCGCTGCAGCCAGTGATTGGAATCGATTATTGGTCTGATTATGTTGCTGATGTTGATTCTGACCTCCGCGAGCCATGGCAGTGATCAATCGTGCAGCAGAGGTAATGTATGCTCTGATACCATATTACAGTGGAAGGAAGCAAAAACAGAGAAAATGGGAAGAAAAACAGAGGAAACTCAAATGAGCCAAAGCCCTCAGCAAGACGTAAAGCTGAGGCTCTCTTGATTGTCTATTTATAGTAAAGAGTATGTGTACAACTGAGTACTGCAATTTGTTACAAACAACTAACCATACCAACTGCTCTACTAACTGTAAATAACAGAGAGCTAGTAGCAGAGTAACACAAACACCTATTTCCTCAGATTAGTTCAATGTTAAGAGACTTAATTTGATTGACTCGTGACATTGCGTAAATATTATCACATGATATACTAGTACATATGAGACCTTCTACTAATACAGTTTACACATACATACATATACACATATATGCATATACATGTAACGTACATAACACTGCATATATAAATATCAAATCAAATATTCTTTTCCCATCAACAAATACAAGAAAAAGGGGAGCAAGAAAAATCATTCCGACACACCAAATTTCACAATTTTGACGGGGCTAATCCCTCTGCCTATGATTTCACCGGGTCATATCAAATCAATCCATCGACAAGAATTGAATCGCTTTTCTCAGTAGATGTGATCGTTTGGACATATGGTTCTTAGTAAATGTGTCCGAGTATTATCAATTGAAAATCATATTGAGTTGTGAATAAATAGAACTTCCAGACTTCATCAATTTCTCTTAGGGTAAACAGTTTAAAAAATCATGTGATTTACTAAAATTTCCTAATTTTTACCTCCACTTAACCGAATCAAACCAAACCGTCTATCTTTTGAAGGAAAAACAGTTCGGTTCAATTCGAACTGAACCGAATATCCTGTAATTCAAAAAACTAAAAGTGTGATCGGTTCAGTTCAAACCAGTTAGGCGGATTGGTCACACTTCAAAATTTACTGAACTGCTTTTTCATCCTGAAACCGAACCAAAATAGAATCTGTTCGGGAAGATCTGACTCTTTCCGGTTTGGTTCTGCCCGAACAGGTTCCCCACCCACAACCAACCGACGTACAAATGAAGCGGTAGAGGCCCAAAGCCCGGCCCAGGGGGGGAGACCAGCGATAACAAAAATAAAGAAATAATAATGAATATTATTACTTACTATATATAAATTAATTATTACTAGTGAATATTCACGAATGCAACTATATTTTTTATACCATAAATTTAATTTTCTTTAACTTTAAAAATAAATTCCCACAAAAATAATTGTGCCCATAATCATGTCAAATTTCCATTACGAATGAACCCTAAATTCCAAAATTGTAAAAAAAAAAGAGGAAAAAATTCCAAAAATGTTAAAATCCTAAAATCCCCGAAAGAAATCTTTAAAACTCCAAAATCACAAAGATACTAAATCATAAAGATAAGCTGTCGAAGTCTAATTATTCGAATTTTTCGTATTTAGGGTATTAGAATTATTTTCTTTATAACGAGAAATTTATTCTCCACGGACCCATAAACACCTTACAAATTCATTGATTCAGATAAGTTCATGTACAGAACACATGTTTGGATGGCCTTATATTACTCAAGGGGAATCGAACATCTAAAATAATAGATTTTCACATAACTCGTATGCACGCCATATCCAATTGAGCTAATCCGACGGAATTTTTCTCTTTGTTATTTTCCATAATTATATGATGACTCTTTTTTTTTTTTCATTTTTAAGAGGGTTAATTAAGTGGGTGTGCTATTTTCAAGATTAAAAAAGATAAATTATGTATTAAAATATTCAAATTAGTTTGTTTAATGGTAATTTAATCCTGTATAACAATTTATCATTAGTTCATCCATGCACTTGGGATGGTAGAAAAAATCCATTTTTATTTTTTTATTATTCGTCCCATGTCTATTATTGAGGATAGAATCTTAAATTATATTAATGATATAATCACTAATAAAGTCTGTATAAATGATAATGAATTTTTTCAATATTATATTAATGCTAATTAATATTCATTTACCCATTTGCCCCAACTTTTTAAAAAAAATCTCATCACGTTATATCGTGCAATAGGATCATCTAAAAATTCCCCGACATCAAGGTAACATTTCTCGCATAATTGCTGATGTCCAGCATGGCCATACATACTCCTGTGTTGGAGAAAGTCTCGCATGCAACATGTATATCACGTGACACTGTTCACATGACTTTAAAAACCAATAAGATCCAATTTTTTCTATTGTTATTTTTTTATTATCTTATTAAACAAATATTAAAATGCATTAGTCACGTGATCCTATCAAAAAAACTTGTGCATTCGAGAAATTTCTAAGTGATCCTATCATGTCACGTGACGTGAGAAAATATCAATCAGATTATAAAAAATATACAAATTTGTGTTAATCATCCTAGTAGTTGCTATCATTATCATTAATCAGACCAATTTAATTGGTTCTTTCTCACCACGCCACCGCGAGGTATTACCACCTTAAATTTTTTCTGATTATTCAATCCCCACCATCATCCGATAAACACGGTGTGTTCGACTAAAACTAGATCTATGTGGGTGAAATCTAAACATGTCGTGCTCGATTTGTTGGCGGCTTACTGTGAACTCCACATGCTTAGCAGATTTTAGTTTCCTTAAACTTGTTTTGGTAAGGTAATTACCTGGGATTGCTTCCTACCAAAGGGTTGAAGAGAGCAATTAACGCACATAGTTGGAAAAATCTGGCATAGACTGCTTCTTGCAGTGGCTTATCTTAATTTGTAAGTATTACCAACACGAGATTTTTATTTTTTTATGAATAAAAAAATTGTGATAAAAAGTTTTACCCTTTAGCGCACGGATTTGTTTCGAATCTAAATTTGTCGCTGTATATCAAACCCCATGACATCAAATTGTATACACCGAAAAATGTATTACATAAGGTACTTAGAGTTACTGATTAGGTTTATGTACCTCTTTTATACATTAAAAAATTGTAAACTAATTTACGATCTCGGTATGCCATCCTGTATCATTAAAACATAATTAAATTAAAAAATTTTCACCTGTTTAACAGTTCAACAACTATATGATAGAATTTCTGATAATTCCGTAGGCTCTCCGACAGGCCTCACGTTTTAATAATAATAATAATAATTATTATTATTATTATTATTATTATTATTAATGTTATTATTATTATTTATTCTTTCTTCGAGGAGGTAATGAGCTACGACCTGCCCCCACCCCTCAACCTGGGCCTCGAGACCCGGCTATTCTTATACGAGCTCATCACATCATTTATAAACTTTACTGATAAAAGTTTAATATATTATTATGGAATATTATATTATTTTTTATTTAATAATAATAATTATTATTTTTTAAATATAATTTAATTAAACTTGCCATATTATTTATGAATTCCACTTATTTCAGAATTTCGCCTCACCATCTCTATATAAGCCTCCGGTCTCCGTCACCTCCCTACCTCATTGAAAAGTTTTGCCTCCTTCTCAGTGAGTCAGAGCAGAGATAGAGAGAGAGATGGCGGACGACGGTCATCTGTTCTTGCCTTCCGGTTTCAGGTTCCATCCAACGGACGAGGAGCTCATGCAGTATTACCTCGTCCGGAAATGCGCGGGTCAGCTCATCACCTCCACCGTCATCGCTGAGGTCGACCTGTACAAGTTCGATCCGTGGCAGCTGCCCGGTACAGCCCGAACTCGATCTTCCTACCGCCCCCTATCGTTTCATTCTCTGTCATCTAATCTTATTCGAAGGAGTTCAGTCGAGTTTGAGTATTAAATCATTCTTTTAGAGAAGTTCCAAGTGATTCGGATACTTTAAACTGTTCTGTAAAGTAAAATTTTTCGCACTATCATGCGAATCTCATGTCTCGGGCCAGCCTTTGTAAAATTTATCGATAACTTAGATATATTTGACTGGTGAATCTGTTTGTAGGAAAAGAGACGTTCTCAGGGAAATGGATCTGATTCCCTCAGTGGTATAGAAGATTCGTAGAATCCTCGTGCAATTTCAAACCTTAATATAACTTTTGATGCACGTGCGGGTTATTGCTCCATCAGGATTAAAAATTTAAAGATCGTAAGTGTCGATGTAATAACACTCGGCATCTGATGCAGATATGGCTAGCTATGGTGAAAAGGAGTGGTACTTCTTCACTCCGAGGGACAGGAAGTACCCTAATGGGAAAAGGCCAAACCGGTCTGCCGGGACTGGCTACTGGAAGGCCACCGGGGCAGACAGGCCCATCGGACTGCCCAACCCGATCGGGATCAAGAAATCGCTCGTCTTCTACACTGGGAAGGCTCCCACAGGCATCAAAACCAACTGGATTATGCATGAATATCGACTTGCTAATGTGGACCGCTCTGCCTCCAGGAATAGGAACAAGCTGCGGGTATGTGCTTCGATTAATTTTTTTTGATCGGTCATTGTTTCTTGAGTGATTTGGTGTCGAAGTTTAATCAATTTGGATTCTCACTGAGCTGTCATCATGTTTCGATAGATATCTCGTTTCAGCATACCAGTCCGTATATCCAGCTCTCAGCAAGCCCAACCAATACGGCACATGAGATCGTTCCATTTTTCATTACGATATTGTATTTAATTAATGAACACATCGCAAGGGGATCCGAAGGGTTAGAACTAATCGACATGTTATGTATTTGCAGCTCGATGACTGGGTCCTCTGCAGATTATACAACAAGAAAGGGAACATCGAGACGTACCCAATGACCGAACCGGAGGCCTCGTTGGCTCGGGGAGTGGGAGGGGACAGGTCGCCCGAGGTTTCGCTGTCGATCGGGCTGTCGCTGAGTCCTCCACCTGTGAGTAGCTGGTTAGCGAACAGCGAGTCCTACACTATGGAAACCTCGGACTTGGTCCCCAACTTGCATCCCGAGTCGAGTGGCTCGATGGCTGATGAAAAAGAGGTCCAGAGCAAGCCCAAGGGGGAGGACGACGACTTAGGGGAGGAGCTCGAGAAGGCGATCGACTTCTCCATGGATGGCTACTTGGGCGAATCCGACCTTTTCGGGACTCGGCCTCAGCTCCAGACCACCAACCACTTCTCTCCTCTAAGGCTGCAGGACATGTTCGTGTTTTCCCAACCGAAGACCCAGCAGGCTGATCAGAAAAAGAACACCCAGCAGAAGCCCTATTGAGGTTTCCTGACCAATAAGGAACTCAGAGCCTTTGTTTAGTTACCTAGTTTTTTTTTCCCCCCCGATGATCTTGGTTACCTAGGGTTTCATCGGAGCAAATAATTATCGGACTTTAGAAACTTCTATGTTTTCAATAACTGGTTCGGTCCAGGCACAGATGGATCCGGAGAAATGGCCGAGGTAAGGATCGACAACTTCAATCTGTAGGAGACCTGGTCTGTTGTGTTATCGCAGATGGAAGGCGTAAAGGGATATTGAACAACCGGGTACTCGACCTATTAGGGATATAGATATTCATTGTTCGTGAAATGGCGATATCTATCGGATGTATGAACTTCAATACTTTGAGTTGCTTTTAATGAATTATTCTGTTTGGAAAATGTTGGTTTAGGCAAATGAATAATATTATATATATATATATATATATATATATATATATGTACAAATGCATGAAGTAAATGTGAGGATCTTACTCAAAGGTTGACCGTCAGGAAAATTCTTAGGTGGTCTAATCTTACAAATGACATGGTAGATTTAGTTAATAAATTTGTGACATGTAGGTAAATATTTTAAATCATAATTAAATATAAATATTATTAATGAATATAAAAATGTGATGTGACTCTTACACTAGGTTTGGATTGAGGGATTTGGAGAGATAATCTATTCATTCAAATCGCTCGTTTGAATATTATTATTAGATGATGGATTTTAAGGGATAAAATGGTTAATTTGGCCATTTTACCCTTTTAATTTGAAAAATCAATCAAACAAGAGAAAAACATAAAAGAGACACCATAGTTTTATGATGATCTTGAAGTTGAATGAAGTTGTGGTTTTATGGTGATCTTGAGAGGCTCGATGGTTGCGATTTGGGTGCGGCTGTGGCTTGATAATGATGGGGGTGTGGTTACGATGCGGATTATATGATGCGGATTTATGACTTGCCTATGATTTATTGTAAGAAGTTGCGATGCGTATTTTTATCTAAAAATTTACTATTCCTTCAAATTCTTCCAAATCAGAAGAATTAAAAAAGTGAGGTTTGGAGGTATTTGAAGGGATTTGAATCCCTCCGAATACCTCCGAATACCTTCGAATCTCTCAATTCAAATAAAGCGTTAACGATAATACATTAAATATTTATTAATAGAGCTCACGAATAACGTTGAGAGCCGAGCTCGTCCAATGGAGATTGTAATCTAAAAAGGAAATCGTGGCAATGATTGCTGTTTCCTTATTTGGAGGTTTGCACAAGTTTAGAGGAGCGACAGCTATCTCCCGCCGACCTTATCTTCCAACCATTATGGTTCTCTAAACGTAGAATAAATAAATTCAAAATCGGTCTGCTAAAAATTGAAATGTAGAATGAATTGACAGTTAAATGAATTCGGCTACCACTGCTCCTAGGAGGTCACCTGGAAATACCGTCGATAACCATTTCAGGGGCAGTTTAAAGTTAAATCTCCATTAATCCCTCTCTTTTTATACCTATAACTTATCTATTTTTTTACAATTGTAAAAATAATTTCTACTTATAAATATTTTACTATTATTAAAAAACCAGTAACCTTTCTTAATATTAGTTATAATTTAAAAGATTAAAGCTTAATGGTATTTAAAAATTTAGGACTAGAATCAATATAAAAAATTTAAGTTAAATATGAACACGGTCCGAAAAGTCGATGACCAAAATTATTTTTCTTTCCAAAAAGGAACACTAAAGGTTTGTTCCTATCATATAATGAAATATAATTGTATTTTAATTAATTGGGATATTTTTGGTTTGGAAATCGAACTCATTTGGAAAATAAACTAGCTACTATCTAATCTACTGCATTCCTTATATAAGAATCGTAGTACATGACGGCTCTGTTTTTGCTTTAAAATAATTAAATATATGAAATAATTAATCTTTTGAAAAATAAATAATTAGATAATTCAAGTAATGTAGCATCGAACTTCTTCCATCAATATTACTTTATAACACTAACATGAACCGTTTAAAAATAATAATTCGACAACTCTTCCACTTAATCAAAGTTTTTAATTCGAATTTATCAAAAAAAATACGCATTTATATAATTATATTGAAAGGATTTACTAGACAATGAATATTGAAATCTATTTTCCCCCATTTATTATTAAAAAGACTAATAAATGCTTATTATTCTAAGTTTGTACCGACCGACCTACTAATCGGTAAAATTATGTTAAGCGTGAATTTCCTCCATTAAAAGGAGTCGAATTCGATATCTTATTTTAAGTGAAACATGTTTTGCAACCACTTCGAGCAGCCTGTTTTGTTTACAATAGTTAACCGTGTTCAAATATTAAATTATCACACTGTCCAAAATATTCATTAAAATAAAACTACCAAATTATTATAAAATTAAAAGGGGTAAGAACATTGCCCATCCATCTCGAACTGGATTAATTGGGGTCCGTTGGACTTCTGAATATTAGTGGTTCAAATCGAAAATAAATGATAAAAACACTAGAAAAAAGAAGCAATTGAAATAAGAAAACTTATAGTAGAAAAAGTTTGGGAAAGCTGTTGCTTTATTTAAATATATTTTAATTAATTTAGATTCGTATAATGTCTTAGGGGTGTGCATGGAAACCGGTTCAGGATAAACCGAACCGAACCAAACTGGAACTGAACTGGAAAAGAACCGGTTCAGCTCGAACCGGTTCTATTCAATTCGGTTTTTGAGTCAACAACCAGTTCGGTTAATTTACAAGTCCAATAAATTCAGTGAACCGGTTTGAACTGAACCGAACCGTTTTAAATATAATAAATAATAATAATAATATAAAATATACATATTTCATACTTTCAGTTTCAAATCCCTTTGACATTGAATAAACCCTAGGGAAAGTCCAGATTACAGCTTCCCTTTTCAAATCGAAGGCTTCCTTTCCACCGGCTTCAAATCGTCCGCCCAGTGTCCTCCAAGTCCCCTCCCTCCAATCGATCCACCTCTACATCTCTCAACTTCGATCTCAGATCTGGGACGATCCAGAGAGCGTACTGGTAAGGACGATTTTGAGCGCAGGCAGAGGATGAGCTTGAGTGCTGAGCAGAGAAGACCAGTTGAGATGGGTGATCTCGAGTGCAGAGCGAAGAAGGGCTGATCTCGAGCGACGGCATAGAAGGGGGATTCTTGTGATGAGATGGAAAATCTCGAGCACAGTATGGAGAAGGGTCGATCTTGGGCATAGGAAGGACGACTCGTGGGCTGAGCTGAACAATCTCGAGCGTAGAGAAGAGAAGGGTCGATCCCAAGCACAGGCGGAGAAAGACTATTCTGAGCGTAGAGTAGATGTCTAGGTTGGAGAAACCGACATGAAGTTTACTTGACGATGAGATGGAGGAGATTGGTTCTTATTTGTGCATTATTGGAAATGGGCTTGTAAGTTAAGCCTATGGGCCTGGTCATATGTACATTTGGGCTTGTTAATTTTGAAAATTAAGTCTGCTTGGTTCGATTTGTAGTCTAACCAATTGAACTGAAATTGAATTTTAAACAGGTTTGGTTCGAACCGGTTAACCGAACTGGTTAAAACAATCCAGTTTTTTCCTCCTAAACCAGTTACAGTTCAAACCTACTATATTGAACTAAACTGAATTGATTTATTTGGTTCGGTGCGAACCGGTTTCTGCACACCCCTATAACATCTGTCCAATAAGAGAGTAAAACCTTTCAAACATGAATTGTTTAAAATTTACAAGTCTCGAACCCGAGACCTTATTTAAAGAAAAGAAATGTCGAACCATCTCAGCTATCTCGTGTGGGCTTAGGAGGCTTAGTGGGCTTAGCCCAAGTTGCAAACTTTTGGCCCGTTAACGCACTCACTTATGTAAATGCCGCGTGAGCGACCTAAATGCACCATGCAATTTGATTGATTGAAGCATTCACATTATGATGGATGGATCAAAGTCAACACTGATGCTGCAGTCAATAAAGTGAAGGGATTAGCAGGGCTTGGATGTGTGGCAAGAAATTCCCAAGTTGGAGAATCTCACAGCATGATTAGAGGCTGATGCAGAAGTTGCTGTCAGAGGCTGTATGAAGTGTTCTCAAGTATCGCGGACAGTCCGACCTGTAGTTGAAGAAATCGGCAATTGCAGAGCTTTTTTTGACCATATAGGACTATCTCTGGTTAGGAAAAGTGCCGATAAATGCGTAGTTTGGATTGCCAATTACACTTTGAACTTGACCTATCCATCGACCCGCTCTGATCCAACATGTTTTGAGTGTATACAATATATTTCTACACGAGTTTAAAAATATATTTTTTTAATTTAATTTAATACTCATAAGTATTATATATACATATATATCATTTTTATTCTTAAATTTTTAATTATTTTTAATACATTAAGTATTTTATCGGATTGGGAGTAATTTGTGACCGAGTCATTCCATCCTGAACCGCAGTAGGATCCGGGTTGTGTCGGGTCGGTGGGTCAAGAGGATGGGACGGGTCCAGTTACTCAAATACGTGCCCAACCCACTGCCATCCTTCCTCATAAATGAGGAAAATTTATGAGATTTTTATTTTCTAATAAATTAATTCTATTCAAATATGAATTACTTATATTAGTGAAATTCTTGATACCATATGTGTTCTAAGCAAAAAGCAAGGGAAAAAAAGAGGGAGAAGAGATTGAGAGGTCGAGCTGGAAGGCACCATGCTGGAGATTGTGTCAGTAGAGTGATTATATCACACGATAATACTAGTGTAATATATCGATTCAATCAGAGTTTAATATATAATTAATAATCATATAATTATAAAATATTTTAAAAAATATAAAAATTTGCAATAAATAATAAAATTTTATTAAATAAATATATAATAATAAATTTTAATTAGATGAATTCACAGCACCTAGATACTGTGGGATGACCGCTCGGTATACTTTCTCCAAGTCGATGCATCTCGCCATCACAGTACAAGACCCGATAAATACCAAGAGAGGAGAGAGGTAGACAGAGGAGAGAGATTTCACACACATCTCGACTCAAGCCTCTTCTTCTGGGCAAAAGTCCGTTTGTTTCTCTATCTAGCAGAGTGGACGAGGGGAGAGAAGTTCCTCCGCCGAGTATCAGATACCTTTGTTGCCGTCCTCAAGCAACGGATCAGGGTGTCAGACGGAAGACAAGGTGCGCTTCCCTCTCCCTCTCTCTCGGTTCCGTACGCCTTATCTGTTCTACGCCGCATTGATTGTATTGGCGAAGGTTCGATTGATCCCTGTGCCTCCACCGAATCCGCGCTCCGCTGCGGGATCCTGAATTGCAACCTTTTTCCGCTTTCAATCCGTGTATTGTACCTGTACTTGGTCTTGCGTTTGTGGTAGAGCTTTAGTGTTCAATTTGCTTTTCATCTGTGAAAATTCAGTGTGCGGGGGAGATTTTGGTATCTTTGACGAGATTTGAATCCTGCGTCCGGAGAGATCACCGCGAAATTGGACCGGAAGTAGGTATTTGGAAATGATTCCCAGTGCTCTGGGTGCTTTTCCTGCTTTTGATTCTTATGATTGTGCGGTCCATTTACAATGTGTTTCCTCATTTGATTAACGAACGTGAGGTTTAAAGGTTCAAACAGGGAGTGTCTCATTTAGAGCACGAAAGCTTTATGGTTAAAGGCATATGAACAGTATCTGGTCACTTACTCTTGCAACTTATGGATGATTGCAGCACTGACACTTGCTGGCAGTTGTAACTAGATCTGGTAATATTGAACTAGATCGAGATTATAATTTGATCCTAATAGCCTGTTATTTTGATGAAAGTGGACTACTTTCTCTGCACTGACATGTGTCTCATGCATGCCCATTTCACATGTTAATTTCTGTACATTTAAAATTTTATCGATCTGATGCTGTTTTTGGTCCAATTATAAGTGCCTCTTCCATTTCTATACATAGGGAATAATCAAGACCCTCCATTATGCCAAAATCCTTGAGATTCTGCAGTGCAATTTCGACAGTCCATGACCTTCCGTCTTCGCCTAGGAATCAAATTTCTTTATCTCCTCCGTCAGTTTTTGCAGCTGGGAAGTACAAGTTATAGATGCAACTAAGGGAAGACATTAAGGCTCAAGGTGCAGTAGGTTGAAAGAAATGAAATACATCTTGAGAATATCCTGCTTTGCCTAGCGTAATGGGTAAAAACAAACTTCCGCAAACCACGAGTGGTGAACCCGTCAATGAGGGTTGCTCATCTAGTGATAGTAATGAATCGGGGACCATATCCCGTAACAGTGAAGAAAAGGAGGCAGGACTTCCAATTTGCCGCGTCTGCCAGTGTGTTGAATCTGACAAACGAGGGGACATTGCATTAGAGTTTTTGAGCATTATTCCTCCAGTGCAGGAATCAGATAAAACTGATGGGAATCCTAAGGCTGATCACAAACTTGAAAATTCAAGTAATGATAGAAGAGATTCTGGATTTATTGAGATAATCAGTCCTGAAGGCGAGATTTATATTTGTAGCATGGATTTGGAAATGGGTCCGCATGTAGACTCACTTATGGAGCTTGGCTGTTCTTGTAAAAGCGATCTTGCACTTGTACATTATGCTTGTGCGCTCAAATGGTTTATTAACCATGGATCCACTGTGTGCGAAATCTGTGGACATGTGGCCAAAAATATTAGACTTGCTGACTTCAAAAAGGTCGTTAGTTCTTTGAAGGATTATGAAGTGCTAAGGGAAAGGACAGCCAGTGGGGAACCGTATCCTGTACAGGTGAACACAGCTTCAGGTGTGGATCCTGATGCTGTTGCAGCAATCCGAAGGCAACGGCTCAGTGAGATCTCGTTGTGGTTTAATCCCAATCATAATAACAATAATGTTCATGCTCTAGAAACTAGTGCTGCAGTTTCACAAGCTGCTTCTGAGCCAGCTCTGGCTACTGGAGTGGAAGATAATGCTCCTGAAAATCCTGCAACAAAATGGGCAGTTGAAGGCACTGGGATTTTGCTTGCTACTGGATTGCTGACAGTAACCCTGGCTTGCCTCATTGCTCCACGAGTGAGCAAGGTAGGTCTGAGTCTGAGCCTGTGAGATTGGGATATTAGTCTATGAAAATTAACAGATGCTTCACCACGTATGAAATCTATTAGTCACTTAGATCATTTCTTTTGTCATGCTTCTTTACATAAGCTCTTCAATGTTGCCTTTTCATAACAGAGTCACTTTGATGTGCAGAAAACGGCTCGAAGTGGTCTTCATATTCTGCTGGGCGGTGTCTGTGCTCTGACAGTTGTGGTTTTCTTCCGATTTGTAAGTAGTTTTCATGTTCATGTTGTACGTGCATGCTAAATGCTCTTAGTCTTTAGAAAAACATTCAGAAGAAAATGTATGATATACGAAGGAATGATAAGTTTCTAAGGAAATGTTGTTTCATAACTATTTTTCCGGCCATTTGTAATTGAAGATTTGCTTCAGTATGCTCCAGTTGCTCATCTGCTCTTTTGTGGCCATTGACGATCATTGAGTATATTGCTTGCGATATGCGTGGGTTCTAGGAAATAGATGTTTGAGTACTGGCAATTCTATATCAGTTTCTAATTGAAATTACAGTTGATTTGGAACCTTCTCAATTGAGATGAGTCAGCATAAATGAACCTCATCTGAGACTCCCAATCTTGGTTGCTGATAATACTATTTATGCTCTTGCCTATACTGCAGTTTGTGCTCACCAGGATCAAGTATGGACCAGCACGCTATTGGGCGATCCTGTTCGTGTTCTGGTTTCTCGTGTTTGGTATCTGGGCCTCGAGGATGCATGGTGCTCATGGATCATGATATCGTTCAAGATGATGATGACACCCGAGCAGTTTGTGGATCTCTGACTCTTGTGTTGTGATACATAATTAGTATTGCTGTCAGCTGTTGTAAAGTTTTGTATGATACCTTATTCATGACTCAATCTCACAGGGCATTATTATGCACATAAAATCCATGAGCTGCAGTAATAGTCATTCGTATCGAGTGTAAGTTTTCTTGTGATTGAGGCAAAACTTGTCGAACTTTCTGTATTCGCCTTCCCTTTGAAACTAGCTAGAGAATCTAGTTCGTTATTTGCACTGCATGTGTCTTGAGGTGGATAATCGGAATGCTCGGTCAGTGAAATAAATTAGAGGATGAAGCAGCTGTGAAAAATGAAATGTGAATCCCTTTTTGAGATTATTCTCCTCCTCAGAGCTCTTATTTCTATTTTCTGTCTCATGGATCTGATCCTTGTGCAGCAATACTCTCTCACTCTCTCACCCACAGTTACAGCAGCCATCAGCCCGACAGCTCTCCCTGTTCATTTGCTTGTGGGGTATCGGAGCTGCTATTTTGAACCTGCTGGTGAAGCCTTCCCTGAACCTGCCTAAGCATTGTTTTTGCCTTGCTGCAGCATCTAATGTCGTGGTTGCAACTGATTCCTTGTGGCTAGAAAGTCTACCCAGTGCATACACGGAGACTAGTCGGTGCAACTTGATGTCTCCATCCCTCGGAGAGAGGGTAGATGACCCGAGAATAGGATAGATCTATCGCATCACATTTCAGAGAATGAGCATATTTGACTGGTTGTTTTGAGTAGATTTAGAAGCTAGGTCTGCTGGTGCCCAGTGATCTGACTGTACATGCGTACGAGTGCTCCTAGATTGATCAGCAAAAATAGTCGGATTGCCTGAGTCGTGGTACTAGGTTGCGGACAACCATGTGAAATGCCAGCTTGCCTCCGCTCTGTCATCTCAAGCCAATGTGGAAGGAGAAGTGCCATCCAGTTGAATTACATGCTGAGCTGAAACTGGCGGTAATCTTGATGCAGGCTAGGCTGCCGCCCCAGGATTGCCTTCCCGTCAGGTCGTGGAGAGTCGGATCAGCGCATACATACGGCAGTAAATTTTCACTCAACCCACTTAGCCACAAGAAGGGAGCTTGAAAAAGGGTCCTGGGAGACCATCTGCAAGGTGCCAAGGAAGCAGAGGCTGCACTATAGCATGTAAGAACTAACGGCCACTTGCAAAGGAAGATCGGGGCTACTGAAAATTGAACTCGTCGGCATCGGTGTCTCGATCCAAAGACATTGGAAATCATTTGCTATATCAATCGATTTAAAAGTTTAAACTTGTCATCGCTCCTACTACGATAGAATTATACAAAACACACTGTCAAGCGGGCAAACCTTTCCCACAAACAGCTAGTTCAATTTCCATACTGCTAAAGCTAAATCACCTTTGCCAGAAAACGGAAATGTCCTTAGCACACCTTCAGGAAAATCAGAGGTCCAAAACGGCTAGCTAGGATAAATCCATGCCCAGCACACTATTCGTTAATAATCATCGACGACTCTAGCTCGTTCTGAGTAAATATTCAGCGTGTGTTACAGTGATCTCATTATGTAAATTTCTGCTCAATTTACACAATAAAATCATGTTGTATATTACACCGCTGAATATTTACTTGTCCGGGAGTAGATATTTCATCTGCCGGGGAGAGCATGTTGGGCATCCCGCTTCTTGCCCCAGTCGTGGAACCGAAGGTGCAGCTCCGCGGCGGCGATCAGGAAGTGGACACCCTGCATCGGCTTCAGGATCTTGAGTATCTCCTTGAGCGTGCTCAGCCTCAGCTCGTCTGCCATCTTAAGGATCTCCTCGAGCCGGTGCTCCTTGGCCGCGATCATGGTCCGTACCTGCTCCTCCACCCCGTCCCCGTCATCCCCGCCGTCTCCAGACACCTCCCCGTCCTGCAGCAGCATCTCCGTCTCGATATGGGACAGCTCCACCGCGGACGCGTCGGCCGCCGTCTCTTGGTGCTTCGCGAGCTTCTCCGAGATCGCCTTCTCCTCCGCCACGGTCCTCCGGTGGAGCTCGTCCACCCGCGACAGCTGCTCCGACGAGATGTCCGCCAGGTCGCCGGTGCTCAGCCCGCGGATGAGCTTCTCGAGCTGGGTCTCCACCTGGAGCCCCGACTTGGAGTAGAGGAGGTGGAAGGCCATGGTCGGCCGCCAGCCGCCGACCCAGATGAAGGCCTCCTCCAGGGAGCTCCTCCACGACGGCGAGAACATGGAGAGCACGTCCAGCTTCGTGCACTGGGACTTGGTCCGGTAGTAGCTCTCGTAGTGCCGGACCACCCGGTCGATCAGCGGCTGGAGGAATGCGTCGGAGGCGCTGTTGGAGCCTGGGGAGGAGGCGGAGGTGAGCTCCTGGAGGTACTGGTTCTGCTCGACGAGCCAGCACTCGAAGAACTTCTGGAAGCTCTCCCGGGCTGACATCCCAGTCCGGGTGACGGACGCCATTAACACCTGGCTGTTTGGTGGTACGGACATGGCCATGTATGATTTGTTTGCATTGAGAAGAAAGGGAGGGATTGACGCCATGGATTTTATAGGGAGTGGATGGGGTTCGTGCCTTCGCGGTGTTTGATGACGATAAAGTTATTAAAGGATATGTTAGCACGATATTATGGGTTAATATAATTATATTATTTTTAAGATTAATTTTTTTAAAATTTATTATTAATAAATTTTAAAAATAATTAAATCTTAATAATTTATAATATTATATTAGTACGCATATCCGTTAGGCACAAGACTTAAGGTGAGGACAAGTTGAGAAAGCCTGAATCTTTTTTGAAGTTCATTGGACCTGTTTACCCAAAAGAAAAAGTCGTCTGGATCCTTGCCGCTGATTCACTGTACCTGATTCCTTCCAATCAAAGGAAGGGGAACAAAAACCCAAGAAATAGAGTTTGCTGTCCGAAATTAAGTGATCATGCTCAATCCGAATTTAAGTTGTATCAGTCTACTAAAGACGTAAAATACTTTTAATGTAATTTTTTTATTTATAATATTCGAATTCGAGACCTTATTATACAACTCACTCACTCATGTTTGGGGATGGCAATCTCAACATGCACCTGCCGACCTGCTTCACCACGCCTCGGTTTGGGGCCGGTCCGTTTCCGACCTGTGCACTGGTTAGGACAAGTCTAAATTGTACGAACTCTTAGTTTGTGTAAATTTGTTTAACTGTACTATCATGAATATGTACATTTACATCATACTTTAAAATATATTTGCATAATGATAATACTAATTTTTCGGATAAACGGGTTGACCCGCATTTTGACTCGACCGTGAACAGTGCAGGGCAGGTCTAGATATTCAACGATTCCCCCGCCCTGACCCGGTATGAGTCGATGAATTATTAAAAGGGTAAAGAAAATAGTTATCAGATATCACACTATTATCATTCTTCATTTGGGTGACGATTTTATAACTTTCGAATTTATCAGGTTTGCCTGACTTACCCGACATATGTGATTTGCGGACTATTACCTGTGCTCCGAGGAGGAAGTGTCGCAACTATAAGTAGTCCGATGTAGAAGACGCTCTGATGTGTCGGTTATTAAAAAAAATTATTATTCTTCATTTGGATCGATACGCCAGCCGCCGAAACTTCCTCTCTAATACATAGCTTTAATTCTTATCTAATGTTTCTGTCGAGGGAGGGACAGGACGTGTGGTTGGAACTTGTCATGGGAAAATGGTATGCACAAGTTTGTGTGTGTGTGTGTGTTTTTAAATATAAATATATATCTATATATATAAATATATATATAGAAAGAAAGAAATTAATTAACAAAAATTATAGTAGTGAGAATTTAATCACCTCTATTCTATCATGTTTGGATTTGTCATTCGATCACGAATATATCAGGCGAATCGAATAATTAACGCGTCGGTACTGACCGCACATATCAGCGCAATGTCACAACAGATCTAATACAGTCCGGGACAACGTTGCACTGAGTTTGTTTTGCGATACTTTTGAACATTAATGAAACCTCAAAAAGTTGGGCCGAAAGAGGGAGAAAATTTTCAATGAAGTGGTCATACAACATAAGTAATGTTGAGATGATATATCAGTCTGATCATGATTTATTATTTATATATTTGTCTAATTATGATTCATTATTTATTAGAGCTTCTTAATAATTTTTTACCATTTATATATTTTTCATGTCATAGTTCACCATTTATTACATATTTTTACTAGTTTTAAAGATATCTTACGATTTAATAGTTATAACTGTATAATTATAAATTACATGTCACGTTCTGATTGGACAGATTTATCGAATCAGCATTGTCTACACGGTATAACCATTTTACTGAAAATATTATTAGAAGAGCAGTGAGTGAAAATGCAGCTGTACGCCTGGCAACAAGTATCAATCACGTATATGACATCTACATCGTTCAGTACGTATGTGATCCGCTGTTTAACTTTTCTGATTGATTCACTGGCAACATCGTTTGGCGCGGTATGCATGTCACGCCCACCACGCCGTAAGTAAGAAATAAACTCGGGTTTTTGTCGGTTCAGAGGGTTCGATGAACAAACCTCTAGTTTTTACGTCAGTCGACTCTCGTTTCTCGTTCCTGTGACTGAATGGTTCAGTCATGTGCGGTACGGTTAATTTCTCGAACTTTACGGTTCAGTAACTGTATCGTTTATTAATCGTATAGTTCTGCGGCCATGGGATTGTGTAGATTTCAATGGCTCCGTTCCTGGGAGCAATCTCGAAGCGCGTAAAACTTTCACGACTTTCGAGGAATAATTTCTACGTATTGAGATTCGAACGGCGATTTACGTGACAAACTCGCCTTGCAAATGAATATTTTCTCCGGTTACGTTGGTACGAAAGAATCGAAAAGAATAAAATCTGTTTCGTTAGAAATGTAATACCGAGAAAACGGAAAAAATATCACTTACTTTTTTTAAAAGGAAACGACGTGGTTGTATTAATTTGAATAATGAAAGATTAGTGGTAGGGGAGTGGTGCTATTTTACCCCATTAACACAAGATTATACTAATGAAATTTATATTACGAATTTCAAAAATACAATAAGTAAAAAAAAATGACATGTAAATTTTAATTATTCATTTTATTTTATTTGATTTAATTTTTTAGTAGTATATAGCGTAGTAGAATATACGTACCGTATTTTCCGAGAAGAAATTCTGGAGTTGCAATGGAGCGTCATGCACCGAGGAAAAGTCAAGGCCAAGATAGTAATATCAGGCAGAAAAGCCTAGAGAGCATTGAAATTGCTGACCTGAATTTCACTGTTAACAAAAACTTTAAATTTATAGTGACCTATCAGTTTAGTTACTAAAGTTACCAAGGGGTTGGACCGAGTGGTAAGCAGCTTGGTGTCGCTTAAGGAGGTCTTAAGTTTGAGACCTCACGTACGCAGACACCCCCCTTGGGAGCCTCACTCGCCACTGCCAGGCGTGCGATCCGGGGCGACCAATATATTAGTGAAGTATGGTTGGCTGAAAGATGTCGTCTCACCGCTGGTGGGGCCTGCTTGAATACCGTGGCTGTCCACAAAAAAAAAGTTTAGTTAAAGTTTTAAAATTATCAATTTAGTTCTCATTGTTTAATTTCATCCGGTCATGTTGTTATAACGTTATTTACAAATATCGATGTGGATGGTGGCTGCTACTTTTCAGAGGTTCACATGTCACGTGACAATTAATAAGTAGATAACAGTATGTTTTATTTTTTAACTTCAACCGTTCATAACTCGCTGCGTGACATGCGAGGGGACCCACAAAAGTGGTCATCACCATCCGCATCAGTATCTGCAAATAACGTTATAACACATTGATTAAATTGACTGACGAAAGTAAACAGTGAAGATCAAACTGATGATCTTAAAACTTGAAGAACTAAACTGATGGCTCATTATAAAATTAAGGCCTATTTGATGTTTTTCGTCCGCGTCCGCGACTACATTTCTATTCCTTTAAACCAACCCAAAATAATTTTGGTCTCATTTTAAAATTTTAAAAATACATTCAATCAATTTTAGTTTATAATTGGTCGAATTTAATTGGAATAAAATAAGGGAAGATATTAAAAGGATTTCTTCATCATCTCTATAATTTTAATACGCTTATCCATTTCATCAACTTTTTATATTCTATTAACTGTTTTCGCGATCCTCTCAATTGTTTTTCACGATTCTCTTAACCGTACAATCTCTATTCTTCAACTCCTTGTGATGTTTGTAACTTCCACAACAAATATACTTTGTTCATAAAAAAAAACTCTTCCAATTTCATGGTTCTACTTCATTTTTATTTAATTTAAATTACTATTTTCTTTTATCCACTTTAACATTAAATTTTATTTCTTCAATCAACTATGTATTTCTTTGGTCACCTTAAGTTTTTATCACTGAGCTTATAATTGACAATTCCGTGAGCAGCACGAGCCACCCTCTAGTTTGTTACTCGAGAAAACTCAAAGAAGAGTAAGGTGATAATTCCAAGGAGATTGAAGTAAGATAATCGTATAAAATAGATAAAGTTAAATTAAATTCACATAATATTTTACGAATATTTTCGAATTTTAGGAGTCGGTCGCCGGTGGTCCTTGAGGAGGAAGAAAAGGATGTTGTAAGACTCAACAAAGTCCTCTAACAAAGAGGCTAACCGAAGAGGAACAAGAATTTTGAGATGTTTAAGATGAAGAGTACTTATCTTCTTCGAGAGATGCCTTCTAGATGAAGCACCTATTCATGTGCGGACGCCCGATCCGTTTTGGTCGACTCTATCGACCTCATCAGTTCATTCACATTCCCCGGATTTGGCCTCGCAGTAGGTCCGTCTACCAGAGAACCAATTAGCGGAACAATCTTTTTAAAACCAACATGAATCATAACTAATCTAGGTTAGAGACGGGTCAGTGTATTAAGAGAAAAAATTGATTTGATACCTTTTTTTAAGAAATTCCGAGGACATACTTCAGTTATCTTTTTTTGGCGTGCATGCTGATGTCCAGAAGTCTTTTCTATTACTGGCTAATCTAGTTTAAGCTGGATCGACCTGTTAAGAGATAAAACGCTCTCCCAATTCATAAGAACACTAATTCGAGCGCATGTTTAATTAATCTATGTCTGGTAGTACTTCTCCTCACGTGCAAGCTCTGTGAATGCTGCATGGGCTTGACAGGAAAAAAAGATCAGCCGCAGAAAATACATGCACATACACATATACATACACCGACAGACAAATTGTCATGTTGTTTATAGCATCTCACTAGGAAGTAGAGAGGCTTCAGTTTCAGCTGACAAAATCTGTGGGTATCCCTGTCGGCGAGTGCCTTTCCTCGCCGCCCACGCGCAAGTTAATTATCTCCCTGTCTATTTATACATTATTATCAAATTATTAGAGCAGGCACACTTTTCACCGGAGTTGATCGATCACATCTGCCACTTGCATGATGAACTTTAATGTTTTGTCCACATTAATCTAATCGAAACTATCAACATCAACGACGGTGGTCTCACAATCTTAAATTTACCATCATGCTGTTTGGTAAAGTAAAGATTATAAGTTTGAGTCTTGCTATAAGCAATATTGTCAGAAGAAGCTCATTCTATCGCTTCGCTAACATCTAGCAGCAAGAAATAAACAAATTCCACAGCATCGATACCTGAAACACGCTAAACTTGCCCTCTGCCTTCTTAGTTTCATGAAGATGGCACGGTAAAGGGAAGATTCAGCAATGTTGTTCGGAAGCTGCTGGTGAACCGATGAGGCAGTGATGGAATGTTTGACTCCATGTTCCTCGGTATCGGCTCTTCCCTTGATAGTGTCCAGTGAATGTGGGGGGGAATCCTTGTGAGGGACCCAGATTCACGCACTTCTCGGGTTCTTATTGCGCATGTATAAATCACCTGAAAGTTTCACAATATCCTCAAATGATCACACTGTAGAACCGTTTGCTGTTTCTGTCATGCAAAAGCGAGAACATTATTGAACAGTTACCTTAGAAGCGCCTTGATTTTTGTTGAGGATATCCAGGCATCAGTCCCGGGCCTTTTCTTTTTGACTGTTGATGAAAAGAAAAAAGAATCATTCAGATATAACTCGATATCGTAATAGAATTCGAATCAACAAAGCATGGCACGAGCCCCTTTTTGAAAACCCGATGTCCCTCAGATCAATGAGGTCGACCACGTAGACAGGCAATTGTTTTTCATTTTTTTGGCAAAATGGCTCCACTTACTGGTCCACGCCAGTCCAAAGCAAAGGTTTATGAAGGTTCCGAGAATAACTCCGAACTGGAAAGATTCCTGTCAAGAGATTTCCCCGTTTGGTCATCACTCATCAGATCTTGGGCCGGTCTGGTTTTTCAATCGTAGAGACAACGGGTTTGCTGCTGCTAATGTGCCTGTGCTGAAATGCCTCGCTGCATTGGGATGCCACCGGGGTTCATCCGGCCACCGATCCCTGCCTGCGATGCAAGGCCATAAGGGGCAATCCCAGGGCCTGGCATCCTCGGAAATCCAACCATGGGCATAGGCCCACGAGGAACTCCTCTGTTACCCGTAGCATGATGAGCACCCGCCCTGTTCCCCCTGAGGGCTGCACAGAGAAATAAAGGTGCTCGCTGAAGAAAAAGCCAATAGATCAGTATCTATGTGGCATCGAGACCACAGTAAGAGTGATGAACATGATCTACCGGTTGGGAAGGCTGAAGGCTACTCGTTCCTTCGATATCTGTAGTTGTGTCCACGGGATGTGTGGGATAGTTGACTCTACCTCCCATGCTCGGTACAAGCGCACTAAGGCATAAGGAAACAGACATTTTAAGTGAACATGCACTCTGATTTGTCCCAAATGGCACTAAATGGTAGTGGTTCATTACGGAAGTACCTAACAAGATAAGAATAGAGCATTAGATACTAAACAGAGAGAATATCGCATGGTTATAACTCAGCACTATCTTAGCCCTAAAGTTCTAAAGTTCACTGCATGTAACATTCAAACTTCTATCTCAAGCCAAACCATCTGTCCGACCACAATCAAAATCTTCATTAAGCATTTGACTAGAAAAGATACACTTGCCAATACTCAAATATAGACTTCTGTAAGCCATGCAATCATCTAGCAAAGTCATGTCTTTCCTCCAACTCAAATTGGTTCTTTCAAAGGAGATCAATTCACAGCCTCCACAAATTTTCTTTTTTCAATCAGCTGCTAAAAGTGCAAATAAATGATAGAATTACACTATGAAAAACCATACACCTTTAACTGCAAGAAAATTCACAAAGTGAAAGTCACAAGCCTCAGGAACTTATCCTATCTTAAAAAGAATTAGAGAGTAATGAAGAAAATGGGGGGAGAAAGAAAAAAAAGCACCGAGGAGTTCCAAATTGCAGTATCAACACTAATATCTATCTTCGAGGAAGATCATAACCGGATACGGGTTCATGGTAGACAAAGATTGCGTTATGAGAGGTTTCATTTAGAAACACAGGTCATTCTTCCAAAGCCAAACGTAAAACACAGTTTCAGCAATTTAGAAGAGGAAAGGGTACAGCAAATATACTAAAGAGCAAAGAGAGGAACAAGAAAATGAGAAAACATAAGAGACTGAAAAGAGAGGGATCATTTATACTCATGCTCCAATGCTTGTGCTGCAGTTATACGTTTCCGAGGATCAGACTTGTAAAAGGAAGAAGAAAAGTGGAAACAGAATCATATTGACATTCAGGCAAACTAAATCAAGATTCATTTTCAAAATCTTTTAGTCGAAGACATACTCAAGCATCTTGGATAGGAGATCCATAACCAGATACTCAACCCAAAGGACTAATAATAAGTCAATGCATTGATATGGAAAAAAAAAAAAAAAAAAAGAAAGAAACTGTTTCAAAAGCATACCAAGATGTTGGACGGCCTAAGATCTCGGTGCATGATCCAGTTACTGCTACAAGCACCCGCATAAACAGGATCATGAATTCGTCAAGTTTTATTGAACGAATATACTAGTGCACAATAAGACCTACCGATGTAGGCAATTCAGTCCATTGAGCAGCTGCCACAGAAAAATTTACCGTATAAGGATTTATTGGTTGCCCACCTGCCTTGCCTCTGTGATATCTAATAATTTCCTGAAATTGCAATAGGAAGGCCCTCAAGCTGTTTGAACTAAACAAATAATACGAATGACTCTGTCCATTGAGGGAAAAAGAGAAAAAGGACCAAGTGAACACTAGGCCCCAATTTTCAGTCCCTAGGCAGGATTGCAATGGACATAGATGAATTTGCAGCCTACATAAAGATCGTTATCTGCATACTCGAAAGTGAGGTATAACGACACGTCTGCATGATTCATGTGCACATTTACAAGCTTTACAACATTCTCGTACGAAATTTCCCGAAGAAGCTGTACCATTCAAACAGTAGAGGATTCCTTTATGAGCACCCGGTTACATTAAAAGACAACACAAGCAAAATCACCATAACCAAGACAGCCTAAGACGAGACAATTTGGAATGGTTCCACATCACGAAGGAAAAGAGAACAGCATGGAAGAAAACAGTGACCTGAGCAGCTGTAAAGTACTTGCCTTTTAGATTTCTCACAGAGAAGGACGAAATATGCTCGAAAGACTTTCAGTCAAAATGAAGATAAGACTGCGAGTTAAGCTGGGGGAGTAATGGAAGGAGGAAGCGCGGAGGGGGAAGGGAAATTACAATGATTTCACGAATGGCCGTGGGGGAGACGCCATCACCGTCCTTGGACTGCTTGAATTCCTTGATGGCTATGAACTCGCCGCGGTTGGCAGAGGGAGGTTTGATGCGGGCTAGGAAGACGAGGCCGTACGTGCCTTCACCGATCTTCCCGATCAAATCGTAGTGCTGCAGCCACTCCGGCCTGTCCCCGTGCTTGCTGCTGTTGTGGTTCGCCATGGCGTGGCCCTGCTGCCGCCGTCTGCGGTGGCTTCTTCAGTGCCGTTGGGGTCCGTAATCCCGCGTGGCGAAGGCAAGGAATAGCTATTTCGGGACTTGAATTCAGACCCGAACCGGAAAGCGTCCGGCCCAACCACGAGCCCGGCGCATCTGATCCGGCGCTTGCCACGTTCTACTTCAGGAGGATTTTCTACAAACGCCCAGGTGCATACGAAGGCAGCGAGCCTTACTGGAGCGATGTCAATACATGATCATAATTATATGATGATAATACTAATAAATTAAATTTAGTTATTTTTAAAGTTATATTTTTATTTTTAGAGTTTTATAATAAAATCTTAAAAATTGATAAATTTTATTGATTAGAATAACATATAAGTAGGAAAATAGAACACAAAATATTAATTATTTAGGATATTTATTAAGGAAAGAGGATGAAAATAGAGAGATATTTTAAGTTTCATTAAAAAAAAGGCAAAGTGATTATTATATTGTTTTTCAATGTTTTAAATATATTCACTTTTTCCTTCAAAAATGATCAAGATAATTGGCACAAATGTTTTATCTCTATTTTCTTTAATTTCTTTTAAAAACGACACTCGTGTGAAAAAAAAATTAGATTTATATTACAATGATGCGGTAAAAAATACCGATGAAAATTTTTAATTTAAAATAAATAGGATAATAACTCCAATAATTAATTTCAATTTATTTATTTTTTCAGTGTATGAAAAAGACACGCAAATTTAGAAAAGTATAGAAAGAGTATATAATAAGAGGGAGAATTTCATGGATGAGAATCTAACTCGGTCGTCTTATTCCTAAGCCAATTAATTTCATTTATTACAATTTGATCCACATTTTTCTTGAAAATTTTTTTTTTCCCATTGTTCAAAACAAAGGGCTGGAGTTCATACACCCGGGTGTATCAATTTTTATTATGCTCATTTTGGACGTGTGGATAACCATCTTCTTGCCTGGTGAGGCGTTGCAGCTTCTTCGCGCAAAGACTGCTGCTCTCAACTCCACTGTCATGGCGCAGTTCGCCGTTTGTGCTTCAGTTGCAGTTCTTCCTTTCAAGGGTAAGCTCCTCCCTCACTTCCAAAGCTACCCAACTGGCCAATTTGTTGATTTGGAAGCGGACTTTTTTCAACTTGGATTCACGAAAGTGCATTACGTTTGATTCAGCGGGGGTTTCACGCGCCCCCAAGCGATGGAGGAACCTTTCTACCGGTTCTTCATGGAGGAAACTCGGGACCCATTTCACAATACATAGTAAGAATTGTCAGGGAAGAGGTTTCAGAGTTGTTGCTTCTGGTGCTTTGGGAACTGCTGGTGGCACGGCGGAGATGACGGACGGTGAAAAGGCTCCGAATATATACTCCTGGCCTGATAAAAGGGTCCGTGCTTTCATCGATTCAGTTTTATTAAATTCTTCGTTGCAGGCCTGATTGAACACTTTTGAGCATATGGTCGTGGATCCTGTAGAAGATGCGTGTGTTAGACCCACAAGTTGGGAAAAATTAGGATGCGAATGAAAAATGAAATTTTTTCTTTTCATTTTTCTGATGTATTAGGCGATTCTACGAATATGCATAGCATACATATTCTGAAAACATAAATGTATATGGGCGATATTAATGTGCAGAGGCCAAGGGTTTGTATACTTGGTGGTGGGTTCGGGGGTTTGTATACAGCTCTGAGGCTGGAGTCATTGGTATGGCCTGATGACAAGAAGCCTCAGGTAAAATACTCTCTTCTGCTGTGAATTTTATTGATAGCATCTGCCCGGATTTTTCCTTGGGTTCTTT
Organism: Lagerstroemia speciosa; assembly: GCA_037672795.1. NCBI lineage: Eukaryota > Viridiplantae > Streptophyta > Magnoliopsida > Myrtales > Lythraceae > Lagerstroemia > Lagerstroemia speciosa. The sequence continues at coordinate 9,053,152 of CM075295.1, forward strand.
TAGCTTGTCTACATTATGGACAACTAATAGATATGATTCTAGCTACAAGATTATCCCTTTTTTCTTTCAGTTCAATTGGTGAACTGATGGATTTAATTTAGTTGATTGTGCGACCAGGTTCTTCTTGTTGACCAATCTGAGCGTTTTGTTTTCAAGCCAATGCTATATGAACTATTATCTGGAGGTACATACTGATCAATCTCTTGGGTGCTTGTGATTTTTAAAAATAATGCTAAACTTTTAATGATTTATTGCACCAGAAAGAGTCAGAATGAGCCAGATTGTGAGAGTGCTTTTACTTTTTAATGCAGAAGTAGAAGCATGGGAAATAGCTCCTCGTTTTTCTGATCTCATCATGAACACTAGCATTCAGTTTCTTCAAGATAGAGTGAAGCTCTTAACTCCTCTGGATCACTTGGGAATAAATGGTCCCACGGGATCTAGTTCTGGGGGGACTGTGCAGCTGGATAGTGGCCTCGTAATTGAATATGACTGGTAATTTTATCATCCACATTAACTTTACATAGAACCTGCACTTATTTATTTGGAGCTTGCCAGTTTGGCAGACTTGGTTAAATGGATGTTTACCTGAATATCTGCTGCTTCATTTAACTTTGATTAAGCTAAAGAGTTCCGAGCCACTTGTAATGATGTGCTAAAAGATTATGCCTTATCTTGGTAAATTCAACTCTGAAATTTTTGTTTTTTTCCAGCACGTTTCAGTAAAAATGAGCACTGGAGCTAGGTGTCACTAAATATGTACACATACCAAAAACTAAAAGAGTTGGTATTTTAGCGCAATCAATTACTTCTGATTAGCTTTAACTCGACTTTGGTTTCTGACTCTTATGATGCTTTGATAAGAGGAATTCCTCTTTGTTTCGCTAAGAGTAGAACATTTCGCTCTCTTTTCTGATGGCTCAATCCCATAATTTGGTGGCATAACTTGTCTCATCATGGAAGTATTGCTTTGTAGAGCATAGATGGATCATGAGTGATAGAACCGAGTACAATATTTTGTCTGTGGACTTTTATATTGCAGTAAATCTGATGATTTAAAACTAAAAGTCGGTACATCATAGTCTTCTTCTCTATCAAGAAACAGATCTTCTGATTTCATATGCTTTATCTTGGGCAGCTAGGTTGGTTCTTGCTTTGGGGGCTCAATCCAAACTTGATATTGTCCCTGGTGCTGCAGAATTTGCACTGCCCTTCTCTACATTTGAGGATGCATGTGTAAGATTCTTTGAGAGAGTAACTTGCCCTTAAAGGACCCTATCTTCAGTTAACTCGCTCTTTATTATCTCGTTTCTTCTCATTCAGTTTTTTCTAACATGTATCCATCCTTTTCATGCAGAAAGTTGAGGAGAAGTTAAGGACTCTGGAAAGGCAGAACTTCAGGAAGGGCAGTCTAATTCGTGTGGCCATTGTGGGATGTGGTTATTCAGGTGTTGAACTGGCTGCCACAATATCCGAGAGGCTCCAAGAGAAAGGAGTAGTCCAAGCAATCAATGTGGAGACAACTATATGTCCTACTGCCCCACCTGGAAACAGGGAAGCTGCTACAAAAGTAAGAAATTCAAGTTTAATGGATCTCGGTTCTTGGATTTGTACCATTAGGAGAAAGAATGTATTCCGGGTCTACATTACTTGCTCCTTTTCTTTCATGGAACTGTTAGCTGGGTGTTGTAAAACAAATGAACGAATCAAGTCAGGAGGGGACTGGGAAGGAGAAATACTACTGGAAAAGGTAGGAAGATGACAAATCTGAGAGAGGTGGGCATTTCGTTAATTCTAGAGACAATAAAATTTAATTACCTATACGAGCGGAGCACTGAATACCAGGAAGGTTCCTACTTAGGAAATAACAGTATATATAGTAAATGCAAGATAGAATAGTTGTGTTTATGCTACCTGTGTTGGTTGGTCAAGTGGCTAAAGAAGGGGGTTAAAGAGCGGTAACATGACAAGTTCAACGCCCACAGTCTTGTTAAAGGCTGTGTTGCCACCATCATGGCCTTCATCAAAAGGCCCAGAGTTACCTTGTTCCAGACACTTGTGGATGATTTCAGGCTGAGGTAGCTCCTTAAGGGTGCCTTGTTGACAGGGAAAAAATGAAAATAAGTTGGAAATCTATGATATTCCTACATTTAGTAATAGACGGTCTTTTTAATCGCTTGCATTTAGTTGCTTTGTTTCTTTTATAGTTTTTAAAACACAGAAAAAGATGATTTTACAATTGTTTTTCACGGATCAGGTTCTTTCGTCCAGAAAGGTGGAGCTTCTACTGGGTTACTTCGTCCGCTGTATAAGGAGGTCAGGGGACCCTTTATCTTCGGAAAATGAGGTGGAGAAATTCTTATTGGAACTTCAACCTTCGCAAAGGGGTTTACAAATTCAAATCCTCGAGGCAGATATAGTGTTATGGACTGTTGGGTCGCAGCCTCCACTACCAGAGTTGGGACCCAATGACTGGCCCAATGAGCTTCCACTGACTTCCCGAGGACAGGCAGAAACAGATGAAACTCTCCGTGTGAAGGGGCATCCACGAATTTTTGCAGTAGGAGATTCTTCAGCTTTAAGGGATTCGCATGGGAGGCTTCTTCCGGCAACTGCACAGGTACTATAAGCATGTGTAATTTAGCTATAGTTTTGGTTTTGCCTCAAAGTTCTCGCTAATCCTATGCATCACTCTGGAAATTTACATTTTAGCTCGTGTTTGGATTCTTCTATTTGCCTCGATCAGGTTGCCTTTCAGCAAGCAGACTTTGCAGGTTGGAATATCTGGGCAGCAATAAATGATCGTCCTCTGCTTCCATTCAGGTCTTGCACATCTCTCAAGCTGCGATAGATTTGGTTGAATCTCAACTGAAACAAACACAATTTCTTAGAAACAAAACAGACATGTATTCCTTTCCCAGGTTCTGACCTTTGATTCCCTTGACTTGGTTTGCAGGTTTCAGAACTTGGGTGAGATGATGACACTGGGGAGAAATGATGCTGCAATCACCCCGAGTTTCATAGACGGGCTAACCCTAGAGGGCCCTGTCGGTCATGCAGGTCTAGCATTTCTCTCTCCATTTCACTCATTTGCTGTTCCCGTTCTCTTGACTATAATATATCTCTTAGCGAACTATGTTTTGATGAGGGACATTATTAATTTGCAGCAAGGAAACTCGCATATCTCATCAGATTACCGACGGATGAGCACCGGCTCAAGGTTGGCATCAGTTGGCTAGCTAAATCTGCTGTAGATACAGTTGCATCACTTCAGAGCACCCTAACCAAAGTTCTTTCAAGCTCCTGAATAGGTTTGCAGCCACTTTCTTCAAAACAATACTTAATCCCAAGACTTGATGAAAATGACATTCTGTCTTTTTGTTTAGTATGATAAACTCTTGCCCTTGTTTAGATGAATCTACTGATTTTCTGAGTATATAGTAATGGCAATGCTGTGTTCACTCTGCCACTGGATCGATAATGAACGATGCTCTGTTCGATGATTTATGTTCCACAAGAGGAATGCTGTATCATTGGTCTGGTGGTTAATAAGATATATCTGCATGGACAAATTGAATTGGCTCGTCTCCTCAAGTTTCTTATGTAACTGCTCGACTAAGTTCAGTTCGATTTGCTGTCTCACTACCTCGGCTTGAAAACTTCCTGTGCCCGTTATGGCTCCTCTCTTGAGGAAATGTTCCTCCTCGACCCTTTTCCATGTGAACAGAGAAGTTGCCCATCGAGCAGTTGGATTCTCTCCTGTGAAATCAAGTCAGATGGGTATGATTCATATGGCCTGTCATTGTTTTTGGGATGCTGTGAATCTTCTTCTCTTATAAGATCCGAAACCTTATCAGAATCAACCAAGAGATCCTCCAATGCTGCAAGAGACTTAAGTTTCTGGCCGAGAGATGTGATCGTCTTCTGGCACAGGGCGAATTTACTAGCAGCAACTGCTAGTTCCTCCACCTGTTTCGTGGATGTAAAACATCAGCATTGCCTTGCAAAAGATATACGGAATCTTAATAAGAACACAGAGGCAAATCTAATGGAAACTTGGAGACCGAAAACTGGACCTGCTTAAGTTTCATTTCATCACCGGACCTAGCGATCTTCAGAAGCTTGGCATTACGGAGTAGCTCGCCTTCCTTCCGCATTCTCGAGATCTCTTCCTCCATAATCCTGCACTTCTCCTCTCGCTCGGCGTTTTGAGCCCATTCCGACCCTAGCTCTTCCTCTAACATCTTTACCTTAACACGCAACCTCTCCACCTGCGCTAATAAGTCTTTCAGTTGTGATTCGGTTGCTTCCATTTTCTCCTCAGCAGCTCCCTTCAGTTCTTCCACCACTGATAACTGAGTTTCTAGCTCAGTCTGTCTGGCCTTTGCCTCAGTGAGGCGAGTCTCCGACCTATCAAGCTCTTCACGTAACTGCCTAAGAGCCAGCGCCAATTCTGCCTTCTCCACTTCCTCGTTCTCGGTCTCTTCCTCCAGTTCAGCAGTCCTAACAATCACGGCATCGAGATCTGATCTAGACGGGTTTTCTGTAATTTCAGCGCTGTCCTCGACCCTGGAACTTCCAGCTTCTGCATCTGGCATCCCTGCAAGCCTTTCCACTTCAAGAAAATCATCCATCAGATTGATCTGCAATGAAGAGATCATGAGGTTTTCTCCAAGAGTTTTCTCATTCCTTAAGCTGTGAACTCCGAAGACAAGACTTGATGTTCGGGAATCCGCATTAGTAGCGGCCGTATCAGATTCACTTCGATCACTATTTTCAACTGCTAGAAGCTGCTCCCCACCATCTGATTGGCTATCTGCAGATGTCTCAATCCAGAACGATGAAGCAGACGCTGCTTTACGAGCCACGGCTTTGAGCCTGCAGATCTCGGCTTCGAGCTTGGCAACCTTTTTTATGCTCTGCAGATTCTGCTTGCTTGCTGTTTCGGCAGCCTTTGTGCTCAGGTCAAGCTCAATGGTTCTCACCTCTAGCTCATCAACTCGGGAGAGGAGCTTGGATTTAAGAATCGAGTTCTCTCTCTCGGTGGTATCAAGCTTTGAATGGAGATCGGAGATGACCAATTCCCATTCATGAACCTTCTCCACGATGGCCTCGTTGATCCTCTGCTCTTGCTCTCCTCTCGATTGTCTGAGCTGCCTCACGCACTCCTTGAGTGCTCCATCGAGATGACTTACTCGATCCTCGAGTGACAAGTTCCTCTCGGTTGCAGACTCGAGCTGCTTCTTTATGACCGAAATCTCATTCTCTGCCTTCTCCCATCCTGGAATCAATGAACAACTGCGATTTTGGGAAAAGAAAAAAGGAAGAAATATCATTGCAGAAAATTCTGCCTCTGACTTGTGAAGATCTTGATGGAAGCAATACCTGAGACTGCTTCTTCCGCAACTTTCGCGTGCTGCTTCACTAATTCTTCCTTGGCGGATATGTCGAGAAGAGCAGCAGATAATCTCTCCAACAAAGTCTTCACCTGATCGCTCCCATCTTCGTCGGCAACAACAGCTTCAGATGTGACTTGCATAGATTGAGATCTGTGGGCTGCATACGCCTTGGATGACAAGTCAAGACACATTGGACACTAATCAAACTGATATCCATGTAGGATGACAATGTCGAAGAAATCCAAATCGAACCAACCTAAACTTAAATTGGAAAAGTCAAATATTACAAACGCAGAAAAATTTGTGAAGTTGAAACGGATGAAGCTTTTCACTTGGAGAACTGAGTTGAGACTAATTCTATCCATTCAATCTCAAATAAATGTCCCAACCTGTTCAGCGGAGCACAGTTCTGATTGAGAAGAAATGGAATCGGAACTTTCGGTCTTGCCGGGGCTTTTCCCAGACGAGTTCCTCCTCCACAGCCAGCTTCTCCGGTCCATGCTCAGAATCGAGCTCGAGCTCTTCTGGCCGAAGCAGTCTTATCCTTCCTCATCTCAACCCATACCTTCACTGGACGACCCAAAATAAAAAAGACAACTGTAAGCAAGACAAAAAGAGCAAAGGCACCAGACAAGGCTGTTTCAACCAAAAAAGAAGGCACTTTCGAGGAAATTACCCGACTCTTGCTTAGAGTGCACTTCCCTTCCCGATCACTCTAATCTCTGAAATTGGATTTCTATGAGAATAAAACCTTACTGCTTGAAGAACAGTAAGCAATCCAATTGTGAAGATCCTACTAGCCTAAATCTACCAGAAATCACTCTAAGCGCAACACTGGAGCCACTTTTGCGTACAATTGTCACCTAAAGAGACCCCCAAATTTCACGCCATACGCTTGACTAGCGGAGACGGAGAAGGGAGACGACCACAGGAAGATTTCGATGGTGAAAGGAAACAGCCGGAACCCATTTCAGAAGATATCTGCAGAGACCCGATACAGTTGGGGAAGAAGAGAGACCCGCTCCCCTTTCTCAAGAAGAATATCGCCCAAGATGGTAATTTAGAATTGAACACTTCATCAAGAACTCGAAGAGCTTAAAGACCCATCAAGGCCAAAAGATTAAGAAGACACAAAATCTCGCACAATGGAGTCTACAGGCCGTTGCATTAAACTAATGAGACCCAAAAGCCCCAACTTTCAGAAAATGATTTCCATGTGAATGAATCCAAGGGGGAACGCAGCGAAGCAGCGTATCCTCCTCTTGGAGATCTGAGGCTTGTCAGAGGAGAATTTCTAGCAGAGCCTTTGTGGACTATTTGCTTCAGGCAGGGCTGATTAGTCCTCCCTGTTCCTCGCCATCCCCTCTCTCTTTCTCTCTCTCACTCATTTGTACTACGCAGTATCCCGAACTAGCCGAAACTCATCTTGATACTAATATGCGATCGGACTGAAATCTTTATCCGAACCTAAGAATCGATTCTGAGATCACCTCAAATGGGTATAGGGACAGAATTACTAGACTAACCTTAGGTTGGTTCTCTTTGCGTCTCTCTCATTCAGTAGACTAAAGAACACAATATTCCCAGTTTAAAAAACTGAGGGTAGGAAGGTTGAAGGGAGCATATACGTATACATATAAACATGTAAATACAGGCAGTTACATGCACAAGCGAATCTGTCATGAAGATGATAGGGAGAGGTAGTGCTCTGAAAGACCTGCAGCTTTCCTCCTATCAATAATTGATTGATCATCTTCACACGGATTCCGTCTCGTCTGTGTTGTCCCTCTTTGTCTTCAAACCGGGACCGCGTTATTCTTATTCCCGCCCTTTCTTGGGGCTTCTTTTCGCTTACGACTGTCCACCCTGCAACCTGCAAGATTTCTTAGTTTTTGGAAATTGGGCCGGCTTGAGCAAATCATGGCCATTGCACATGGAGCTCCACAGATGTGAAAGTTCCACATCTCTGCACCGGCTATGGTGAAAATTAACCGGGTGCTCTTCATCGACTGTAACGAGTTACCTTTTTTTGTCCAGCGGAATGGAACGAGTTGTTTTGGAAGGCAAAGATTGAGCTACAAATGTGGAGGCTCCGTCCTCTCCTCTGGAAAAGAAAAGAAAAGGACATAATTTTTCTTGGATGGTAAATTAAATGTCCGGAGAAAGAGAGGTTGGTACAGTTCTCGTTTAGTGATCCAGAGGTCTTGAATTCGATTTCACCTATAAAATTTTTCGTGTTCTTTTATCCCCTTCCTTCTATCCTTTCCAGGCCAATGCGTTTCCATACACCGAGAAAAAAACAATCAAATGTTTGAACCAACAAAATTATTTTGATTAATATTAATTATGACAACTGCGTGGTGGTTAACATTAACTTGCTAATTTGTCATATTTTAATTGGCGCTTCCTCACGTCAGGTGGCGAAATAGGATCACTTACGAATTTCTTAAAATGTTTGGTTCGATTCTCATCGATCCGTAGTCTTTTATTCCCTTTCACCCGAACAAATAAAAGAAAAATTGAACTAGCGAAGAAAATTGAATACATAGCTTATGAGAATAGCTGGTGTGGACAAAATTGATTGTTATGGATTAAATAAAATCCCGGGTCTCTAAAATATCTAAAATGGACACACAATCACAACGACCTGTGATTTTTTTGGTAGTTCAAATATTAAATTGAACAATAAATTAAGAGAAAATTTCGGCTGATTTTGTAAGTGGTTAAAAAAAAAAAGAGAGAGAGGAAGAGGGGGAAATGATAGTGTAACCAGATAGAGAAGAGAGTGAAAGTGAGAATGAAGAAAGATAAAGTGAAAGAGCAGCGAATAAACAGTGAATATTCAGTTTTTATTATTAATAATAATTGAAATTAAATATTTTGTATTAATGAATAATTTCAAAAAGTTATTGACTTGTGCTTTTTATGGAACTGTGAATTATATAATCAATTAGGGAGAAAATTTTATTGTAGTTAATCATAACAAATAAAAATAGATATACTTAAAAAAAAAGAACATTGGTAAAAAGCTGAGGAAAATTCGAGGTTATTTTAAGTTATATTTATAATTTAAAAATATTATTGCAACTAATTCCAATTTTCTTTTGTTGGTTATATTCGTATGTTTTTGGTGTGTATCGCCTCATATCTGTAAATTCAATGGGTTAGTTAATACAGTTTCAAGCTGGACCGCGCTACTAAAAAATGAAGCTTTATGAATATGAATTGTTTCTATTTATAAGACTTGAATCGATATCTTACTTAATAGAAAGGTATGTTAAACCATATCAATCAGCTCACATTAATTATTATATTCATATTTACTAAGGGATTTTTTTTTCAGAAATCCAATGGGATCTGACCAATTCAAGTTCCAGTCGGGTCGGCCCACAAAGGGGGCAAATATCTCCCTACACAAACTTTCTCCATTCACGAGACTCGAACTCGAAATTTTACTTAACGATAAGATATGACAAACTATCTCGATCAACTTGTGTTGGCAGGGCATTTTTGGAATTCTGAAAGTGGGATAACTATCCATCTCACTCTCATGTAATCTTCAGGTTTCTAAATTCTCCCAATTTCTTGATTCTTTTGTACCTTCACGTAATTATGACACTTATCAATTGAAAATGCCAAAGCAAGAACTAGAAACTTCATGAAAACCGACAAGGATGGATACCGAGGCCCTTTTTTTTTTTTCAAATTTAAACATATTCCACCGCAATGGTTGCAAGTTACTTAGCTAATAGACGTTCGACCACCGAGGGAGGTGACCTAGTGGTTTAGACTTCACTCTTATTAATTTATGAGTTGAGATCACGCATTTAAGTTTTACTCTGAATAATATTATTAAATGAGATTTTTGAACTTTTGCCTTAGCGGATATAGGCTTTTTAGACTGTACTAAATCTTTAGTGGTGTTATGTTGACGGGGTCAATGTTAATACCGGTTGACAGTTCGTCTGATATGTTCGTGATTGAATGCGAAAGCCTGAACATTATGTAGCAGGGATGACTGGGTCTTCGTCGCTACTGCTGCTCTTCTTTTGACAAATATAAAAAAAAAAAAAGCTAATAGGGTTCTGGTTTCGAGTTTAATTTAAACAATAATTCTATAACCAGCATTGCCCATGTCATTGGCATTCATTGACCGGTCGGTAAGATCGCACATCAACAACCTCATGACCTGTACAATTTTCTTGAAGTTGCCTGCCTCGATCACCTGCCCTTGAGGAAATATTTTCGAGCTCGCACATAAGATACGTTTAGCGCGAGGAAACATCGACCGTTCAAATTACATCCTAGGAATCTAATCTTCAAAGGGGACAACGAATCACGATGATTCATGGGTAAAAAAAGGGCAAAGAAGAGAGAGGTATATATGGCGGGAAAATCGCTCCCCGTAAGATTGACATTTCCCCCAAGTGGCCCCATGCAATCAACTCCTAGTCATCTCCAAATCTTTGAAATGACCGGGGGTGGGGGTGGGGGTGGGGGTGGGGGCTCAATGAAAGCGATTAGAATTATCAAGGGGATTAGACCGAGTGTTAAGTAGCTCGGTACTGCTTAAGGAGATCTCAAGTTCGAGACCTCACGTACGCAGACACCCCCCTTGGGAGCCTCATCCGCCATTGCCAGACATGCGACCCGGGGCGACCAACGGATTAGTCAAGTATGGTTGGCTGAAAGATACCGTCTAACCGCTGGTGGAGCCTGCTCGGATACCTTGGCTGGCGACCAAAAAAGAAAGTGATTAGAGTTACGAGAAACATGGTTTGCTGCAGTGATATTACCTCGAACGGGAAATTAAGTGATCTCTGGTTCGATTCTTACCGTTAGAATTTCTTGCTGTACTCTTTTTATTCGTCTCTAGAATATTCAATTAAGATGCGAAATTGAAGAAGGAGTTAAACGACAGATTTTTAGGGTGCGAAATCAAACGATTCAACAAAAATTAGGTAAGATCTTAAGACTTTAGAGTATTCCCGAGCTTAACGGGATGGCCTCGTGGGCGATGGTACTCCTTAAAGGAGAGAGATGGGAAGGAGGAGACAATGATCATTATGATCATTGGTGTCCCAAACGTCAACTGTTGTGACGTGCATGTCATGTCTCGATCTCACCCAGTCCTATCCTTCTATATATAATCTAGAGAAAACAGTAACTTTGATCCCTCAATTTATATCCGGTCAGTACTTTAGTCCCTAAATTTTTTTTACCAACACTTAGACTCAAACATTCATGTTTTTGCCAACAAGTCAGTCCGACCGTTAGTTTGCCGTTCAATGTGTCACTTACGGGGTTAAATTTATACTTTTTTATTAGCAAAACATTAAAATGACGTCGTTTTGTTAAATAAAAAAATATAATGATTATTTTATCCTTAACTATTGATCATATTTCCAATGAGTTTGTTTTTAAACCAATGGTAATTCGTCAGAAATATGATTAATAGTTAAATATAAAACAATCATTATATTTTTTTATTCAGTAAAACGACATCGTTTTTATATTTTGCTAATAAAAAAGTATAGATCTAACTTCGTAAGTGACACATCGAACGGCAAACTAACGGTCGGACTGATTTGTTGGTAAAAACATCGATATTTGAGCCTAATTATTGGCAAAAAAAGTTTAGGGACTAAAATGCTGGTCGGGTACAAATTAAGGGATCAAAGTGAATGTTAACTCTATAATCTATGGATGGATTTTGCTGCTTATGTAATTCTCTATAAATTCAATTCCTAAATTTTTTACTAATTTTTATCTAATTATTTTATTTTAGCTCCCCGTATTCGTCAGATTTCTTTTACATTACGTTTCGTCATATTTGAACAATTTTTTTAAATTCGCTGCCGAAATAATCTTATACGTGCCTCCATTCTATTGGGCCCCCTCCCTACCGTTGAAACATCTCATATCATTGCTGAAATTAAGGAAATTATCTGACAACCCAATTTTAATGGCACCACATTCATACAAGAAGGGGATAGAATGAACATTCTCTAATTTTTTTCAAGAAATTCTCATTCTACTATTTTTTTTTTTTTTTTGATAACCGAGGTATCCGAGCGCCTTCCGGGCCCGACTAGCGGTGGTTGCGACACCTCCTCCTCGGGGTACACGCAATAGCCCGCAAACCACGTGTACCGGGTAAGCCAGGCGAACCTGACGGGCTCAAGAGGGCTGAAAGCCCCCACCCACAGAAACACGCTCCTCCGGGGATTGAACCTAGGACCTCTTGGAAGAGGCCCCAGGCTCCCACCAGTGGGGCTGTGCCCCTGTGGGTAGAAATTCTCATTCTACTAAAATGAGAAGAAAATATATTCTAATCGATTACACGTATTTAACTCTCAAAAGTGCAATTAAGTAAAATATATGAAATCGAAGGATGAAATGTTCATTCCACTCCAATACCTTCCATTCAAAACATAAGTGTAATTAACCCTGTTTCTCGAGTTACCACGGTCTACAGAGAAATTCTTAAGTGGTCCTATGTCACCATATTACGTGAGGAAACACCAATCAAAATGTTATAAATGAACAAATCAATGTTCACCAGCCGAGCAATTGTCATAATTATTGGTAGATAAAGTAAGTTCGCCGGTCCTTCCTTACCACGTCATTGTGAGGCAGGACCATCTTATATTTTCGGATGAAAAAAAAATATTAGATAGTCCTACCTCACAATAACGCGATGAGGAAGAACAGATCAAATTGTACTGATTAACATTAATTACAGCAACTGCTCGGATGATTAACACTAATTTACTCATTTGCCAGAGTCACCTAAGAATTTCTCAACAGGATGTTTCTAAGATACGATCGAGACTCTCGGAACACTTTTTTTTCGCATTTTTCGCTCGTAGTTTCTCTGTGTCTTGTGGTGATTGACCGTAGTACGATGATGTTTGTGCACTAGATGAGAATGGAATTTCGCCATTGAAGGATGTGATCATCCTATTTTGCCATAATTTGTTATGCTAAAATATATTAATTATGTATTAATAATTTTTCAACTCGAACATCTATCAATTTTTCGACATGTATACATCCACCGGACAATTAGGGTCGGAACCGGGACTCCGGAGGATGTAAATAAATACATATAAAACTTTGGTGGTGAAAGGTTGAAAACGCTGGACTTATAGAAATTCCCTCACTGGGCTTGACGACCGTAATATAGGGGTGATTGGGTCTGAATACTCTATGCCTGTTCATGATACCCGAACTCCATCCTGTATAGAACCGGTTCTTAAATTTTAGATCTGGACCCTACCATGGTAAATATTAGAATGAGACTGTAAGAGCTTCGAGTGATCTGCTGAAACGTGCTTGTCGTTATTATTATTTTTCTTTTACATCTATAATACAATTTGTTTTGAGATTTTCGTATGATTGATAGTTATAGAGTAATCGCATTCAAAGAATTTTCACGATTTTACTAGTTTTGTATATTTATTTTATCATAATTAAATATACTATAATTGTAAGCATATTTATAGTATGTTTGATTATTTTTTATTACTTATTTCTGATTATAATAATACTTCAGAAATGATAAGCTCATCAATATAACTAATCACCGTATCAAATGAATAATTTTTCGAAGTAAAGATACAACAGTATAAATAACTCAAGAATCAGAGTTCAAATGAAGAAGCTAAAAATAGTTAAAATTAATTATATGAAGCAATTTTTGTAACAGATTCTGATTCCTCTCCTGAATACTCTATACGTAGGAATCCGAACCGGAACTAAAACCGAAATCGACTTTTTATTAATTTTTTATCTAAAATCTACTCGAATTTTACCATTACCGATTTTAGGTCTACTCTAAGCCATGCAAACCCTTACACAACATGAGTCATAAGCCGGCAAAACAGTAGTTTTTTTCTTAGCAAAGGCCCCCTAAAGTAAGAAATTAAAAAAATAAAAAATCGCAACTGTCTTCCATTTAACCGTCATTTGAAATTGTCCGTTGAACCGCTTCCCAACTGGGAAGGGTCGCCTCTGCCCTTCGACCATCGGGGGAGGAGAGCGGGGGAGGGTTTCGAGGAAGAAGGAGAAGCAGGTGCATCGGCAGGAGAAGAATAGGGTTTCCAGGCCCGTCCGGAGGGCCGAGAACCTTACCTCTCTCTCGGAGTACGATTCTTATAGGGCTTCTTGGTTTCTCGTCTGATCGGTGCGCGGTCGTCAAATTCTTTAATCTGGATTCCATTTCCCGGTGGGAAGATGAGTGGCCAAGTCGGAGCTCCCCCGGGGCCGAGGAGAACCAACTTCCAGCAGAAAAGAGGGCCCGCCTTTCCCTCGAAATCGTTCCAGTTAGAGGACGAGAATGGCGCTGACACGAATTGGGATGCCTCTAAGCTTCCCTCACCTCCTGCTCAATCGTGGGTTCCGTCATCCAATGCATCTTCTTTTGGATTTTAATTGATGGAGATGATAATTGAATAGTGATCATAAGGATTTCATGGAAAATGATATTATTGACAGTTTCCAAAATTACTTCTCATATATCGAACAGGTTTATTTGAATTGATTGCCCATCAGAACTTTTGTTATGGCATCCTGTTAGTTTTGGCAATTGGAGTACTTTAGGATGATAGTTTTGCTTTGCTAGACAAAGCACACTGAGGATATGTTTCGTTTAGCTGCAGCTGAGGGCAACAAGTGCTCAATTGAGTTTGAGGATCAACCTCGATGCCTCTATTTAATTTTAATCACTTTCTGGCCCAGAGTTTTTGCTCAAATGAAATTTGGAGTCTCTTCTGTCCGTTGGTGGTTGATTGTGCACACTACTGTCTGCAGTTCTGTTGGTGGGGAAAGGACAGTCAAGAAGCTAAGGCTGTCAAAAGCGCTTACGATTCCTGAAGGAACAACTGTTTCAGATGCATGTAGACGCATGGCTGCTCGTAAGGTTGATGCTGTTCTGTTGACTGATTCCAGCGCTCTGCTTTCAGGAATTGCTACTGATAAGGTTTGGTTACAGAGATGATGCTTCTGACCTTTTTTTTTTTGTGAAAATTGATTATTTTATTTACATGTTTTAACCTGATGATTATTTCTGACAGGACATTGCCATCAGAGTAATAGCGGAAGGGTTGAGGCCTGAACAGACTTTAGTGTCCAAGATTATGACAAGGAATCCTATATTTGTTACTTCTGATACATTAGCTATTGAAGCTCTTCAGAAGATGGTTCAGGGTATTTTTTAGTTGGTATTTTATGAAATGGCTCCAGAAGGCAAAAATGCACTTCCATTACTGATGCCCTTAATATACATTCCCTTTTTCTTGATTCATTTTCACAGCAAGCTTTATTCTGTGACAGGTAAATTTAGGCACCTTCCAGTGGTGGAGGATGGTGAAGTTATTGCCTTGCTGGATATCACAAAGTGCCTCTATGATGCAATATCTAGAATGGAGAAGGCTGCTGAGCAAGGAAGTGCAATTGCTGCTGCTGTTGAAGGAGTTGGGCGCCAGTGGGGAAGTAACTGTTCTGGTTGGTTGATTAGCTTTTCTTGTCATTATTTATATGTAAATGTTTTAGTATTTGTTATCACAAGCTGCTTCATTAGAAGAAGGGAGAAATTAAGGCTTACTTTAGCTAAATAAATAGGTAAAAAGTAGAACATGCCAGGAAAAGAAGAATTTTTTATCTGCCATATAGATATGTTCCAGTTATTTATTATTGTCACGTCATTTACGATGAATTCTTGCACCTCAAGAACTTATACAGCCATCTCTTTGGTTGTGTTCTTTTCTTGCTTTGGCATGGCTATCCTTTATACCTCAAGCAAGCTCGAAGATTCTTAGCTTTATACAGAAGTCATAGTGCTAACTAGGCTATATGTGTTGTATACTGTGCGAAAACCACTCTTGGATTTAAGTGAACGAGCAATGTGGATATTATAGTAGACAAATGTGTTATATTTTCTTTCCTTGACAGTTTTTATCTGTTTTCTTTTCCCTCTCTTAGACATATTTGTTTGAACTAATTCAAACTTGTCCTGTCCATAATTTCATTCCAGCTCCTTATGCATTCATAGCAAGTTTGAGGGAGCGGATGTTTAAGCCTTCTTTGTCAACTATCATCTCCGGGAATACAGAGTAATTATCTTTCACTTGACCATTGCATTGTTCTAATCAGCAGTATGAGAGGTGCGGCCCTTAGTGCCTAAGCACTGGCAATGAAGGCCCCAGTGCTTTCAATTAGACGAGGCACAGAGCCATCGGTGAGCTGCAGCCAAGGCACCCACCTTGTGCACCCAATGAGGCTCGAAACTTGAGCCGCTTCAATAAGTCCTCTTCCATATCAGTCCTTCCTCCTCTAAAATGACAAGAGTTTAGAAAGAGAGAGGCAGGGGGATTTAAAACCATAGATTTTCTTTCTAGTCAGGGTGAATCAAAGGTGCCAAAGTGGGGTCTGACTTTAAAATAAGTGAACCTAATTATATATATTTTTATTTATTTCTATGCAAACATCGAATGCTTTTAACATTGGTTCATGTTCTCACAAAGTCAAAGAATTGGAGAAAATGAGACACTCCGCTGCCTTATCCAAAATAAAAATAATTTACTCCAATATGGACTTATTTAATGGCCATATTGTACATTATTTCAATTTATGGATTCTTTGGGTTATATTATCTCTCAGATCATTTTTGCTAACTTTAAAATTATTTTTATACTCACAGTCACTTTAGTTGTCTCTTGCTCATTAGTTTTTAATTATTTATTGGACTATTCTTGTGCATATGATCTAATCCTTATATTGATATTATTTTTTATTTTTTCTTTGAGAATAGCATATACAGTGCTTCTAAAAGGTGAGCCTTCCGCCTTAGGTAATCTAGGATCTTTGCGACTTGAGAGCAACCTGCACTTTTGCAACCTTGTTTTTAATGGGGTCTTAGTTTTAGATAGATGTTGGAAGGTTGGGCACCGTAACCAATTGTTATATCCTTCTTATGATCTCAGGGTTGCAATAGTGTCTCTCTATGATCCAGTCTACCTTGCTGCTGAAAGGATGCGTGAATTCCGAGTGAATTCGGTGATTGCTTTGACAGGGAGCAAGATTCAAGGAATATTAACGTAAACATCCTTGCCTCATATTTGGCTTTTCTATTTTTGTTATAACTTCAGGGCCTCCTGTTTAAATATCTTTTAGCAGTTTTCCATTTGCGTCACCCTATCTGTTACATTTTGCCCCTTCGTTCATGGTTTGCTGATTGGCAGTTCAAAGGATATTCTCATGCGGGTGGTGGCACAAAATCTTTCACCTGAGCTGACTCTGGTTGAAAAGGTTTGTCCAAGTAAAAGATTTAATTTCCAGCATCTTAGACCTATATTATTTTTATTTTTAAGAAAATTAGAAATTAGCATAGATGGATAAGAGCCACTTTCACTTTCAGTTCTAACTCGATATGTGTATTTGAGTGCTGGAGCGTGGTCGTTTTATAGACATTAAAATACATCCTCAATTGCCTCCAACTTTGTAAACTAACAAGAAGGTTTTCTTGCTCTGCACCTTCTGTTGCATGGAGAGTTGGCACCGAAGTTATGGTGTTTTCAGAGTACAAGATGTGTTAATATATGTAACTCTTTCTTAGTTTTAGGCAATTTATATTCTTGTATCGGTAAAACCCGAGATAAGGTTTTTCATTTTAATCTGCATTTTCTTGGTTTTCTAATGGTTAGCACTCTCAAACCTGATTTCTCCCTGAAATCTCTAGGTAATGACGTCAAACCCAGAGTGTGCTACATTAGAGACCACTATCCTCGATGCATTGCATATAATGCACAATGGGAAGTTCCTGCACCTCCCTGTAGTTGACAAAGGTAAGTTACTGTGGCTCCAGGACATCAGAGTCCCTTCTTCTAGCGCAAATATTACTGAATAGCTACTTTCTAGCAGATGGCTGCATTGCTGCTTGCTTGGATGTCCTACAGATAACTCATGCAGCTGTCTCAATGGTAAATTTTACTTCCCTTTGTTATTGTTGTAAGGTGCCAATTTTCCACCAGCAATTCCTATAACTCCTGTAAATTTGATTTTGAGTAGCTTAAAATAGAGGATACCCCCTGTTCTTATGTTTCAAGTATTCTTTTGAGTTTGATATGGGATAGGCTATAGAGATCTTTTCCAGTTGAAAAGAAGTTTGAGCACTCTTGTGGTTGAGATGTTAAGGCTGCTCAGTGCCGATCATGTTTTCATTTGACCGTGGCAACTGGTATTAACAAAGTCGTAGAAGAAGAGCCAATATATTGGAAGTTCTCTCAGTTATTATAATACAGGCAGCAATAGGTCTTTATTGCCTGCAAGAATTCCAGGACCTAATGCTAAATACCGTGGCCGTAAAATGAGGAATTTTTTTGTTAGTTCTGTAGGACTGGTATAATTGATTCATTAATGTCAAAGAGAGGGGTAATTTTACTCATGTATTGAAGTTGTTACAACCAGCCAATATATACAGAGTAATACAACATAAAAACAGTAACAAAATTTCTATAAAACAGGAAACTACTCAGTCATAAAGATTTCTAACAATAAAAAGATTACGCTAGATCTTATCCTATTCTAAATCTTATCTTCATAATTTGACACTCCCTCTCAAGCTGTTGAATGGATGTCCTCCATTCCAAGCTTGTCAACTAAATCTTCGAATGCCGCCCTAGGCAGCCCCTTTGTGAGGATATTTGCTAGTTGGTCCTTTGATGAAACGAAAGGAGTACAAATTAAGCCACTATCTAGCTTCTCCTTAATAAAATGCCAATCAATCTCAATATGCTTTGTCCGATCATGTTGTACAGGATCGTGAGCAATGCTGATGGCAGATTTGTTGTCGCAGTATAACCTCATTGGTCCTACCCACTTTATCCTCAAGTTATTGAGAATAATTTTCAACCACAATAACTTGCATATTCCCATTGCCATTGATCTAAACTCAGATTCTGCACTCGATCGGGCGACCCCATTTTGTTTCTTACTTTTCCATGTGACCAAATTCCCTCCTAAGAGAGTACAATACCTGAAGTTGACTTTCTGTCATCCAAGGAACCTGCACAATTAGCATCAGTATAGGCTTCTAGGGTTAAGTTTTCTCCTTTCTTGAATAAGATACCTCTTCCAGGATTTCCCTTCAAGTATTGTAAGATTTTGTGAACAGCCCTGAGATGCATTTCTTTGGGATTATGCATAAATCTACTAACCACACTTACTGCGAATGCAATGTTAGGCCTCGTATGGGTCAGATAAATCAGCCTCCCAACCAGCCTTTGATAAGAGCTTCTATCTACCACGGGATCATCCGAAGCATCACATAGTCTATGATTGAACTCAATGGGTGTATCAACAGGCTTAGAGCCCAGCTTCCCTGTCTCTTCAAGCAAATCAAAACATATATTTCTATTGAGAAGTAAAGATCCCTTACTTTGAATGAGCCACCTCAATTCCAAAGAAGTATTTTAACCTTCCAAGTTCCTTGATATCAAATTCTTTGAGGAGATGCAATTTTAGATTATGCATCTCTGCTGCATCATTGCCTGTTACTATCATATCGTCTACATATACCAATAAGATTGTCACTCCCCCCGGATTAGAGTGTCTTGCAAATAAAGAATAGTCACATTGACTCTGTTTGTATCCTAGAGCAATCATTACCTTGGCGAGTCTCCCAAACCATGCTCTAGGAGATTGTTTGAGTCCATAAAGAGTTTTTTCAGCTTACATACCTTTCCTTCTTTAGCTTCAAATCCAGGCGGGTATTCCATATAGATTTCTTCTTCTAGGTCTGCATGGAGAAATGCATTTTTCACATCAAATTGCTACAAATCCCATCCAAAGTTAGCAGCTAAAGACAAAATAACTCGTACCGTATTCATCTTAGCCACTGGAGCAAACGTCTCAAGATAGTCTATGCCGTAGGTTTGAGTGTACCCTTTGGCAACCAACCTTGCCTTGTATCTCTCAATTGATCCATCTGACTTATATTTCACAGAAAACACCCATCTACACCCAACAAGTTTGACTCCCTTTGGCAACTTGACCATTTCCCATGTTTTGTTCTTTACGAGGGCCTCCATTTCCACCTTCATGGCATCCTCCCATTTCTTATCCCCTAACGCCTCGGATAGATTTCTCAGAATGGATATGGTGTGAAGGTTACTTAGGAGGGCTCTATGTTTCTGGGATAGGTTTTGGTAGGTCATGTAGAGGTATAATGGATGTTTGGTACAAGCTCGGGTTCCCTTCCTGAGTGCAATTGGTAGATCTATATCACTCTGGTCATTTGGTTCAGCTGATGGTGTGATATTTTCATAGGATAGTAAGATGGTCTCGGGATTTTGAGCTGTAGCATGAATAGGTGATTGAACTTGCACTGTTCGAGAAGCTGGAATTTTCTTCCTGAAATAGGTCTGTAGTGGTTGAACATTGTCTTGTTCTCCCTTATCTTTCATCACTTCATCTATCCTGGATAAAGAAAAGGTGGGCTGATCTGGTGGCTTTGCAGAAATAGACTGATATGGTAATTTTAAAGGAGTGGACTGATATGAAGGACTAGACTCATCAGACAAAGGGATGCCCACATCAAATTGGTTTTTGATCATGTTGTAGAAATTAGGCAAAACTGTGCTAACATTTGATTTATTTTTCAAAAGACAGATCCACGTCACTCGAGTGTAGTCATCAAGGAATGAGATAAACCACCTCCCACCAGAAATGTTTGGAACAGGAGACGGACCCCAAATATCACTATGAATAAGTGCAAAGGGACTCAAAGTTCTTTTATCACTTATTGGGAAGGAAGCACATTTATGCTTGGTAAGTTCACAATCACTACAATGAAAAGACTCAAGAACATACTCTTTAAATAACAAAGGGAACATCAGCTTAAGAACCTTAAAAGACGGGTGACCTAAACGACGATGATAAAGCCAAATCTTAGTTTTATTTGAAATAACTGACTCGGAAAGAAGTGATGTAGATAAGGAAGCCTCAATCCTTGTTCTTCCATTTTGACACTCCAGGTAATAAAGACCATCCCTTTCCCTAGCATGTCCAATCATCCTCCTCGTGCCCCGCTCCTGAAACACACAATGTGAAGGAAAAAAAGTCACAATGCAATTGGAATCTTTGGTAAGTTTCTTTATAGAAATCAGATTTGTGAACAATTTTGGGACATGGAGAACATTTTTGAGGGTCAAGGAATCACTTATGTTAATGTCTCCTTTCCCGGCTACAGTGGTATCTGATCCATCAGCTATGGTTATCTTATTTTGGCTGGAACAGGGTGTATAGGATGAAAAACAGTTAGAAGAGTAAGTCATGTGGTTGGTGGCTCCAGAGTCTATCACCCATATCTTCGAAGAAATTTTCTCTGAGGCACTAGAGATACAAGAAAAGGAAGAAATACCTGAAAACGCCAGGGAGCAATTACCTACTGAAGAAGGTTTTTCAATGGTTCCCAAAAAGTTCTTCAATTTCTCAATCTCCTCCTGGTTAAATTCGGAGTTTGAGCTTTTGGAACTTGCTCTGTTATCCGATGGAGTGCTTGCCATATGAGCTTGACCTCTATCAATTACACCTCGATTAGGCTTACCATGGAGTTTCCAACAATTCTCCTTGGTGTGGCGATGCCTTTTGCAATAAGTGCAGAAACGAGGGTCTCCATTGATGAGTTTTGAAGGATCTCCTTGGATGTCGGGATTAACCAAGCTAGAGTCTTTCAGTCCTGTAGCTTTGTTTTGCTTGCCTTGGTCGCAAAGGCAGATCCCTCTTCTCTGTGAGTTTCAAGCATAACACTTCGTCGTCCCTCTTCAGCAAGAATAATCGAAATTGTCTCATTCAAGGAGGGCAGGTCCTCTTTACCCAAAATTTGTACTCTCACAGCGTCAAATTCAACATTCAGGCCAGCGAGAAAGTCATAAATACGATCCTTCTCCATTAATCACTTCAAAATTGCAGCATCTGAACTGCAACTCATCTGAATGCATTGGTCATGGTCCAACTCCTGCCATAAGCCTTGCAAGGAAATTGAGTATTCAGTGACAGTTTGAGTCCCCTATTTGGCTGCTGAAATTCTTGTCTTAATTTGGTAGATCTGGGCAGCATCGTTAACCTTGGAGTAAGTTTGTTGGATAGCATCCCAAATCTCCTTGGCAGTTTCGAGAAACATACAAGTATCACTTATTTTTGGTAGCATCGAATTCCACAACCATGACATCACCATTGAATCTTGCTCATCCCATGCCTCGAACTCAGGATCATCCTTTGAGGGAGCTGTACCCAACAGATGACTTAATTTCCCTTTACCTTTTAGGAATGTGCGAACAAGTTGTGACCACTTCAAGTAGTTCTTTCCATTCAACCGATACGCGGCCTGAATGTTCTGTAGATCTCCAATTGTCACAAGAGCACTATTCTCGGTTGAAATAGAGCTTATTGCAGTGGTTTCTGACATAGTTTTTCAGGAAGAAGAAAAGGGAAGGGAATGCTAATGGATAATCAAAGGTTACTAGGGTGAACAAAGGATGAAGGAATGCAGTGAGAAGACAAGAGGAAAACATTCTCAGGAAAAGAGCCTAAAACTCTGATACCATGTCAAAGAGAGGAGTAATTTTTCTCATGCATTGAAAGTTGTTACAACCAACCAATATATACAGAGTGATACAACATAAAAACAGTAACAAAATCTCTATAAAATAGGAAACTACTCAATCATAAAAATTTTCAACAATAAAAAGATTGTGCCAGATCTTATCCTATTCTAAATCTTATCTTCATAATTTGACAATTAAGAGTAGTACTACAAATTGCAGTAAATTTCTAGAATAGACCATATCCATCATATCTCTATATGTATAATTTTCTTTCTTATCAAGGTCGAAAGCAGCTCCGAAGCAGTTAATGATATGGCAAATACAATGATGCGAAAATTTTGGGATTCTGCCCTTGCTCTGGAGTCTGCTGATGACTATGACACTCGGAGGTGCCACTCTACCCCGCTAGTCTTTTCTCTTTTTTCTGCAGGACATTTCTGTTAATAATCTTGCAAGATTTTCTCAGTGAAATGTCAGCAGTCGCACCATCGGACGCAGAAAGCGGGAAATCAAGTTATCCTCCTCTTGGTCTTGGCACGTCCTTTGCCTTCAAATTTGAGGACCTTAAAGGTCACGTTCACAGGGTGAATAGCGGTAAGTGGGGTGCGGATCATCGCTGATGTCTAGATTAATTAGAAGGAAACTCTTACGTTGGACTCAACTCTGCCCAGCAGAGATTGATTTCTCCACGGTTGTCTTGATCAGGCTCGGAGAATTTGGAAGAACTTTTATCCGCTGTCATACAAAAGGTTGGAGTTGGCGACGATCATCACCCACCACATCTGCTGGTGAGTTCGGTTTTCGCATTTGTTTCCTTTTGTCTCCCATGGACCAAAGGCTAGAAAACCTCCATGTCAATTCCATTTAACATCTCAAAATTCCTTTTTGACAGTACGAGGATGAAGAAAGGGACAAAATTGTACTGACAACTAATGGCGATCTCGTTACTGCTATAAGCTATGCGAGATCAATGGGAATGAAGGTATGAGCTAGCTCGGCAACTAAATGTACACTTCTACTGTTTGCACTACAAGCAGATACGTTTCAGTGTCATCTAGTACACTGCTTCCATATCCTAGCATCACTGTGTTGCTCTATTACCCTTTTTGCTTGATAAATCATGACATTGGCTGTTGTCATTTCGGGTCTTAGGTATTGAAGTTGCATATCGACTTCTCAGATTTTTCCGGTAAGCGACTAAGATCGAATTCACCACCAGCAGATGTGTCAACTGCAGAAATATCCAGGCGGACTACTTCCCTGGGGGCTGGTCTTCTGATGGGGGCAGTCCTGCTGACGAGCATCGGCGTGATTGTCTACTCGAGACGGGTGAAGTTGTAAAAGTTCGGGATCCCGGTGTTACACTTTCTCTCTTTTCCTCCTCCTCCTCGTAAAGAGGACAAGAGTTTGAAAATAAATCACCTCCTTATGAATTGCTTAACTGATAGCTATAACAGTTTAAAAAAAAAGTTGAACATTCATTTTATTTTAGCTTCTAGCTACTCAACATGCAAAATAGCATAGGCAGTTGAGATCGTCTCCGTAGCGCCCGGCCATGCCCCGGCCATAGGTCCTCTTGCAGAAAGCGTCACACCGTGATCTGATGCAGTCTTGGCGGCCTCCCTCCGGCTTCATACATGTCTTAGCACCCGCAAATCCCGGGTCGTTTGCTGTCGGAGAAGAAAAGCAGAACATATTTCATTAGGAAAAGCAATGGTTAACAACAACCGAAATCACTTAACACGCGTGTGTCGGAATCATTGTCGCAGGAGCCGGACAAGCTACGTGTATTTTCGACGTACAAGTGATCGCGAGGAGGACAATGGAGGCAGTAGCCAAGATCATGAGCCTCTTCATCTTCGGTTGTAAAGAAACTTTGCGTGATGAATGGAGTAATGAATTAGATTTGGCATTCTCCTCTCTGTTTATATATAGAGGACATGGAGGATGGTAATTCATGAAGTTACCTTAGTATGTAATTTTTCTTTTTTTACTATTACTTAGATTCTCTTCACCAATGATTGTATGATATTACAGACCAACATGCTAGGGATTGCTCGAATTGAGCAACCATCCATTGTTTCTTTCTTTTAAATGCCAATATTCTTTCCATGTAGATAAAAATAATTTCATTGTCAGCAGTTCTTTCGGGATAATAATTACTTGATAGCCGGACAGGATATTTGCAGTGGCATCGTTCTCGACTCGAAATGAAGAGATCTCGGGTTTGATCTTCCGCAGTGAGATTTATATGCTCTGTTATTTTTATCTTTCTCTATCTCTATTTAAGCCTCTCACCTCATTTAACCGGAGAAAAAAGTTACAGACACTAGAGATGGCAATGAGCCGAGACAAGGCGGTTTTTTAAAAACCTAGACCCACCTCGCACCTAGAATGGGTCAACCCGCCTTGTGACCCATGCAGGGCGGGAGGGCGGGTGGGCACGGATTGGCCCGATCAATTAAAAAATATTTTAATGTTATATAAATATAATTAAGATATAGTATAACATTATATAATTATAATAATATGCTTAAATAAATATAAAACAGTTAGAATTTTACATGATTTTAACTAAATAGAGTGATTGTTATTCAATTTATTAAGATAAAATATTCATAAATTAAATAAAATTTAATTTAAAATATATAACTGGATTATATAATATAGCAGGACGGGTTGGGCGATGTGGGACCTGTATGATGATAGACCCAGACTCGTCCCACCCCATGCACGGGTCGGGTTTTTTCCTGCCCAATTGCATGTTGGGCCAGGTCGACCCGGTGGGACGGGTCACTTTTGCCATCCCTAACAAACATGTGTAAACATATGCATATGTTCATTGGGACTCTTGTTGTAGCAACCGTACAGAGCACGAGTCGAATCCAGATTATTTTCGATGTTTTAGTAATCGCAAGGACAATGAGGGAAGCTCGATGGTCAAGATCGAGAGGCCCTTCCCTTCATCTTTGATTGTATTTCAAAGTTTGCTTAAGAGCATAGGCCTATGTGTAAGCATTGAATTAATTAAATGAATTGGGACTAGTCTGTGCACTCCTATAATTTGATACCATAATAGAATTGAAAGTCGTCATAATCATTTACTTTAAAAGGTTAACACGTATAACCTTTACGGTACAATAGAGGGAGATGGATTGGGGGTTTGCATAACCTTGGCATCACAACCTCTATTGCCGATGAACTATGGGCGGTCAAGTCAGGGCTTGAATTGGCTTGGGATTTGGGTCATCGAAAAGTCATTCTTGATACAGATTCAGAGGTGATACTTAAGGCGATACAGAATGAGGGATTAAGTCCGACTATTGTCGTAAAATATTTTGAATTTGTGATGAGATATTTTGTCACAATAGGTTAACTTCTAGCAACAAATCCGAAGATTTGTCACAATAAGTTCCAAAGGATCTTGACACAATCTTTATTTTGGTCACAATCTACTTAATATGTATGCTTATTTTGACAAATTTGCGACAAATGATGATCGTCACTGCAAATATTCACGAGAAAAGATGGCGTATTGTGACAAATCTGTCACAAAAGGCTTTCTTATCTACACGTCTAAAACTCTCTTTAGTTAACCTCTTCGGGGAATGCCCAAGCCCCTCTACCTTCGACAAAGTATTTTACAAAACGGTTTCACCAAATAATGAAATTTAAGCTATTATTATGACTATTTTTATATTTTTATAATAATTTATAAAAAAAATCTTGAAATAATAATTAAAATTTGTTGATTAATATCACCATATAAGTACCACAACGTGGTGATATCATGACACATGATACAGTCTCCCTACCTTCAAGTCCTTCCCTTGATGATCGTTGGCTAGTCGAACTCACTCTACTGCCATACCTTCCAGTGCAATCCTATGAGAAATTCTTAGGTAAACTGAGCGCATAGATGAAACGTAATAAATTTAGCCAATGATTCGATATGACCCCAAAAAGTGTCTATCGTGTTTAAAAGATGAATACAGTTAATGGATCGGAAAAGGTGGCGCGATACTTTTTTCGATAACATATTCATTGATTGAATTCACTAATGACGTTGTGAGATTAGCTCATCTAAGAATCGCTCCCATCCCTACTATGGGAGAGAGTCTTTTGTGTAACAAGTGTACCACGTAATATTGTTTACGTTATCTCACAAACTAATAAGATTCTATCATTTTAAGAATTTTCATAAAACACTAAAAATTAAAAAAATAAACTTAAGAATAATTGAATCTTATTAGTGTATGATATAGCGTAAGAAATTTTATGTAGTATATACCCAGACACGCAAGACTTCCTCCTTGTACGGGCCCAAAATTCTTCGAGAGAGCCTTCGACCCAATAAAGGGCTGCCTTCTTCCTTCCATGGCCCGGCCCGGCCCGGTAATCTAGTGGGACAGTATAGCATAGGGGTGTAAATGAGATAGTACGATTCGCAAACAATTCGGACTTGGCTTGATCAAAGCTTGGATTTAGCTCAATCTTAATGAACTCGAGTAGAGCTTGGCTCGACTCGGCTCGGGTTCGTCAGTTAAACGAGTCAAGTCAAATCTAATAATATTCGGCTCGTGAAATTCGCGAGTTTAAACAAAATTTTTATTTTATATAACAATAATTACTATTATTATTTAAATTTGGAAAAATAAAAATCAACACTTTTATATAAAACTCTTGTTTAAAATCATTGTCTCGTTCTTTCACTCTTCCTTCGTAGTCTTCCTCGCTCTATGCAATTGACACAACGACCCAATACCTGAGTTATATTTTCTTTATTTGCTTGATTCGTATAGGCTTGATGAGCCTTCATTTATTTTAATGGGCCGAGCCCAAGCTTAAAATGTTGATCTCGGTTGAGTTCGAGCTCGCAAATTAGTAAACAAGTCGAACTTGAACATTATAGATTCGGGCTCGGCTCGGCTCGGCTCGTTTACATCAGTAGTATAGTGCATGTATTTTGTAATTTGTTCATGGGCATAAACGAGTAAGTGCGTCAATGGTTAGCCTAGTGCATTTCTGCCCCGACTACTATGAAATTAACCTAATGGTTTTCTCACTAAACCCCTAAATGGGTGATCTCATAATCGATCTACAGGTTATGAGGGTCAACAAAAATTTTCCCAGAAGTCCCGGCTCGATTGCAAATTACTGTGGATGTGCACTTCGACTGGTTTGAGAATGTTGCTAGGTGCAAACCAAAAAAGTGTATCAATGGTGAGAGTTGAAACCCTGGCTATATCATCAAATTTTATTTTATAACATAACAATGTACAAGATTTTATTTCATCTCGAAAGTGTCCGGCCGCCTGACGTGGTTAAAATCTTCCGTCGTTTGCTGGTTAGATATAACTGTCATCAAGTGGAACTCAAAAATGCATAGATCACATTGTTTATCATGTATCACATCTGTAAAATTGTAAAATAAAATTAAATAACAAAAAGAAATTTCTGAACAAAAAATCTTAAATAATAAATCTTGGAATATCACTAAGGCATCAGTGGGCTTGATAGTCTTAATAGTTTTAAGACATTGGACAAATCATGTCCGAGGGCACATGTGTGTACATATCTATACTCAACATCATGTCCGACGAATTAGCTTTGATTTATTAAATTTATAGACAAGCGATACGCATGAAAAAAGAACGCTTGCTCGAGGGAAATTAACCTATATATTTGGTAAAACTCAAAGAAAATCTACTATAGTTCATGAAGACAGTAAAATGGAGAATATCTTGCATGCAATGGGTATACGTCACATGATAGTATTTACATTGTGTCATAACATGTGTGTCTGGTTGTGGGAGCTTCTAATTAGCAGTGTTGGATCGTCTTTCGTGATCTCAAGTGTGTATATATGTACATAAGATGTTGTATAATTTTTTATAATTTTATTCTTCTAAATAAAATCAATTTCTAATTTTTGGAACTGAATTGTATCCTGTTGATTTTAAGAACCGTGGCCCTAACTTTTATTGTTTGGGACCGGTTGTCTTATTTTCCTTTTCTTGCTCATAATTTGTTTTAATTATATAAATGAATATGTTTACAACCTAGGCGTTATCCGACAGTTGAGACACAGGAGAAATACTGAAGAGCCGTGGGCGTTGCCTGATATGGAAGTGTCTGTGCCTGGCTCAATGGTGCCCAGGCAAAAACTTGAAATCGATTCCGCATTCCATTCCCAGTTTCTGTATACCTTATGGTTTTTACCAATTCAATTTTTTACCCCGAAAACAACACGAACTATGCACGGATCCACCCAAAGTCTACCTCATCAAGTAGGTTTCGTACTTGTTCCGGATCTACCATGTATACACACCCTCCAAATTTTTGACAGATTATCTAAACTTTTTCTTGAACTTTCCGAACAAAGCTTTTAGATTTCTGCATGAGACTTGGTTCACGTACGTCATGTTACACATCACAACAACAACATGGGTGATAGACGAACAAAGGATAAGATGGAAAACTGAAAATCAATCTGTCATAGAAAGAAACCTTTACTCTCTCTTCATTTATTTTTCGATTAGAAGAAAAAAAATTTATGGGTAACAGAAGTGTCAAGTCGAACCTAGAAACTCATAATAATATCAAAGACAACATTATGCAAAAACCCTATCCTTATTTTTTCCTCTGAACTTGGAGAAGAAAAATTTCTCGTTTTTAGGTTGAAAGTGATATACTATACCGAAAATACCCTTTCGCAAATCTAATCCCTTCTAAGAATTAAAAAAAATATAAAGAAAGAGAGAATTGAGAACATTTCCATTACAAAATAGGCCAGATTAATTTTTGCAATGTAATAATTTTAGTTTTCAGGAAAAATATGGGAAACCCAGGGGAAGGATTAAAAATTTCTCTATAATCAATGTATTAATGTGCTTTATCTAATTCTTTTCCTTCTTTATGAACAATAATTGGGTGTAGTTGAGAAGAGAACGACCGCCAGAACACAGAGAAATTAACAAGAACCGACCGACACACATACCATCACTAATTACCAGGTAAAATCGACACTGAAAAGAATGTGATCCGATCGCCTTGTTTTCGGACTGCAGATCAGTCAAGCATCAACAGAAGAAAGCTCGATCCGGGGTTCGCTTCTTGACTCGCATTGTCCGATCGATTTTCTCCCGTGACCCCACGTTCCAGAGAAGCACCGGCTCTCAGCGCTCTTTCTGTCCATCTGCCTCATCTCACCAGCTTCACGTACCGGATACAGTTGGATGCCATTGAACTATCTTGAATGTAATGAAGTACCCAATACTTATGGGAAAATAGGTTTGCTCACTCTCCCCCTTCAGATCTACATCCCAGCGAGAGCTGGGAAACATTCTTCGTAGGAGAAAAAAAGGCATTTTGATTCGTCTGTAAATTTTTCCTTAATTTTCTACTTTTGTCCTAAACCTTGCTTGGAACTGAATTTAGATCTCAATTTTTTCCTTCACAGGGGCCAGAAAATTCTCTCTTTATATTTACTGGCAAGCCCCTTCCCTTCCTCCTCTAACTCAGATCATTTTAATTTTTTCATCCTCATTATCTTTTAAGTCTCTCATATACTCGGCCTTCTTAATATTTAAAAAGAAAAATTAAATAAAAAAGATTGAGAACTAAATTCAATATTTTTTCAGATGAAAACAGACATGATTTGGATCAAAGCCAACATACATTTGTTTGATCTTCAGAAATCATGTAAGCCGTGATTACTTAATTTTAGAGTCAAGTTGGCTAACCAGCACAAAAAATTCTCATGATTAGGAATTTTTTTATTTACTGTACTCGTTTTTTAATGCATATAGAAGATAGTAGGGATTTTCAGGAGGTTGAAAAAGGTAAATTAACTGCGGAAGAAACTGGGCAAAGAAGGTAAAATTTCTTTTTAACCAGAAGAAAACATTTGCTGGAATAACCTAATGACATCCTAGGGTAGCCGTTTAGTTTAGTCAAAGAATTTCACTTCTCAAGTAGCTATATCTATAGGTTTTCCTGGACGTACACTAGCTATCAGTTCAGTCAGAACATGAAGACTAAGGGGTGATGGCTACATAACCTAGCTACTATATATCCAGCAATTTCTGGATACACATACTGGAAATCCTACAGGAGATTGGGGATTCTGGCATGAAATTAATGGTCTTGTAGTCTCCGAGTCAGAAATCGATCTTATCAGAATCAGATCTCATAACATTGGAGGAGAAATTCAACCAAGAACAGGCAATAATAAGTTCTCGAGAAAGCATACCAGGTGTCCGAG
Source organism: Lagerstroemia speciosa (assembly GCA_037672795.1). Lineage (NCBI taxonomy): Eukaryota > Viridiplantae > Streptophyta > Magnoliopsida > Myrtales > Lythraceae > Lagerstroemia > Lagerstroemia speciosa. The sequence continues at coordinate 9,083,424 of CM075295.1, forward strand.
GTTAATGCCCTGCATGACAGATATGAACAGATCCAAAACCGATCGACATACAAAGGCAAGCAAGTGACGACGCTGAGGAAGAGGAGAGAGAGGTAAGGAGATCATCGGTCGCCGTAATCAGGGAGTGGAGAGACCAGTTTTCGGGTGGGAGGAACGAAGCCTGGTCCGAGAGCCATTTAGGGTTTGGGTAATAACGTGTTATCGATTAGCCGCCCAGGCCTCGATGGCCTCGAGCCAGACAAACATTCCTCTCACCCTAATCCGTCTTCAGGGAGCAAATCACTCCTCCTTCTCTCTCCGTGTCTGTATGTATTTGTATACTCACTCGTACATGTATGCAGATGGATATAAATCTATATGTATCCCTCCATGTATGTATGGGTAGGATTAGTGTAATCTCGTTTGAGGGGAACGAAGCCCGGTCGGAAGCTACGCGGCGACTGGTTGTAATGTCCCGGAAATCTTCCTCAAGCCAGCGAGCGTTACCCTAGCTAAATCTGAAGAGCAGACACAGACAGAGAGAGAGAGAGATGACGAGGAAGACAGGGAACAGATAGGAGGAACAGATCACTCAATACAGCTCTCTACTTGCTCGCTCCCTTTTGGTTCTGGGATGGGGGAAAAGGAGGGCTTCTTTTTAAGGACGTTCCTCGTATAGCAAATGCGAAAAGGCATCCGCTTTAGCTACTGATATATAGTAAACCTTACCACGGCAAATAAAATCCCCACTCATTCGAAAAAATTGCAAGTAAGAATTAATCAAATAAAAATTGTGAGTAAGAATCAATCAAATTATTTTGATTAATGATAATTATATTAGTTGTTCGGGTGGTTATGAATGATTTGATCATTTGTCACATTTTGATTGACTTCTACTAACGTCACACCTAAGAATTTCTCCTACTCTCTCACCTTTAATCTGGCCTCCCAAGATTACAAGCTTTCTTTCCCATCTCTTTTACTGGAAAAAGCACATTACGTGACAGTACTGACGTTATCTCACGAGCTAATTAAATCAAGTTATTTTTAGTACTTATTTTTTTAGATTTTATTAAAAAAATTCTAAAAATAATTGTTCTATTGACTCGTGACACTATATCAGCACTGCCACATGATATAATCGTTACACACAAGACTCTCTCCTTTTACGGGGTCATGGGTGAGGCTCACGAGTCTAAAGAAAGATTAGAAGAAGATGTGAATAAACGATTTCATGGAACCCAACCCATTAACTAAACCGATCACAGATCGAGAATAATGTCAGCTACCAAGTCTCATTTCGCTTCAGTATCCTCTCTTCATTTTTCCTAGGCGTGATAGGTTACCGGTCACTATTTGACCTGGAAAAAACTACATGGTTCTCATTTATATGAGGCCATTAATGCTATACTCTTTACACATCAGCTCCGAATATAAGTCTGCGGTTAATGAGGAGCGAGTTTTGATGCACTGGTAAAAGACTTGACTGACAAACTTAAAGAATGGGGGTTCGATATTTACCGTGGGTGTTATACTCCCCATTTATTCTCGTTTATGTGACTCATAGATCTCTTTCATCACGAGAAAAATATCCGGTTTATAAACAAGTCGTACAAGTTGAAGCCATGCAGGCAGACAGACAGACAGCTGTTGTGGAACTTGCTGTTGCCGGTCAACTGTCCATCCTGTGACCTACGACCTCCAGTTTCTCCTCCTGCCCGACCTATCCATTCAAGCAAACACGTAACCACCGCAGCAGGACAAAAAGTGCTATTCATTATTTTCACATAATATTCAAAAATTTAATAAATTTTGATTCCTTTAAAATTTAGATTCGATAAATGTTGATCTATTTAGGGATAAATCGATCTTGTTAACTCGTGAAATTCGGATTCAAAACGTTATTCAAAAGAAAAACATCGAGTCAACTCAATCGATTTTAATTAATTTCTGACCAAAAGAAAAACTTTAATTAATTATTCATAATTATTTCTTAAAACAAAAGGAAATGTGACCAATATAGCATGAGATGATCCCAAGATTAACTCAAGTGGATAAGATGCACATATGACATGTGAAAATTTACGATATTAAAAATTTTAATCTCCTTGAGAGCGTAGTCTTTGGTGAGACTACCTATTGATACATTTTGCACATAAATTTATATGAATTTATAAATTTATCGAATGTTTATGGGTTAAAAAATTAAATTTCTCTTTATATATAATATATATGTGTATATATATATATATGTAGCATGAGATGGGACGGGAGCAGGGGAGAGACACATTGACAGGGGAGGGGGAGGGGGAGATGGATAGGGACAAAAGCTTCTTAAATGCGATTCTTTTCATCATTACCTTATTATTATTTTGAGCTTTTGAGATCGGCCATTACTTTCCAACCTCTCTCTGTACGATCCAATGCCCCCCCACGGTCAGTCTGACTTAATATACGTTTCCTTTCTTTTCTTTATTTCTATCATGTCTCATGTTTTTCCCTTTTTTTTTTGTCGGTTTCAACAAGTATGATATCAAGAAACATAACGAAGACCAGACTGATACATGCTTGAATTATATCAGCTCATTGAGGAAATAAAATGCTTCCGCTCATGAGTCTTTTTGCACGCACGGACTCAAATTTAAAATCTTATTTGAGAAGAAAAGATGTCAGAATATTTCAACCAGCTCGTATTATCTCAATTGTATCGTAAAGAAGATCGTCTTCCACATAGAAGTGAAACAATAAGTTTCATTAATAAAAATTAAACCAGATCTTCTAGATTTCATGTGGGTGACAACATCGACTGTACATATACCCATTTCTCCTTATTTCATGGATAGCTTTCACGTTCTAGCTATTTTCTTAGAAAATTTGAATTTCCAGTTTCATAAATAATTTGTCCCTTTTCCCTCACCTCTCTTGTCTCTTCCCCTCCCTTTCTTTTCAAATGCATTTTTTCTAATCTTTTCCTGCATATCAATTTCAGCCTCTTTCTCTGTATTTTTGCTCGCGTGTTTTCCCCTCAGCATGCACAACATAATATGCATAAGAGCTATTTACCTTAAAGAATTCAAATTCGAGTCAAACCGTCCCACTAAAAGATAAACATCTTCCAGCCATGAATTTCCTCGATTTGCAAGATTCCAAAACGGTATCTTAACTGAAGGGAATAACTGTCGAGCAATATCAATCAACCCGCACTTATTTTAAGGCCATATTTTATATCAGAGAGTGATGAGTAAATGAGCGATTGCCATGAAAATGACAAGATGACATGATTCAGAGAAAAGACCAGACAGCTTGCAAAATGGTATCTCTGTGTTGTTTATTGGTAAAAACTGTCTTCAATTTCCTCACCAGACATTCTAATGGCAGTAGTTATGTGTGTGTTTCGCCGGTCCCTCCTGCATACACTTGTTGTCAAATTCTCCAATAAACAAACCATCCCTCCTCCCATTAATTAAGATGCCTTGAACTCCTCTCCAACCTGCGCGTGAAAACTCCCAGCTGCTTGTCCTTTCAAAAGAAACCAAAACTGCAAATAATTGAGCTCTCTGTGTCCCATCTCAACCCTTTTTCTTTTATCGCTGCAAGGAGAGTAGCAGTAATCACAATCTTATGATCCCACCATGCCACGTTCGAGTTTTCGTGTCCAGCTGCAGATATATCAGACGAACTGAACAATTTACATCTCGATCACTAACCCAGTCAGCGTATCACCGTCAATGGCGTAGTGTAGTTTACAAAAACTGATGCTTTCCAAACCCAGGTCTAAAGAGCGCATTTCTAGTGGACATTTTGACACGCGTAAAGATGATCCAAATCTGAGACCTTCAACTCAGTAAAATAAACGAAAATGCATGGGTTGGGAAACCACTGTATCACTTCTTTTGGCGACGTATCATCTCAACTGTTCTACCAAAAAGAAACCCTAGGTGGAATCGTGCCCCTAGTGTAACAGTCTTGCTCGATGAACCTCGGTGCAGTTGCATAGATCTCGACTAACAATCACGAGAACATAGGTCCGATCCTCGTTAATGCCCATTGTGTTTCCCATTTCTCCTATCTCTTTTAAATCCCGTTCCATGAAGAATTATCATTTAATCCCGTAATTAGCCTTTCGGGACCCATGGCATCTCCTTACTACTGACTTTCGATGCGCCTAGTCATATTTCCACGGCTCGGTCCTTGATATTTGACAGCACTAAGTGAGAAGTTAGCATAGTCCCTGAAGGTTTTATAAGCTTGAAAGTGATCAGACTAACTCTTACCTGCTTTCAAACTTCTCATGGTTAGCTAAAATTCAATGGAATATTTTTTTTAATTTTTTGCAAGTTAATTTTATTTTTAAATGTATTTTAGATAGTTATGAACACTGATTATTCTATTTAGTTTGTTTATGACTTTATTAATATCCTGTAAATTGAATTTATTTTTATATTATTTTTAAGAATTTTTTTGTCTTTACATTATGTTTATGGTTAGTTATTTTTAAAGTTTTTTCGATAGAACTTTTACATTTATTATCACTAAAATATCACGAATTTAGCAAAATGGCACTTTATGAATGAAATATTGACGAGCGTACCCGAAAGTGAAATACATAATATTATTGAGAACAAAGTGAAAGTTACATTTTTTAACTTATTTTTTTTATCAGTGTACAGAAGAGACATATATATCTAAATATTATTAAAGAAATATTAAATAAAAGAAGTACAGGAAGTTCAATGAGTGAGATTTGAGCCTAAGACCACTAAATCACTATCAGCTGTATTAAATTATCTTCTTTCTTTTATTTTTCATTTTTTATTTAAATTCAACTTGTTTTAGGCATGGCAGTTTCTTTGAACAGTGTCTTCCGTGAAACACGTCACGGCAAAGACGGCGTTTAAGGCAGTCCGCAATCCAAGCCGTCCCACGGGACAATCCGACGGTCTAGACGAGTGCATCCCGGGGCCGGACGTGTCGGTGTCAGCGAAGCGGAGGGTCGGGAACAGAAAAACAGTGCCCGACTGACAGGAGAGAGAGAGAGAGAGTAAATGTTAGACCGTAATACATAAAAAATTTCTATAAATTTCTTTTAAATTTTTAAATGTGTAAAATTTTTACAATTTTTGATAGCCAACTTTATTTATCAGAATTTGAATGATGATTTATATAACAAATTCTTTATATATTAATATTGAATATTTACTCGAAGAGACAAGGAACCAATCGAAAATAATATATTATTTTGCCTTCAATAATTTACCAATTTCGAAAAATTTGCATAACGAGTCAATTTGTTAAAAATTAAAATGCCTAAATATAATTTTCTCCCGTTATGAAAAATAAATTAGAAATCAATCATAATTTTGTTCTTTTAAATCTCTGGGAAATGACGTGGAATAAGCGATCGACGGCTCGGATGCCCTTTAATCGTACGCTGTAGGCACCGCCACGTGGTTGGCTTAGATCAACCTGCTGATGTCGTGGGTCCCGCACCGACTGGGTCGGGGTAGACAGCTGCTAGTGCATGGTGGGCCCCGCGTGACTGCCTACGTGGTAGGGCTCTATTGGGTCAGGTGTGAGGCCTAGTGTCCTCGGGGAAGCAATCATGCCTTAATGATGACTGTGACGGATGTCCGGGTCGGGGCTGGGCTGTCTCTACGTTACATAGACCCGCGTGATCTGCTGCGGACTTCTCGGGTAAGATTTTTCACCATCCCATTAAAATTAACTATTTAATTAAAAGATTTGGAATTATATACTGATATAATTCTCGATTAGAATTCGAGAGATTTGGCTCTTATAAAATAGAAAAAAAGGCTAATCTTTTAATTAAATATACAGAAATAACTTTAAAAGTGTAATTAAGTAAAAAAAATATAATATATAAGATTTAATTACTCTTAATAACTTGGATCCTGAGTCATATGAAGGTAAAATACTCTTAATAACGAATTCTTTTCATGTGTAAAACTAGAATTCTATACATTATTTAAAAGAAAATAATGTTAAATAATCTCGAATGACTTATTGCACCACTGCTCTTTAATAATGGTATTTTGGGGTTGGTCCCGCAGTCATGCCTCTAATGGTTTGTAAAAGTTATGGCATTTCATTTTTTCTTTACTTTAAAAAGGAGAGCAGTACAAGGATGTGATCTTAGTGCAATAATGCAAAACTTTGACCGGTAAGTAAGAGATTCTGAGTTCGATCATGACTGTGATTGTTATGTGCCCTAGGGGCCTCCCCTATCATCGAATAAAGGGAGCTGCATTAGCAGCGATTCGGCGATCCCATTATACAATGTTCAAACTTTCAAATTCAACCATAAACATGGCAGACATATCAAACAACAAGTACTCGGTATTGTTCTCGTAAGCTCAACACTAGCAAAAGTCTAATACAGTTAATGAAACCGGTATCCTCCAAGTTCGGGACCAAATACTTCTAGTGGATGCGTCGGACAAATGTAGAAAAGAAATTCGAATATGAGAATTTGAATTTACCGGATCATATGAGAGTGAGTTTTGAACAATTAAATCACCATCTCCATTGATAAAAGTTACAGCTTTTCACTTTCAGCTGTTGGAAGGACTAACAACGATTTCCCTTTGTTTTTTCCACTTCCTTTTCCAAAGTACGAACACATTTGATTTTGTAAGATTGCCATTAAAATGTGTCCTTTCGCAGGACAGGGAGACTGCAACTTTGAGGAAATTGTTCTGGTCGTCGACGAAGTCACCATCATTGTCGGGGTATCCTGCTGGTAGTCAAAACCATCACCCGTAACCAGTCGACATGTTACATGTGCATGCACCCACATATTTTCTGGTGGGCACCGGGCACCCTATGCCGGTGTCGTCTTGTTGCCACGGGTGTAGATACCACATATTTAATTAGAATATTTACCACATACTCTGATTAATTTAGAATCGAGTAGGATCGACTTATTAAGGGGTCAAACTCTACTAAGAATGTAAATTTTCTCTTTTCATAAAACTCGAACTTGAGACCTCTAGGAGAAGAGCGCGGACCAACGGAACCACAATCTCAAGGCACCAATTTTGCACGCAGAAGAGGGAGAGTACGATTCGTTCCATTATTGGAACATCCCAACATGCAATGGGCTTGAGGAGATTGGGCCCGGCCCAATCACCAAGGGGGCCGAAAAGTTGGCCCAATTAGTTTGGGTTCTAATTCTTTAGATTATATTTGGTGGGTAGAGATGGAATGAAATGAAAATAGAACGAGTTTTTCAGGGACCTATACTACAAGTATTCAAAAGTATAACATGCTCTGACTAATCAATTTCAAACCCGATCGGTCCATTTAGGGGTAAAGTTATTTGAAACATCAACAGGAAAGAGACCCTCCAAACACATCACAAGAGAACACTCTTCTTTTCCGGTTATAATTGAGACCCGCAGGCCTGGAAGGTCTGTGGAGAAATTCAGTGATGAGAATCGAATTCACAGACCTACTGATCCAGGATTGAGAGTGATATCAATCATCCAATTCTCTACTGGAAACCTCTTCCAAAAGCACAACTTTACGGCTGATTTTCCACAGGATTTCGCGTAGACGGCATAATGCTCAATGACTGTAAGTAGCATCTCCAATCACTTTCTTTTTGGGTCCCAGGATCGATTGTACGTGAACCTAGAGAAAGATTAATACCAAATCGCCATCTCGAAAAATGGCAATTAAGCTGTGAACGAGAAAATAATTAAGGCATCATAACGGCCGTGTTAATTCGAACTAATCAGTGTGATTAATACTGTAATGACCGAATCACATCTTACGGCCGGCAGGCAGAGGATCGGGTAATGTGATCGGCCCATGTACACCTTTAATCGAAGAGGAAAACAGATGTGATGCTACGCGCAATTCGTGCTAAAGTGCTCAACAGGTAAAGGCAATAAAGAAAGAAAGGAAGAAAGAACAGGACACCTCACTTTTAATTTATTTGTTAGTGCTGAGAAAGAGAATCAAATCGTTGCAGTTAGCATTGTGATCCGTCAGGATCAAGAGGTGCTGTGTTCGACTCCGGTCGATGAGATTTATCTATTTATTCTCTTCTTTATCGTATCCACCTGTAATCTCATCGAACTCCTCTGTACTTAGAAGGAAGAAAATTTATTTAGTAGCATTGTTTCTCCAGAGATGGAGTGAAGTGAACTGGTTTTGGGCTGCCTAGGCGAGAAAGTTTTCAGTGGAGTGGTCGATACTGACGTGGGATATCCGTTCAATCATAACTTGACATGTAACCAATAATTATACCGTTATTAAATCCTAAAAATCTTTAAAAATGTTAAAAAAAAAAATCCTAATAAGTAGTGTACCATAGTTGCATAAATATATAAATGGTAAAAAAATTAAAAATCCTATAATTGGCGAATTCTATTTTAATAGATATATAAATAATGAATTCTAATTAGACGGACATACGTGATACGACTGTTCTATTGAAAACTTTCTTTGTGTCAACAAAATTGGGTAATAATCTAACCTTTTTGCCGGATAATGGGGAAAACCGTACATGCCCACGAAACATGTCTACTTCAAAAATTCGATCAAATGAAAGTTCCGGAATTAAAAAAAAAAAGAGAGAGAGGTTAAAGCGATAGCTAAAGTAAATTGGTTAAAGTAGTTAACGGCATCTCTTCGCCTTAAGTAAAGTCTCGGGTCCTGATCCTGTGAATGGAGAAAATTCACCCGATTCGAACTGGATTAGTCAGAGACTATTGAACTTCTGGATATCAGTGGCATAAAAAAAAATGTTAGCATCACGTCTGTCCTTCTTTGTGCTTACTTCTATTCGATCAACTCTTTTTCGACAACTAGATTGCGTGGACGATTGTACACCATCTCTTTTCTGTTTGGAGAAATTGACTTACGTACCCATCAATAATTTTACCGTTGACTGTGTGATTCAGTTCGAGAACATGTCATTATGACCGTCCATGATGATAACATAACGATATCCGAGCATTTTGATCTCTGTGAGAAATTGGACAATTCCAACCGTCTCACCTTGCCCCAGCTGGGGGCTCTCGTGAAAAAGACCGGCAGTCCCGGCACTCTCATTACGGGGTTGTTGAGAGCACGCCGGCAATTGCTCACAGCAATTTAACATACCCATTTCCACGCAAAATTTTAAAATGATAATGGTGGTAGCAGAGCTTTCTGTAAATTCAAACAATTTGATGAAGTGTATGCAAACTCAATTATATGTAAATTTGTGTTGTGCGCAGACGTTTAATCGATTATGCACAGGTAAGAAACTGTACATGATAAGGCCTAGTTTGTTGGGAAACAGGCTCCTCCACTTGCTCTTCCAACCACTACAAGAAAAAACATGTTTGCTTCGAAGAAAACACTCCAAGTATGAAATTGAAAGGACTCTAAAACCCTCTTTTTAAATCTAAAAGAAAAGCTAGATAAATGAGTAAAGAAAGTCGTACATGTTGGATTAGTATCACTCGGTTACTCTGATAAGAAATTGACTTGAGAATAAGGGTTTGATCTAGCGGTACCATCCATGATCTGAAATCAAGAGGTCTTTGATTCAAATCTTCTCATTGATGGGACATCGCGTGTTCTTTATTCCCTCTTCTTTCTATTTTCTTTTAATTGTTCCTCATTTGTACATAAAAAGTTAGAATTGATTTGTAAAATAAAAATTTGATTGAACGCCTAACCATCCAAGTTATTCTAATTAGGTGTTACTCATTCACACAAGAGTGATTTTCACTCAGTCTTTAACGAAAGGGAGGGCCCCGAGCCCTCACTCACAGCAATGGGTCGATAGTGACGAAAGTATTATCGACTATCGACAAGAGTGGAAAGACAGAGAACTAGACAGGTGTGGATGGTGGTGGCGACTGCCATGGTGGTGGTGGCCGCCGCTGCCGCTCGGTTCCCTCTCGATCCGCCACCGCAGATGGAGGAAGTCATCGACCGAGCAAGGTAGCCGGAGCGGGCCGTCCGTGTGGTACCCGTAGACCTCCTGCGCCTTGTCCAGCTGCCTCCGGAACAGCGGGTGGTACAGGTACGATATTGGGATCACAAATCTCTGGACTCCTCCGTCCTCATCCTCCAGCCCTACTTGGACCGCCAGGAACCCCTTCTTCATTTTCATCCCCTTGTTATCCTCCAGCACGATCGATCTCTGGAGTGTCGACCTGATATGATGATGACCGGTCGCCTTCTTCTCCTCCTTGACGATTCTCCCTTCGTCCTCTTCCTGGTCTACTGATCAGGAAACCCTAGAAGAACTCTTTGAGAAGTGATTGGGGAGGACTTGGTGGTGTTCATGGTGGAATATATGGCTGTATATATATATATATCTATATTTATATAGCACATGAGGGCAAAAGAGAGATGGCAGAAAAGCAGAGGCAGGCAGGCATTTTGTTAAATTGTTAAATTAAAAAAAAAAAAAGAAGGAGAAACAGTACGTGCGTCTGGTCGTACAGTATACGGAATCGAACATATGTTAAGCTAAGCTTTTTATTTTTATTTTTATTTGTGGAGATATATATTATAAAATTATGATTTTTTTTAAATTATAATAATGTGGTCCCGGTGGTCCGGTCACTTTTGGGGAGTGTAACTCTTGGCGTGGAATAGAGTCGTGCGCGGTCGAGGAAACTAGAGGGCTGCAAGAAAGTCCGGCCTCCACGCCTTTTGCGTTTCTTTCTTAGGGATAAAAATCAACCACGGCAACTTTTATAGTTATATCGCTAACTATTAAAACAGCTGGTAAAAGAAAAATGATATTTCACCGAATAATTAAATTGTAGTACAAACTATAAAATTCGTACGTAAAACTATAAAATTTACCTCCGTTACTGCCATCCGTCACGTTGATTAATTATGCATCACTAGTGATTTGCGAAGGTCATCATTAATCGGAAACGTTGGTCAATCTCCTCTCGGACATAGTTCTCGGAGAGACTGAAAAATGAACAGGATATTACTGATGACTTTCGAAACTTATCTAACACATATTATCATATTTTACACTGAACATTTAGCATGTGAATCGAAATTCACCCATGTGACAGACGGTGGTAAGAACAGTGAAATTTATGTTTTTTATCAACGATTCTTGTAGTTGGCAATATAAATTTGTCACCGATTAAAAATTCATATTTTTACGGACCATTTTTATAACATGTAATATAACTCGATCATCCGATAAAAGTTGGTATCTTTTTAGGGTTTGGTCCTTTCTTTTTATCTTCCTAGTCACAGAGATGGGTCGTTGAAGAGAAGAAAATTTTAAAAAAAGGAAAATAAAATAAATATTAAACGGATATTTCTCCAATAAAAAAAGAATTCTGAAACTCCTTACTTTCAGATCGATACCGATACCGATCTAAATTTCGTTTTCACCCTTGCATTTTTCATTTCTGCCTACTCTCCCTTTTGGCTTTTGCGTAAAATTCATCTTGACAATTTTCAACACCTAATCACTTCTTTTTGAATGTAACATCGATCGGTTTTGCGGGTTAACTCCCTCAGTCCCCTTTCTGATGATTAAAACCCTAGAGTGGAATTTGGGCTGCATACATAGCCATCTGCCCTTACAGTTTTGCATGTAACGAGCATATCACACTAACATCGTTTAACTTGGTAGTATCGCGAGTTAACAAGAACTAGCATATCAACATATTTATGGGAGAAAATTTAAACAATAAAATATAAATTCAAATTAAAAAAATCATAATACTCTTAAAACTCTAAGAAATTCTTAAAAATATAGCATTTTATAATGTCCGACATCATTTTTCCCTTTTAATTGATTGATATCGTGGTCTTTTGGAATTTCTTAAGGTTTTTTATCATTTTATTTAAATCTTAGGTTTTTTTAAAGAAATATTTGAATTTATATTAATAGTACTGGCATGTTATTCCGATGACACATAAGATTTCATGTTCAGATATTTAGCTCTCCTATGCGATTGATAAGCCAATATTTTTCTTATTTATTTCATAGTTTGGTTTTTGGTTTATCGAGACACACTATGACAAGACATTAAGATTGTCCATCCCAAGCCATCGTCATTAGGGATGTATTAGTGACGTGGCACAATCATCCTCTTACACTCAGAAAAATCCTTCAGATGTCATACATATTTAACTTGATTTTATTCAATTTTTTGTTAAATTATCATATTTTATCATCTAAATTTTTCATGTTATTTTTTTTTATAAAATTTCGCTCCTTATACGTATTTTCTAGATCAGTTCCTGATTGTCATGATGACTAAAGGATACTATAAATCTTACTATATGATTACTAAACATCGTGGGATCAAATCGAATCAACGTGAAATATGTAGGATTACAGTATAATCAGCCTCTCACGCTAATCAATGAGTATTAATCATTATACTCACAGTGAAAAAGTGACACTCATCCGGTACGTTCTCGGTACAGATACTCGCAGCGCTTATTGCCTAATCAATACCACGGAGGCTTCATTTGATGAATTAATGAATGAATAAATAAATGGATGAAGGTAAAGCGTAGATTTTGAGTGAGATCATCGTCGGACGCTTGTCAGCATCTACCTTTTGATTTTCCAAAAGGACAATGGCTGCTCTTAATCTAGACAAAATATTAAAAGAGTAGCACCTCAGACGGCCACGGTTCAGTGGCATAAAACTCGTCCTGTATAGTTTAATGAGATTGAGATTACATGTTCGAATATCCTCCACATGTGAAATCTGCTAAAAGGGCTCTCTGTGTCTTGGTCTTGGTCTTGGTCTTGACAAATACCGACTTCTTAAACTATAATAAACCTCTGGTAGTGCTACGTTGTCGGAGTCAGTATCGGGTGCTGATTATTCAATTCATCTAATAAGTTTACATTTAAATACGAAAGCTCGAACATTTACATATCGAAAATGGCTGGACCATCATTTCTGTATGATAAAAGGGGCATAATATATGTAAATGATCATTCAATTAAATAGTGAAAAGGAGATGAACCGAGTCAAAGACAGAATTAGTCAAACGTGGAGTCCGACCCATTCCCCGTACTGCCAATGTCCTTTGCAATCGTCCCAAACAGTGCGTGCTCGCGTGGTTATCACTTTACAACTTCGAAATTTTCCCTTTTTTTAAATGAATTTACAAATAATTTTAGTTTTCTACAAGTTGAAGGGGCTTGCTTAGTGCGTCTGCGTGATGGATGCATTACCTTGGTGGTTGCTTGCTGTCACTGCAGGAAAGAAGATGCATGATCATTTTGGGTATCTTATAATTCGGAGAAAAAGAGTTTGTCGCAACGGGATCATTCCAATATGAAATTAAAAGACTTCTTGTTCAATTTTTAATGATAATTTCTTCGTTTCTTTTCATTTTCCTAATACTCTTATTCCTTTTAAGCTCACGGGCACTTTTATAAATTAACAAAATAATTTAGATAGTTCATGTTCGAAATTTGGAGCTTTTAAATATGAGGGAAAACGAGAAGACGATTCCATCTCGAGATATTGTCATTGACTTGATATTAAGATATCACGAATTCAATTATTGTTTGTGAAACTTCACATATTTCTTTATTTTAAATATTGATTTTATTTATTTCTAAATTTATGGACTTTTTGATATCATGAAAAAAATACTAAGGAAAATCGTGTGTATGGGCATGACCACCAAATCATTCATTATCGAGGCCCCTTTCTCTTTGTATAAAAATAATAAAGAGATTTGACTCCAAAAAGATAGCCTTATGAACATAAAGAAAGCAATTATATATATATATATATATATCACATTATATTTAAAAGGGTAATAAGTTACGAATAATCCATATTCAAACTAAATTAGTTTAGTAGAGTAAAACTCTCTCAATATGAATTTTTTTCATTCTCAAATTACAAAAACTGACACATTACTAGGAAAAAAAGCCTTATTTATCTCAATCACTCGATCAACTTTGCCGGTATTAAATGATGATAACTCCTTGATACAAGTGCTTTTTCTTTTCTTTTTTTTCCCTTTCACGATATTGCATGAATATGGAGACCATTTGCTTCGATTTTAGATGAATATAAATTCAATTTTTAAACTATATGATAATTATTCTTGTTGGGAAACAGTTCTTTAACTTACGTTCTTTCATCACTTTTACATTAGACATTCTTCATCTCTAGAATTTTCGTCCTGCCGCTATATTTTCCTCCATGAAATGATTTTCCATTAAATGGTGTTGCGGATGCGGTCGCCGATCAACTTAGCGTTCGTCGACGCCTGGACTGAGGGGGATGGTAGTTGCCAACGAGGGCCTTACCCCTCCAAAACTGGGACCATTCCTAGCCAGCATGGGTTACAAAAGTTGGAGGGTGATGTCCTTGCCGGCGGTCCCCTCCACCCCGAAGTCATTAGCCTAGCCGTTGATTGAGGGGCGGTGGCCGCCGCTGACACCACCGCCGTTTGATATTTATCGGATTTTTCAAATTTGTTTATTTTTACATTTTCAGAGTATATTATAATTTGAATAAAAATACGGCGGTAAGATCAAAATAATAAAATACAGAAGGTTAATAATAAGAGAGAATGCTAGAAAATAAAAGTTTTAAAACAAAAATAATAAAATATGGAAGGATTAAAAGTGTTTATTTTTATAAATATTAGAGAGTGACCGTGCTACGCATAGAATTGTCAATTATAAATTCTATTATAAAACTTTAAGGTGACCAATAAACAATAGGATGATGAAAAAAGTAAGAAACTAATGAAAGAAGTAAAATTTAATATTAGAATAGAGAAAAAGAGGAGCAGTTCAAATCAAATAAAAATGTAGAAGAGCCCGGGAATTAGGAGAGCTTCTGATGAATAAAACAGATTTGTTTAGTGGAAGTTGCAATGTCAACAATGAGCTAGAAAATTTTAAGAGAATGAAAGGAGACTGTACAGTTAAGAGAATCGTGATAAACGGTTAATAGGATCGTAAAAATAGTTAATAGAATATGAGAAATTAATAAAATAGAACTATGAAATTAATGAAAATTCCTTTTCATATATTCTATTATTTTATTCTAAATTAAATTTAACCAATTGTAAACTAGATTTAATTGAGAATATTTTTAGAACTTGAAAATGAGACTAAAACTATTTTGAATTTGTTTAAAGTAATATATAATAATAATAATAATAATAATAATAATAATAATAATAATAAAAGCCTCCGAGTAGGGAAAAAGAAGGGGACACGATAACTAAGAGCCCCATCAAAGCGGAGATACCTTTCAAGGGCGGCATAGGCATCATTGTCTGCTCTACCGGCCAACTTGATTCTCTCTTTCGTTTTCTCGCTTGGCCTTAGCCCTTTTTTTTTTTTTTGGGTGCTTAGTTGGAATTCGGCACGTCGGCGCCTCCTTTTAAAATTGCCACTACAGTTTATATTAAAAATGTCTGGCATCTCGCAAGAATTTTTTTCAGTTATAGATGAGATTTGTAAAACTAGAAGAACGGTAAGGGAAAAGGATAAAATCATGGATGGTCCTGCCTTAGGGATGGATTTAGGGCCCTGAACTCGTGAGAACTAGTAAGGTCTTATGCAAAATTTACTGTATTTTTGTTAAATTATTTTATTTCATCCCCTGAATTCCATCTCTTATCTCTTCATTCAGTTTCGTCCCCTCAAGCTCGGAGAAAGTCTTGCATGTAACGAGTGTACATGTGACACTGCTTACCATGATATCACAAACCGATAAGATTCAATTATTTCTAGAGTGATTTTTTAGGATTTTATTAAAAGACATCTTAAAATGATTCAATCTTATCAGTTTGTGACACTACATCAACACTGTCACGTGTCATAACCGTTACACAATAACAGAGAGCCTTGTGCGTGACGAATATATTATGTGACAGTGCTCATATGATGTCACAAACCAATGAGATTTAATTATATCTAAGATTTTTTTATTTTTAGAATTTTATAAAAAATTTTAAAATGACCGAGTTTTATTAGTTCACGATATACTCATTATGCGGAAGACTCTCTCTGACTCGGATTTCTGGTGCCGTCCCTGTGATAGTGTGATACATTAGAATGAGGTTCCAACAGAGCATCCAAGAATTTTAGCAACTGTGTACGTGTACGGACAAGTAAGCTCTTCTACTTCTTTTTTTGATCGGCAGACACTCGTATTTTCTCAAATGGCATATTCTTTAATTTCCAAATTCAAAATCCGAATGCACGAGATAGTCGTCTTAGATTCGGCACTGCCGAAATCTCTCAGCAATTTCCAAAAGAAAAGACGAGAGAGGGTGGCATTTTTAACATAGAAAGAGTCGGAGGATATCCTTTGAAATATATTCGGAGGAAAAGGGATTCCTCTTCTTTATTTTTGCGCGTGTATATACACACACACATACATGCACATACACATGCACAAAAGATAGCATACAGAAATCTAACGAGCCATAACTAATCTATACTCGAGCAGGATTGATTTATTAAGCGAGGTAAAACTCTTCTGACATGAATTTCCTCAAGTTATAAAACTCGAACCCGATACATTACGTGGATGTCTTAATTACGATCCCAACCAACTCACATCGATAAAAAGGAATTTCTCTTTAATTTGACAGATAAGTGCGCATCATTTTTCATAACCCAAAAAAAACGTGAATCTCGTTTTCTAAATTATTTAATTAATGGATACATGTTTATCTCTTTACTTTGATCTTTTAAAATGATTACCGAGTCGCTCACACACACACACCACTGAGTCAGCGCAGACAGAAGCTTCTCTTGCCCACAAGGGTTGGTGTACCAATAAGCAAAAAAAAAATAAAAAAAATAATAATAAGAAGAAGACAATTCCATATTTGTCCTAATTTTATGGGTTAATTGACTAAAAATATTGAATTTCTGTTTGATTTTATGTATATAATTTTCTAATTGAAGATAAAAGCATAATCTAGAAAATGCAATGATGTGGCACATCATGATCTTGGAGAGATAATTGCTATCCCATTCTTTTAGGGTGAAAAAAAATTCATAAGTGGAACCCTATGCCCTTTTGAGAAAATTGGTGGGGGAATAATCGCAGGAATTTGACCCTCAACCTGTTACACTCCATAAAGCTTGGGAGACCGGCCTACATCGATCGGTTCGACTCAAATATGAATTATGCTAGTATCCATTAAATTTACTGATGTTAAGTGTCGTGCGTCAAAAGATAAGGGTAATAGAATTAAAGCTAGAGTGAAATTTGAGAGTTGTGGACAATCATATCGAGATAATTCTTACTGAAAATTTGAAAGTTGCTCTTTTTGTTTGTAAATAATTTTCTTGGCCGTAACCACCGGTATCCACAGAATCGGATTCTTATCAATATAGCTGGAGTCGGGTTGGCCCACTAAGGAGTAATACACTCTCATCGTGAGATTTATCCGTTCATAAAGACTCAAATAGAAAAGATTTGATTAAGAAAATCAAGTGTTAAACCACTTGATCCCGAACTAACTTATATTAGTTCAGTAAATGCACGCCCCTTTTACTTTCAGGCAAGCGCATGTAACTATCACCCGACTACGAGAGATTCCTGCACATAATAAGTATATTAAATGACAGTACTGATACTGCGTCGTAAACCAATGATATTCAGGTATTTTAATATTTTTCTTTATAAAATCTTAAAATTAAAAATTAATAAATAACTTAATTACATTAGTTTATGACAGATCGTCAGCATTAACAAATTGTACACACAGGACTTGAAGGCTGCACTGGTGGTCACTGTCTGGGCGTTAAAATTCAACCTGATCATGCTGAAAAAGACAGGCCACATTAATTGAACCCATCACTTAGAGAAGGTCAAAAGTGAAGGGAAAAAAGGAGAACAATTAGTCTGTGTGTGTTTGTGCATGGACAGAAGTTCAGTGTGACCATCAATTATCTAGTAATCTGTCCATCCAATTAAAAAAAACAGTTTCATCAGTTATTTAGTTGATTTAAATGGTTCGGTATTTTGCCACATTAAAAAAGGATCTCGGGTTCGAGTATTCATGAATGCAGAGAACTTGCGGTGAGAGTTTTAACCCTTAGTAGGTCAACTTGACTCTGGATCAGTAAAAGGCTCTTCGAATTTTAGGTACTGGTAGTGCAGAACCAAAAAAAGCTTAACGGGACGGTACAATTACTGAACCGCGGAATTTGCCAGGTATAAAATGTGCAATTTGAAGAATGAAAAGCGGAAAGTTCTTATTCAACCAGTCTCTGTCAAGCCCCAAGATCTCGATAGATTTCAAAGAGGAATGTTGGAAAGAAAGAGCGAGTGTCGTATTGAATAAGGAGATGATGGAAATGGGACCATGTAAGTAATGAATAGATACACACACATTATATATATATGTATATATCTGTGTGTGTGTGATTTCAAATTAGTGCTGCTTCTTTGTGGACCGCCAGGCTCATTGGTCGGTCCGGTAGTGGCGCACTTCCCCTCACCGCATCATTACGTGTCGTCCATACTTTTTCTAGGAGAACCTACACAGCAATTATGTCCTTTGCTGTCGTTTAATATCGATTCAAGCTTCTTTCCTTGCTTTTTTTTTTTAATTATTATTATGAAGGAGATTATAATTAACTTACAGTGGAATGAGATAAGAATAGAGAACAAAAGGGTATGGATGTAAATTTTTTACCCGGTCTTGTGGTACGTAATTCACCCATAGATGTGTGGAATTTATTTCTCAGTACTTACCCTCACGAAGCAACTTGAATCTACATTTACTGCGTGCCTTTAAACACCATTCCTTAATAACTTACCTCTAGTTGGACCTTTTCTGGGGTCCCACATGAGGGAGGACAAACTACCACGGGCATGATTTTTTTCTCCCGTTCTTGAGCTAACAACTATACGAGTTTGGACCTTCTCTATTGTATTCAATAAATTTGACCACGAGCCGGAAATTCTTCTTCCAGTCTTGGACTTTAACTAACTGCGAGTTTCACATTGAAGACTGACAAATCCAAGTGAAAACCTAACTCTGATACTATGTAAAATTTTCGCTCCCAGGCCTAGAAGAGTCTGAACTTGTTTCCACTCAAAAGTTCAAGCTATTTGATAGTAGTAATCGATTCTCTTATAAAGCATATTTTAATAATTAACTCTTGGATTTGGGATTTATTCCTCAACAATGGAGGGTTTCATTACCGGGAATCGAACCCAAAACTTCCTGATTTTAGATCGATAACGATGCTAATGACATCAAACTCTTTTTCTCCTTTAATCTGAGCTTTCAAAACTAAGACAACCATATCTCCATTTGACATCTTATATTATAAGCGGTAAAAAAATTTATGTTAATATTAAGTGGTAAATTATTACTTTTCTTTTTTACTTTTTCCCTTTTTCTCCCTCCTTCTCGTTTATTTTAATCGCTTCTCTCGATTCGTTAGTGCTGGTACGACACAAAGTAGCATTTTTACTTGATATTTAGTTAGATGTTGTCTCTATGCACCGACTTAAGGTGAGAACGACGGTTGCCATGTCAAGGATCTTGCACGGGTCACGTAATGGAACCATTTTATTTTTAAAATAAAAATAACCAAAAAAGAATTTCATCACAATTAATTTCCAATAGCTTTAAATTTATTTATCTCAGGAAAATGGGTCCAAACCTCCTGGCCTGGTGAAAATTTCACAAATATAAGCTTAAATGAAGAAGAAAACCAGTAGGCAGTAAGAAAGAATTAATAAATTTGATTAATGATTAATAGTTATTTCAATTATTTGAGAGAGATTGATATTTATATTTTGATCAGTAGAAAATTACATATTTCATATGTATGTCTGTTGTACGTATAATCGCCTTATATATCTGATATCATGTAATAATTTCATGTATATAAGCCTATAAATAATTTTAAAAAAAAGAGTAAATGGAGCATGAGAAATCTACTGATATCGAATTGATGACCTTTAAGTTACAGGGTCAAAACAGTACAAATTACGTAAGGAGTATTTTTCGGATATATGTCTTGATTTTCATTTGAGATATTTGAGTAAAAAGGACCACGCGCGGAACGGACCGACCACCGAGACACGAGTCAACGCTATGATTGTGAAACAAGTCAACCGTATCCACCATCCCATGCCTGTACACGTGATTATATCGGACAGCCTATGTGCTCGTGCCCACACAAACTCTCTCGTGTGTGATCCCTTCAAAGTGATCTCTTAACTGTGATGCGGTTGACTTTGTTATCTCGGATATTAAGGTACAAGTTTTCACATATTAATTAAGTTATTTTCTGTAAAATTTTCACCTGACAAGAAAAAACTTGGGCATATGTTCAACCCGAAAACTTCAACTGATAGATTGGTGACATTCGCTCTCTTATAAATCATGTTTGAACTTATTAATTCTCCAGTATGGGATTTATATCTCAATATCCGCTATCGTGTGGCAACATGTTCACACTTGACATGTACCCTCAACAACTGATCTCCAGCCGAGTATTTCTCTTCCGATCTCGAGCGGGGGATAAAGTACTACGAGCCAGGCTTTTTTAATTATGGTTTCGGGCTTATCGGACCATGAGTTCCACGCCCGAGTTTGATATGGTGGGAACCCACACGGTTGACTCTAATACCATAAAAAAAAAATCTAATTGACCTACAAGAGGTTGGTATTATATCCAATTCAAAAATTCAAACTAACACCAACTCGTTCTGTTATAAACCAGATTTCAACTTTTTTATATCTCAACACTCCAACACACAAAACTTATTTCTCGCATATTTGCACAATTTTAATAAAACAAGATAAATACAACCAATTTATTGAGATGTAAACTTTTCACAGACGAGGTAAAAATTAATTTTTTAAGTGTATAGTATTATTATGTAATATTATAAAATGGAAAGAGTAGGAGGAGAGACTAAACCGTGACCCGGTCATGACCTGTGCACAGGCTCATGTCACGACCCGTTCCATTCTAATGCGTGTTTGGTGATAAAACATTATATGATCGTCAAGGGTATAATTGATAAAACTTATTTTTATCTCCGACTTCTTTATTTGGTATTGAAGATGTTACCAAACAAAAGATTAGTGCTAACCATCTCCTATGAAATCCATTCTATTAAGAAGTCGATGAACGGAAGCATGGGAATGTCCTTTTGAACAGTTGAGAGCCGATCTGACGATGAGAACGTGAAAGTGAAACCATGAAGAGGGGTTGAGTTGAGGGGCGAGGTTCTGATCTGACACTGTGATACTCATAGCCGATTGAGTCGGTGTAGAAAAGAGAGAGAATGTCTGAAATAGACTAATTGCCTCGATAGTTACATGAGATACTTATGAATGGTCGTAGAGTGATTATGACAATTACTAGAGAGTTAACCATTGACCGGCTGCCACGTATCCTTCAACACATAGTGAAGATCTGCTCAAAACAGTGCCGAAACTATTTTAGCCCTTGCACGTATTAGATCATGTATTGTTGGGTTCTTTCTTTCAATATGTATTTTTACGAGTCATTTGATTAAACTGTTGAATAATTTAACGACTCGATCGTAAAATTCGAGTATAGGGTTAGGGTTTGCAAACAATCATTGATGTTGTGCTGAACCATTCCATGTTGGGGGAGAATCTCGCACCTGTCAGTGTACTTTCGGTTCCCGCAACAATTGAAAGAGAACAGAATAAATAGTGAAATGGAAAGGTTCCTTCAAAGGTCCCCTTCTCCAACTTTTCATCAGAGCCATGAAATGAGCTTCTTGGTCAACCTGATTCGATGGTCGATCGATTATGTGTCAGAATGCATACCCCTTAGGTTCGGTCAATCCCTGTCCGATGCGACCGAAGATTGGACGTCCATTATCATCGTAGCCACGGGATGTTGATCCGACCTGCCATCGAGAGAATACATGACTACCGACCAGATAGCTTTATTAACTAATTTGACCCACCAGTTTAGGCAAAGGTCTAAATTCTCAAAAGCAGATCTGATCTGACCAGCTACCTGACAAATATCATAGTACAGAACTGTCGCTTGCTGTCAACGGAGCCATGATTCGCCTACGGGTCTCCCTCTTGAGGTGGCGTTGTGTATACTCTACACTCAAGAACAATTATGAGGACAACTTTGGAGATATTTCATAAAACCCGATTATAGGTTAGTTGGCTCCTCTTCTCATCCGAACTACCACCTTACTTATAGATAAATATTGAAGGCAGATACTTGAGGGCATGTAAAAAGTGTGTTTTGTGTCAACACCATCCGGACAGCACATAACCCTTGCAAGTTTTAAGATTCTTCAGCAGTTTATCCCACAAAATTATGATTTTTCCCCCCAAGATTTGGTCCCCCGTGAAAGAAAATTTCGGCAGGATGAAATTGTAAAATCAGTCAGTTGTACTTCTGTAGTGGCCCAAACATTTTCTGAGGTTGTTCTTTCGCTGTACCTTGTTCTACAACAACTTTTGATCGGACCACGCTCCTGGAGGAAGTTGAGCAACCATAAGCTTTTCACTCTAATGAGTCACGGTTTCCCAGAAAAGGATTCCCATGGACTTGGTGGTTCGTTGTGTTTGGGTAGACAACTCGGTATCTGTTGGCACATACTATCAAAAATCTGATAACAACATCACAGCTTCAACGCAATTTAGATCCGAGATCATACAGATGACATCTCCGGTACATTTCTTGCAAGCTTGTGAATCTAATAGGCATCCGAGCAAAATTCAAGTTCCTCTACCACCACACCCAAAGGGTAAAATAATACATAACACTGCTTGTGTTTCCAGAAACGAAGAACTCTCGCTTGGAAGTACAAAGACAACCGGTTTCTAATACAGACTACTGAACTACAATCTCCAACAATAACATGCCCATCTCTCTCCTGGGAGAAACAGTGCTTTCCTCTTAGTTTGCATGGATATCAGGCAGGGAAATGTCCACAGCTAAGGAAGGGGAGAATTGTACCTCCAAAATAGTCGTGCCACTCGCTCATAGACCGTATGACATTTTTGGCCGAGACTTATTTTTAATCAGTGAGTTCATCTGATTAGCACGCTCCTCTTCCTCTTCCAACCTCTTCCTACGAGCAGCCTCTTCTTTCTGCCTGTGGATCAGCTCCAGCTCCCGCAGCCTTTCCTCCTCCTTACGAGCTTGCTCAAGGGCTTCTCTTCTTTGGGCCTCTTCCACCCGCCTCCTGTTCTCCTCCAGCATCCTATCAAGCTCCTCCCTCTCTCTTCGGGCTTGTTCCTGTAAAATATCATAATGATGATTAACTGTCACAAAAAGAGCTAACTGTACGAGAATTAAAGAAAAATGATAGCAAATTATTTGCCTTTTCTTGTGTTCCCTTTTATGTCGATGGATATTTGGTCCCGTTTTCATCTCAAATTCTTCAGCCCAGCTATTGGCTATCTTCCCTTTTTTGTGGTTCAGTCCCAGATATGGATTACCCCTCACATCTCCTTGTCTCTATGGCCAATTATAAGATCATTTACTGTAGTAAGATTAGTATACTCACTTCTTTCCGTCGAGCTTCCATCAGAGCAGCTTCCTTCTCTTTTTCAAGTTGAGCTGCAACATCAGCAAACAATTTTTCTCGACCTTCTTTTACTCTCCTAGCTATTTCTAAGTTAACTTCCTCAGATTTCAACCTCTCCTCAACATTCTTCCGGATCATTTCCTCGATTCTCTTCGCAGTCTCTTCTTCCAAAAGTTTCAATTCCGCCTCGTGCTGAAGTCTGGAAGCAAGTCAAAACAATCAAGTCAGGAAGACAAGCCTGAGTTACTGAGTCATCAAAAGGACCAAATAAGTTTTTAAAAAAGAAAATCATTGGACAAATTAAGTTAAGAAAACCGATTTAACTGGAGCAAGTACTTTTACCCACATCTCTTGTTCTTCCCCAACAAGCAATTAACTAACTCTAAGAAAGTTTATCAAATGCAAACCAAAGTTATTAAAATCTACATGAAAAGAGCATGGAGTTCATTATCCTAACCAATTGATTCTATGAGAGAGTATTAGGTAAGGGTGACACATCCCAAATTAATAAAGACCTTTTCTTTTCTTCTTCCTCTTTTTTGAGTTTATCCAAGGCATTTTTTCTTTCAGCTGAGGCAAGACTTGGACTGCAGGACTTGGGTGGAGGGGACGGGGAGCTACTAGGACTTCTCCGTCTTTTGTGGTTCCTCGGCGTCGGAGATCTTGTCCTGCGCCTCCTATGCGAAGATGAACGACTTCGGCGATGACGTGGGGAGCTTGACCGGCTTCTTCTTCTGCATAAAAACAGACAATTTGCCTCCTTCAAACTCCAATCCATGATAATCAAGATAGCTAATTAAAGTAAAGAAAACACAAAGGAATATAATTTGCAAATAGCGATTCATGTTATCAACAGCAGCGGGATTTCGAAAGCAAGACTCCGACTCAAGACAACCGACAGAAATTCCACAGCATCAAGGATTAACATGTAAAGAGCCTGGCTAGTCAAATTACTCGCTGCGAATTGCCTCTCAATCAGAGGAAGTGAACTGCTTTCATACATACACTAAAACCTAGGATTTTAACCACTTGACAGAAGGCGAAAGATTGGATTTTTACAAATACATTCAGCTGTGAACTTACCTTCCATCACACAATTAACGAACTTTCGGACAATTGAGCATGGCGTTCTTGCAGAGAGCAATTTTCGCGGATATATATATATATATATATATATATATATATATATAAATGGACTTATAGGAGTGCCCCGACGTTGAGCGCTCCGTTCGCAGTGTGATCACGAAGGGATTAGAGCGGACCTGCTGTGGGAGCTGGAATACGGCGACCGACTCCGGTCCCGTCGACTCCTCCGACTAGAACGGCGGCTGACCGGCGACGGGGAGCGCCTTCGCCTGTGCGATGGCGACCTCGACACGCTCCGAGCCATTTGATTCCTTCTGGTTCGCGGAGGAGTGAAGTGAGCAGAAATAAACCGGGAGAAGGATTCCGACCAGGGAGCTTCCGGACCGGCGGGCCGGACCAGCAAGGCTCCATGTCTAAATCGGATTAACATGTCTAACCTGTTTAATTTAATTTATTTTTTGCTGATAATTTAATTTTTTTTTAAATGTGCATGGATAATACTCCTAGAATGCATAGTGAAAATTAAAAAAAAAAATAAATGCATTTATATATGATTAGAATGATGTAAGTATGGTTAACTAAAATTTAGGCATGCACTTGAATAACAATAAAATATGCAACATAATGTTTTATAATGGAAAATTGTTGTTAATAATTCTTATAAGTAAATGTATGAATGGTGATAAATATTTCTATGAGATAATAATGAGTAATTAGTAAATATGCTTAATCGAGTTAGGCAAGTTTGAAAGATTAAACACGATCGCTAATCATGTCTAAACAGGATTTACCCTTAGAGACCTGGAACACATCCGTTTCGTGTCACATATTACAACTTAGAATATCACACCAGATAAATATGGAAAAAAATGAAAATAAAATAGGTTAGATACCGTCATTTATAAATTTAAACTTTGATTATACGTGAATCTAGATTGCTTATAAGTTCGATGAAAATTTTACCGACCTGCCTGGAGCTGCTCTTAAGAGTGGTAAGAAGAAGAAAAGGAGGAAGATGAAATTAAATCGAGAGACAAGCTCTCGTGCAGTGGTATAAGATTTCGACATATAATTTAGAGATTATGAATTCAATCATCACTATGAAAATTATGTATTAATTTATTTCTCTTTATCTTCTAACCCAAGTGACTGGCAATCCTATTCAGCCTGACAGCATTAACTAGTAAATACAGTTACAAGCCAGTGGAACACAGTACTATGATGCTACATAGACTTCTTCCTTCTCCTTTTTTGCCTCGGACGTGCCGATCCAAAGCTGCCCTCCTTTCGAATAGTCGTCTCACAAACTCTGGCTCGGGTCGTGTGGAAAAGGCCCGTCATCTCGCTCTCGATAGCTGTATGGCTTCGAGCTGCGTGGTCTCCTCTGCCCAGGCGAAATGGTGAGACGTGTGAGAGTACTGCCGGTCTCTTTCTCCCTCGCTCTGCTCCCACCGGGCCCACCTCTCCGACAAGCCGTCTCCCTGCAGCATGTTGACCACCTCAGACATCTTCGGGCGGTCCTCAGGCGAGCCCTGGGTGCAAAGCAATGCGACCTGCAAGATCATCTCGACTTCTTTGGGATCGTACGCCACCAGGTTCCGGTCCACCGTGTCTTCGAGCCTGTCTTCTTTCAGCAACTTCTTGATCTATACATGGTATCAAAACCTAAGTCCATCCACAGGATTCGTCGAATTCCATTTCCGATTTACTCGACTTTGATATTCATTCTCTTTCCATGAAATTCCAAGTTGGACTAGACATGCTCTAACTTGTTAACTAAATGCGAGAGCGAAGATGTAGAGATCTTACATGGTCGAGCAACAGAACATCCTCCTCCTCCTCGAGCCGGGAGAAGTCGATAGCCCGCTGACCTGTCATCAGTTCGAGAAGTGTTATTCCGTAGCCAAACACATCGGTCTTCTCCGATGATTTGCCCGTGGACAGGTACTCCGGTGCAATGTGGCCCATGGTGCCTCTGACTTGCGTGGTAACTTGAGTGAGCTTTGCATCCACTCGCTTTGCCAGTCCAAAGTCGCCCAGTACAGCCTCGAAATTGTCATCCAGAAGGATGTTAGCAGCCTTCAGGTCCCGGTGTATGATCTTCGGGTTACACTGCTCGTGCAGGTACTCCAGCCCGTGTGCTGCACCGAAAGCTATGCGCTTTCTTGTTGGCCAGTCCAAGCTGTTCTCCCCGGGTTTCAGATCTATCACCGGTCATATCATATGCATCAGGAAATGGTGTACATTAGATTGCATATACCAAGTATCTGAAAATATTCTATAAAAAGCGATATCAGAACAGAAGTTTGAATCCCTGAGCTCGTTTCCATTTCCGGAAAGGGAAAACGAAGTACCTCTCAAGTGATATGCGACGCTGAGGTTCTTCATATATGGATAAACCAGTATCCTCTCCGATGAGGTTGTGCAGAATCCGATCAGTCGAAGGAGGTTTCTGTGAACAGCAACACTGATGAGTTGGACTTCCCTCTGGAAGGCGGCTTCTCCACCGGGACTGCAGTAGTCGGTAAGTCGTTTCACAGCAACCTTTGTATCGTCCGAAAGGACGCCCCTGTAAACTTTTCCAAATCCTCCCTGCCCGATAACATTGCTTTCGCTGAAATTGTCAGTAGCAATCTGTATTTCTCGCCACGAGAATCTCCTCACTTGGGCAAGAGAGATCTTCCGATCGTCTTCGCCTAGAGAACAAGGCTCTGATCACTATATGGTTACTGAGGATTAAGGCTATGTTTGGCACGATAGAGTATAATGTAATGAAAGCACCACATGGAGCAGATCTGTTCTAATCTTTATAGTATCCTGTTCTTCGTACCAAACAGGGCATGAACTAGTACAGATGTAAGAGATTTTACATGACCTCCCAAACCGTATCAAATCTAAACAAGAGAAAACTGTAAGCATCACAACTAAGAAGAGAAAACAAGACAAAAGGCTCACCTGCAACATCGAAAAACGCATCATGCTGCTTGCAAACTCTGAGGTATTGGTATGAAAAGATAGCCCCAAGGGAGAACAGAAAGAAAACGCCGCAACTTACAGCAGTTACAACCCCGAGCTTCAGCCTTTTTGGCGATGCTGCTGTGATCATTTCATCCAAGTCCATTCACTATTTGCTCAGGTAGATAAGTTTGTATATTTACGAGTAAGGAAAAGAAGGAACCTGGAACTGGCGATCTTGAGACACAAGGCTGATCCATTTTTGAGCCACATAGAAGATGTGTTCCTGTGAAACTGGCAGGAAAAGTACTACTCTGGTCAAGTAAAAAACTGCACATGTATTTTCACACAATTGTAAGTGGATTTCAAATCTCAAGTGGCAACAAAGTTGAGCTTTTTCAGTGTAACCGGAAAGCCTTGAAGAGATACACAGTAGCAGGATTTACTTGAAATTCGGCAGTGAAAAGAGCCGCACCGGGATTTTTCCTGTCAAATCATTGGATGAGAGGTCCCTGTTAAAGAGAAAATGTTAGTAACAATAGGTTCGAACATCAAAGGGCATAAGACATCAACAAAGGTTTCCTTACAATTCTATTAGCTTGGAGATGTTTGCTATTGTGTCAGGAACAGACCCAGATAGGTGATTTCCACCTAGTATCCTACACCGCGGGTAAAAGTGTTGAGCATAAATAAGAAAGTTCGGTTTTTAAGAGAGACAGAAGTACACTTACAGATTCCGTAAATTTGAAAGTCGACCCCATGTAGATGGTAAATTGCCACTGAACTTATTATTTGCGAGATTCAGAATTTGTAAGTTTTCCAGATCACCAAGGAAATCAGGCAGTTCACCTGTTAGATCATTGTTCTGCAATTCCCTGCAGCAAACGACATTTTCCCTTGCTTTATACATAGAAGAAGACAAGTGTTCATACTTTCGCTGGAAAAAAACAGTAAGTAGTGGAAAAGCGAAGATGAGTTGGTTGGCCAGAACAATCGAAAAGTTTCCAGCAAAAATGTGAACAACTAACTTCTCTCGGTCAACAACTTACAGACTGACTAGGTACTTCAGTTTGGTGATTGCAGGAGAAAGAGTTCCTGAAAATCCTTTCGAGTCCAGGACCCTGTAAGTCATGGGAAAGAATGGATTCACTTAAAACCAAAATGAAGGCTCCTAAAACATGATTTGCATAATACAGAGGTGGGAAGGAATGGAAATGGAGCACTTAAGTGCACTCACAGGGATACAACATTCCCATCTCTGCAGGTGACATGGGACCAACTAAAGCACGGACTCACGAGGTGATTGTTCCAATCTATAAGGTGATTGGAATCATTAAGGAACCTTAGGAAATCAATCAAAGCTTCACCTGAAATATCGATAGATCATCAAAGCATTAAGGACAGACATCATCCCATTTTTCATGACAAACATCAAACAGAAGAATCAGCAGTCATCTCTAGATACTCAACTGGAAACAGGAAGGATGTTGCAAATAGTACAAGAAGAAAACGTAGAGAAATTTCATCTTACCTTCGACATCTGGTCCATTGGATGAATATGCAATCCTCAGAAAGACCAGAAACATGAGCCAGTAGGTAGTTAGATTTAGATGGACCCTGTGACCATGGAAGTTTCTCAGCATCTTGGCTCGTAACTTCTGGCCTCTTCTCGACAGTTCTGCTGAAAGGAGAAATCAAATTTTACTTAAATATGGCCCCCTATGTGTAAACATACAATAAGATGTGCAAATAGGGCTTTCCAAACAGGATGAACTAGTCCAGAAACTAAGTGTCACACAGCCTTAGAGAGCAATTAATCTCCAGAGGATGCTTGAAGAGAGAACTGACACTAAAATAAGTTCATATAGCCTCAAATTTCAGTTCAAGTTTCAATTTCTGCATTGACTTCAGGATGCATAGTGTACACATACATATGATTGACTTTTTCCATATATATATAAATTGACTTAATGTCCTAAAATTTAGTTCTTCTATGAACTTTCCCCTTTAATGAGTCATGAAGTTGATCAATCCCAACATACTGAAAGCAATCTTCTGAATGTAACAGTGTGGGGGAAGCAACAGTTTCTCTGGAACTAAACTGGTGATAAGCTCCTTAGCAAAGCTTTAAGCTATCATATCAAGAAGATTAAAATCACAAAAGCCACTTGGGTTTTGTATTTACGTCAATTCTGCAGTCCAGACAGACAAACAATGAACCAAGGGTGATGAATCAGAACAAAACAGAAGAAGTAACAGCAGGAGAGACACAGCTTGCCTGATTCAACCGTAGTTCACGAAACCCAGAACATGTATGGAGATGACGAGGCACTGGGAGGATGATGATTAGGAGGAGGGGAAGGTGGAGGAGGAGGAGGAGGAGGAGGAGGAGTAGGAGGAAAAGCTTGAATGTAATATAATCACAGCCATGATCACTATGAAAATCATGTGGATTTGAGAGATGAGTGGAGCCCACTAAGCATTTGAGAGGGAAAAGGGTGAAGAAAGAAGAGGAAGAATAACGAAAGCTAAATTTTGTAATTTGATGAATGAATACTTTCATTTGGGTGGTGGTGGTGGTGGAGGGTGGGAAATGGAGAATGAGAATCCCACTCAATCAATGGACCTCCCTCTGTTATTCTCTTTCCCTCTCTGCTTTATTTTGATTTGTAATTGCAATTAAAGTTTGCCATTATCCCTTATCCTTTCCACAGCTGTTCCCACCTCCTTTATGCATTGGTACTGATACTTCCTTTTCCCTGAAAGACCACAAAGCATCATCGGTCCGTTGTCTGAAACTAATCTCCGTCACGACAGTCAACTATGCAGCCCGGTTTGACAACTGCATCATACCTCGCGGTTCTTGTGCCGGTGCATCTTGGTCCGAGCGAGCGAGGGAGACGAGCCTCTGGGTCTAGCAGAAGCTTCATCCCCACTCAGCAGCTGAGCTGAGTTGATATTCCATTCTCAGGTCACAGCTGACAGCAACAGTCAAACAGTATTCCTACCTTTTTCCTTTCCCTTTGTTTTCCGCAGCATACTATCCTAAAACAAAGCCAGGGAACAACAGTGTTCTACGGAAAAGGCCAAAAAAAAAAGGGAAAAAGAGGACAACTTTATGTGGATAAGTCTGCACACAAGGCCAGACCACCGTGACAATTTTATCCTTTTTACATGGGTTCATGTTTAGATCGATAGCAGTTTCTGGACGTGATGCTCCAATCCGTGACATTAAATTTTTTTTACTGGGACATACAAGAGTTTCAAGCTCACTTCCACCAAAAAGCTTAATTTTTTTTTTCAATTTAGTAAATGTGAAATTTATATCTCGACAACCACATTAAATTTTCCACATAACTAGAAGATGTTGAACTCATATCCATCTCAAAAACTCAAGTTGATAGAATAGTAATACTCACTCTCTTATAAATCAAATTTCTTTTTATTATTTGTTCGATGTGAGATTTATATATCTCAACACGTGATGGTTCCGGGTGTGGAAGAAATTCATGGACGTGAATCTCTAACATTTCGAGAAAGCAGTGGCCGGGAAACGGTTGACATAAAAACAATAATTTGGCCAGAGATAACAATCGAGAAAAGGGAGTAGGGGCTGACACCTGAGACTGTTCGGTTGGGAATCAGCCGACAAGTGGACTGAAGGGTTGGCTACACTACACTTTAAAAATGCACTTTGCATGGAAAAAATTATAAAGAAAGGGCATTATTTCTTTTGATTGCGCGCCAGTGCAAGCTGAATGTGCATTCTGGACCAAAAAGGTTGCTTACAACAATTTTTTTTTTCCCTTTTAATTTCAATGAAACATGGTGCAGAACGGAGCATGTGAATAACAAGAGAACCCGATACAAAGGGAATATGTTCGGGATGATAAAAGTGGACCTCAAATGAGCCACTCCACATCTGCTGGCCCGTCCCCTTGCTGAAGATCACCAAAGTCAGAAAACCGATGCTTGTGAACCTCAACTTGATCGAGCCAATCCACCTTTTCTTCTACTGGCTCCAGCAACTTCTGCAGAATAATTCTCCATTTTCCAGTCACAAATGAGATACAAGCTTATGATCATCATTTCACAGATAACTTTGGCATGATAAGTTGACAGCTGAAAGAATAAGCATAAGCCTTCCATTTCTGGAAGCAGGAACATGAACTTCAAGAGCCGGAGCAGGATCGGGACAGAAACACCAAATGCTAGCAAAACATACATGGCTTGCCCAAATGAGCGGTTGAAAGAGTAAGCAAAATTTCTTCAATTCCAACGAAACAATATTTCTCTTCCACTCCATATGTATATAGCACAACAAATATACAGCAAATCTCCGAGTATTGGATACTGTACTGTGAGATTTGAACAGCATCAAGTAAATCTTTTGATCTATTGCATTGGATTATGTAGTTGGAGCTGCTACCACTCAAAATGCTATCTATATACAGGTGCACCCGAAGCACATTTACTTGCAGAAGACACTTACCTCCATACGTTCTGTTTATCAACACCGATCTAGATTTTTTTTTATCTCACAGACATGACATGTCAACAACATCCAAGGCCTTCTCTTTGTTGATGCCGAAATCGATTCCTGGAACCCATGAAGAAAGCCTCTTAGTTGCGCGTTGATCCTCATCCTCCCCACTCAGAGAGTAGCTGCCGCTCTTGCTCAACATATTGAGCTTTCGGAACTTGACTTTGATGGAGTCAAAAGTCCCGATTCTTGCTGACAACTGGGCATATCTCATCTTCTTCTAGCATTTTCTCGTCTTCTAGCATTAATACTTCTGAAGGCGGACTTTCACAACTGGGTCCATTATTGGGCATATCTCCCGACCCCTTAAGAATTGTCAAGTTGTTCGGGGATTTCATGGGTGACCTTGTAGTACCCCCATTGTCTGGAGAGTTCTTAGATGATTGGCTTACCAAATAGTGGAGCCACACCAACTGCTCAAGGATATGGCTCTCTGTTTTGCACTTATCAGCATGGTGAAGGGTTTCAATTCTAATCACGCCAATTGGTTCAGAATCCTTCCTGTTTCGCTCAGAACTTCAGATATGAAATTATATTAAATAAGGGGAAAAATAGAAGAACAGTAAGGAAGGGAAGAAATGGAAAATAGGGCCAGTATATGGACACTTACCCAGTGTTTGCCCATTCGCCGACCCATCCAAAACCATGATGGGCTCTGCCATTCAAGCGTATCGAGAAAGAGAAATCGAAATGTGGATTGGAAAGGTATATCAATATATGAGCTAAAAAGAAAATTTATAAGCCAATAATCGTTTTTTCCCCTAGTAAGTATAAGCCAACAATCTTACTTGACTGTATTAGTGGCGATTGGCACAAGCCATTGCAATGTTTTCTCCATCTCCGCCTTAATTTCTGCAACAGAAAGCTGCACAGAAACCAAGTAAAACAGAGCAACCAATTTAATATTTGCAATTCTCATCTATGGCACGAGAAAAATGCAGTTTTGCATCAGAATAAGGGAAAAATAACCTCTTCTTTGACAAAAAAAGAATGTATTTTGGAGCGTAGAGCAGACTTTATACTGGGAGGCAAGCTTTGGTACAAAGCATTCCTCATATTTGCAGGCATGGAACTAGAACGAGCTACCTGATTGGATTAATAAAAAAGAATAATGTAAGAAACCTTTGTATACACCTACGAATGAAAGTTTCAGCTATGCTGCACCATAGAAAGGTCCAGTTAGTTCGGACAAAATCCAAACTTCAAATGGTTGCCGTAATACTATATTTATAAATCCTTGTTTTTGTAGATTCAGCTGCAAATCCCAATTCCCAGAGTCTACTGATGTACTGAATTGTCGAAAAGAAGAAACACATCTGTTTACAATCAAAGTCTCTAAAGAGATATACATATTCACCTTAACAATGCCATATCTACTATATCAGAAATCTCAAGAAAGCCTCTATTCTCTTACTCCATTTAGAATTTTCTCATACATTTAAGGATGCGAGTGAATACACAAATGAAATTGTGTCCAGAAAAATATTCTTATCTGTTAGCCTTAAGAAAGCAGTATTTGATATTCCCTTCTTTGCAGCAACTTTGGCCGTTGAATGTCATTAGATAAGTAACCCAAACAGGATAAACAGAAAGAAATCCTATGTTCACTTACAAGAGTATCAATTTGGATTATAATATTTGCATAATGCAAGGAGAGACCAGCATGCCCCAATCTTTGATTCCTTGTCCCAGATGATTTTGCAAATGAGTTAGCATCTACAAAGGTGAAGAATGGTCAAGTAAGGCAACAAATTTCGTTTCACATCAGATGTCTCAAAGCAGTCTAACATGATTTACTATTCACAGGAAATAAAAAACAACTTTTGATCCCTTGAGCAAGTATTGTGCTTCGCAACAAATAACCACTTTCCTGGGATATATAGATGTAGTAGAGGATTGAGAAAGTAAGACTACAATAATTAATAGTAAGGCCTCAGAGAGTAGATACCAGTTGTACCAAAAGTGGTGTGAATTTCTAGGAGCAAGTAATGAACAATATCTACGAGCTTCTCCATTACCTGCAAATCAGGAAACCATCATTGCTTCTACTTTACAAATCACTTCATATATTAGTTGTTCTCTGATATAGCCAGGTATAGAACCCTTCCGTGTGGAATCTTCTCAGACTCTCAGTCATTGTTCCCTATACATAATATTATATGACTTTTTGGGTCTTAACAGAGAAAATGAGTATGTAGAAATTATCTATAAAATTAAAGCAGGATTCAGATAATGCCACGTGCAATCTGCAGGCTACCTCTTCCAGACTTCTGGACCAAAGCGACTTCTTTTTCAAGTGCTTTACTTGCTTTCTTTGGCTTTTAAGTTCTGATCTCAAAATGGATATGTCATCACCTAGAGATGATCAGGATATTAGGACCAAGCTGTTAATAAGAAAAAAAATAATATAAACTGCAAGTCTTCTGGAGTGAATACAAGTGGTCAATTATACAAGGAGATAAGGAAAAGCAGGATCTCTGAAAAGGAGCTTGATATTGAGATTCAGGAGGAAAAAAGCAGTAATATTTTTCCTCACTAGCGTACACTTTCTTATGAAGTCAATGTTTAATCAGCATGCAACATTTGCTCCTTTACCTCATGAAAGTTGTACCTTAAATCAAAGCTGAAATTAGCGACTCAAGCTAGTATTTATCTATAAATGTAAAGCAGGATCTCTGAAAAGGAGCTTGATATTGAGATTCAGGAGGAAAAAAGCAGTAATATTTTTCCTCACTAGCGTATACTTTCTTATGAAGTCAATGTTTAATCAGCATGCAACATTTGCTCCTTTACCTCGTGAAAGTTGTACCTTAAATCAAAGCTGAAATTAGCGACTCAAGCTAGTATTTATCTATAAATGTAAAACCTTTCTGTCCAGAACTTGAAATCTCTTCCTCTAAGCTCTTTTGATGATAATCTTGCTCCAATCTGTCCAGTGTGTGCAATTCATGATATAACTCCTGAGGAAACCAGGAACACCCAACAATTCACTGCTATGAATCTGGAAGACAATATTATTTATGTCTAAACAGAAGGAAAGGGAAGTGAATAAGTGAGCATGGGATTTTGTTCCTGTTGCCAGAAAAGAGTGAGTTGATTGCAGTTATATATAAGATCAAGAGAACATTGAACTATAGGTCTAACAAGAGTAATGATGTCGACATTTAATCATTTAGCTCTACTAATCTTTAATTCAACTTGCGTTACTGACATCACTACATCATAGTGCTGCTTCTCTTGACATCCCATATGGATAAAAGCATAGCAAACTCCAGCTCAATTCCTTATTTATTTACTAATTAGAATAACAGGAATATATTTGAGGAGTTCTTTACAGCTTTTCAGAAATTGTTTTATTTTTTTACATTCTACTCTGCACCACTCACAAACAGTTTGCTCATTTAATGACTGCTTTAACGGTTAATTCTAGCATCCAGATACAATCTGTGTTTATGAGCAGGTTTGGATAGACATTCTACATGATTTTTGTAAAAACCAAGTTGCTTGACCGCGATCATTCTTAAGTGGTTCAACTTTAATCCAAAATCTATAACATCTAGAAAGCAATCTCATGTCTTCCTATCGGCAAAATGTTCCATATTCAGTTAGGTTAAAGGTGACAACTCACAGCTGTATACTGAACCAGAGTCATCAACTGATGCATAACAGTTTCAGCCTCTTCTTGCAATAACTCTTGTGGATTTAATTCTCTGCTTATTCTGTACAAACAAGAAGTTTTCAAGGTATCAATACTTTTCATATAAGTAATGAACTTCAATTATCAGGATATGTAGATGTAGAATAAAAAAGGTTACTTGTCAAAGTAGCGGTCCATGTTGTGCCACTGAGGATCTTTGCAGCGATTCCCAAAACGAACCACTTCTCTGGAGAAAATCTTTAACTCTTCCCTACAAACAAATGGATTGAGAGTAGTTGACAACAGGTGATTGACCCAATTTATCTTATGAACATTTTATGGCCTCTACCTCTTGTCGGCTTCAACAATCCTTAGCAGTTCATCCGTATCTTTTGATATCAAATGCTGAACACCTTCTGATGTAAGCACTACGTCTTTCAAGTGCCTTATACTCCTCTCTGAAAGGGATTGCATGAGACTAGATCCCTTAACAATGGTGTTTGCCACCTCAAAAGCTAATATCTCAAGTTCACTTCCCTTAGTTGCCACCCCGGAAGCAAAACCACTGTTAGGGTTTAAGTTGGTCACACTGCTTCCAAGGACATCGAAGACTTCAATAGCTCCTCTCCCTAACCGTGAGCTAACCTCCGACACCTGCAAAATACAAGATTGCAGCACTCTTTAGCTTTTTGAGGGCATCTTTTGAAAATGTGGGGTTCTGCTCATATGAGTCAACAAGAAGTGTCTAATATTTTCACTCTCCTGGACATTATTAAGGCCATGCTAGGTAAATCAAACTAGAAAGCGAGACCGAAGACAAATACCTCCTATTCCTTGACAGCATCACATCATCTTCCTATCTCAAAAGATAAAAAGCACTGCGTACATTTTTTTTTAACAATGCATTATGTTAATTTGATCCAAAGCCAAGCGTAGGTAACAGGCAGCTACAAGATGGTGTATAAAAGTTTCCATGGCATGAAAAGGAACTTTTGCTTAATAATTCATGAGCACATTCATTTCTTAAAGTCAAATGAAGATAGAAGATGCCTTAGAAGATTTTAGCATCTCATCAACGTAACCTTGAGTGAAAAATTTTAGATCATGCCTTCATCCAACAAGCTAAAGTTTAAAAATCAATTGGTCATGCCCACCTCTCACTTTCACTTTGTATCTTCATTTGGATCTGGATCCTTCTAGATCCAAATTCTACAAGTTTATGTCAAACAATAAAGGTTCATCTAGCATGTCTTCCCATAGCTAATCAATACACCGATACGCTAACCAGTCAAGGAAAAAAGGGTGACAACAATTTTCGATCAGACAAGATGTTATGGAGGCTAAGTGTCAAGATTGCTATGACTTTTATGGTTTTATAATTACGCTTCTGAATTGTGGAGATCAGAGAAATATTTCTCCCATTATTCTAAAGTCAATTGGAACACCAAAAACATTCCAAACCTTGATCCCACTGCACCAAAATGACATACCATTGCAACTGCAGCCTGTGTGGGCCTAACCGATCTAGACTTCTGCACCATGTACCGAGGTATACCGTCGTAAAAATCGTCGTTGTTACTTGAATACTGAGCTGTGCCTGTTTGACGAACAATCAGAGTCGGCTCTTGAGATTGTTTGGGCTCCTGGGACTGTTTTTCCATAACTTCCCGCACCAGTGGAGGAGTCATAGGGTTGCTCTGCATGCTAGTGCGGTAAACCGTAGCAGACTTGAAAGGGTTAAAGCTCGCAAAGCTGTCTGCATAAGGGTTGTTCTTAATTACAGCCCTCGCACAAAGCCCTCCCATTGTGTGGAAAAAACCCCAACTAAGATTTCACCTCTCTACCAATGTCTCCATACAAGATGGCACCCGAGATTCATTCAAGCAGCAACTAACAGCAGAAATTGCTCCACTAAATCTGTTGATAGGGCCAGGTGAGCGGCATTGGGTAATTTCAGAAGTTCAAAAAAACTATATCTCCTCTTCAATTCTAGCTGCAATCGAATATCAACAAATCAAGAACTGACCTTCATCAAGCGATCAGAAAGTATGACCCATTAAAGAGCAGGGAAGCTCAAGAGAAGGGAAACGCCAGGCCACCAAGAATCACCAAACTATCAACAGAGGCAAACATAAGGGGAAAAAAACAGTAACAGGATGCGGAAAATGAAACTTTGCCCAGTGAAAGAACAGAACCGAGACTGATAGATAAGCAGTGTGCAAGTGAAACGAAGAAGGGGCGAAAG
The DNA here is from genome assembly GCA_037672795.1 of Lagerstroemia speciosa. NCBI lineage: Eukaryota > Viridiplantae > Streptophyta > Magnoliopsida > Myrtales > Lythraceae > Lagerstroemia > Lagerstroemia speciosa. The sequence goes on from CM075295.1 coordinate 9,121,406, forward strand.
ATTTATTGGTTCAAGCCAATTGGGTCAAAGGAGGAGCGGCGTTTCGGAGAGCTGACCAGAGCCAGTCGGAGGAGAGCTGGATCTGGCAATCATAGAGCCGAAGCGATATTCTCAGTTAGAGAATGAGGAGGTTCCAAGATACCAACGAAGAACGAGGAGGAGAGATGGATGCCAGAGTCAAACAACCGCATGGACTTGAGAATTGAGGTAAAATTGGTCAAAGTTCAAGCATGGCCGATGACTTCTATTTCCACCCGAACATGCATGGCTTTTATTTCTCTTTGCTGGTTAGTTACTACCGTGATCCCCTCGACGGCTCCGTCTCAGCCCGCTCAATCAACCAACCCCATGCGTCAAGTACGAGAGGCGTCATCAATCATTGCCGGGCTCCAAAGCTCAAACTCGACCCAGTTCGTTCGGCGGATTGGTAGGTGGGTCCACAGTGATATGTTTATTTAATTAAAATTTATAATTTATATATTCATTCAATTTAAGTTCATCATTTTTTAAATTTTTTAATATTTTTAAGGATTTGTTATGGTTTAATAATACAAATGTATAATTATTAATTATATATCAAATTTTAATTAAATAAGTACATTGTATCAGTATTAACACGTGATATAATTATTTGACTGAAGACTTCGATTAGATAAATTCTTGGGAGTGACGACTGCGAATTAAAAAATTGTTCTTTAGTTGCTCGATTCAAATTGTATCTGAATTAATTGCAGATAATTGTGGACCATGGGAAATCACTCTTTTTTTTTTTTTGGTTATCCACGGGAAATTAATTGAATACTCGATGCAGCGACACGTTGACACGTTGAAAATGAACGGTCACAGTAGACATCCGCATCCATTGACGGGGCTTCCTGTGCCGCTTAAGGAATGCAACAGAGTAATCAATTTGAGTTCCATGCTTAATTATCTTAAATAAAGACTTTAGATTCGGGAATAGAAAAAATTTGAGAGAGTTTCACCCTTTAATAAGTTGACTTAACTTGAATTGATTAGTCGGAGAGTCGGAGGCTTCTAGGATTTTCGTGCAGACGCAAGGGGAAGAGAGAGAGAGCGCATCGAGTATTACAATGATGCAGATTAATATCTACTAATGCCAAATGGTATAACCTATCCAACATGGGACGGCAACACCCCTGGTTTCGATCCGTTCGAATGGGTACGGATTAGGCCCATTTTATCATTTTTTTTTAATACGAGGTTTGTGTGGGACCTAGGTTGTCAAAATGTCAAATCTACCCCTCACAACTCTTCTTTTTATTGAAATTAAACAAGGGTGAGTAGGTAACTCCCTGTTCCTCTTCTCCCTTTCTCCGCTGCATATCCTAGTCCCTGCAACTCCACAGAAGAAGCAAGCAACAGTCAACGCGACCCGCTCCCCGTCCTAACGATAGATGAATGTCATCGATCACAAATTAAATACCAAAAAATCGAAGGCAATTGACTCACCGCAAGCCACTTTAACCGTCGACGCCTTCCTATGTATCGGTCGTCGCCTCGCCATCGGTCGAGACGCGAGAAGATAAAGACAAAAGAGTCGGAGAGACGTCCGCAAAGATCATTCCGACACTCTTCTTTGCATATTGCATCTCGCACGATTTGGGATAGCATTCGACACTGTTCATTGTTCACAGAAAGTGATGAAGTCAAGCGATGACTCCATCGCTGTTACCCATTGTATTGTAAGATACAGATGTCAACTTTATCTCTAACGCGATCGATTAGGAACAAATCTGTTTCGAGAGAACTGTACCTCAGCACAGCACAGACGTTACCTTGCTGCTTACTAGTAGCTATATTGTCCATCGTTAAGGTTTTTTTTTTTAATATAAATTTATTATGTTCTATATTGAAGATATTTGTAATCCTCTCGCAACTATAAGAAAAATACTCATTAGAATGTACGTAATTATCAAATAGTATATACCGAAAAAAGAGTTTTGTGTATGGATACCGTTATTTGATAAACAATTTTATAAAAAATTATTTTAAAGAAAATATTGTCTTCAGTACCTGAACAAAGATGCAGTTTGAGCATCGTGAAGGAACTGCAGATGTGGTTTTGATGTTAAAAAATGCATCTTGAAGATGCAGTTTTTTTTCACAGTATTAAAGATTGTATTTTTAATATGCGATTTTGTTCTATTATCGAAGGAAACATTTGGGTTCGAAATGTTTTTTTGACAAATTTGTTTTTTTCGAGCGATATTCCAACCTAAAACTCCCGAAGAATATCTTAAAAAATGATTGCTTTCAAGAAGCAGTAGTAGGAAATAAAAAATTTCCCTCACACTCTTAATCTATTATGAGGAAACAAAATCCAACCTATACATATTATTAAAAAAATAAAAGAAGAAATTTCATTTTAAAATGGTAACGTGAGTTGACTGGGATAGTTTAACATCTCTTCTCCTAAAGTAAGGTCTCGATTCGAGTCTTATAGATAGAGAGAATTCATGTCGGGAGAGGTTCAACACTTTGTGGACTGGTCGGGCTTGAATTCGGAGTAGTTAGAACCTATTTAATTATAGATATCGAGCGGTATAAATCGGGAAAAAAATCACTTCAAAAGCTACTCAATTCCCCACCCCTATTAACTGTGACAATCGTTCTTTCCCTTCTACGGTTCATCCCCATCAATAACATTGTAGCTGGACATTGTTGTGTTGTCTTGTAGAGATTGTGAAATTTTATGAAGCCTGTGGAAAACATTGTGTCATACATGGAAATTTCCATGTGTGAAAGCAAATAGATAGTACATTTTGATACTGCATTTTACGAGAGAGTCTTGCGTGTAACGGTCCCATCACGTGGCAGCAATACCAACAAATAAAATCAAGTTAATTTTCAGGGATTTTTGATAAATATAAAAAGAAAACAATAACTCTAAAGTGGCTTTATTTTATTGATTGTTGTCGCGTAAAAATACTATTACGTACGGGACTTTCTCGCATTTTAGAGATACAAATTGAGGGGTAAAAAAAGGAAAGTGAATAAAAGTGGAATAATGAACCACCATAAAGTGAATTAAAAAAATTACATTAAGTATTTTCATTAAGACTGAAATTAAATAAAATTAATTTAACATATGTATATATATGGTGAATAAGAATGTCACAAAATAGATACCAAGTACCAAACCTGTAGATCAAAAGAAAATGGTGAAGAACACCTCGAGCCCGAACCTCCTCCTCCTCTTCCTCCTCCTCGTGGTGCTGGCGACTAGATGCACTTCCGAGATTGTCGTCCACACAATTAACGAGCTGGGGACCGGCCGGGTCCTGAACATCCACTGCGAACTGGACCTGTCGACCGACATGGGGACCCACGACATCCCGAACGGCGGCTCGTTCGAGTGGAAGTTCGGCCAGGACTCGGAGCACGGGGACTTCCTCGAGTGCGATGTCAGCACGAAAGGAGCGTCGAACGTGCTGCATTTCGCGGGGTACCACAAGAGCGGCGACGCGTGCACGACGAACTGCGACTGGCGGTTCACCGACAAGGGGGTGTACAAGTTGGTGGACGGGCAGTGGAGGTTTCACTACTCCTGGCCGAACTGATGGTCGAGATTTCGTGTGCCCGGATCGACGCTCCGATATAAGAATAATGGTCGATGGTTAGTGCCATTATTCGACAACGATATATTAGGAGATTTCTCCCTGCTGTTACCCGAAGAGGGGAAAAAAAAATGTTTAGCTTTCATATATATGAGAGTTTAAATTCAACTAAATTGATCAATTATGTGTCAGATATAATAAAATTGATTTATTCAACGAGACCGCCGAGGACGATGATCCAATCATTCAAAATTCACTCTCCAATGATTTGACGAATTCAATTTAAGAACATCCGGTAAAAATGCGCTCCTCGTGCTCGTGTTTGGAAGATATCGGATTTCTTTAACTGTGTTAAGCCTTTGACAGTACTACACTGACGAAGTCAGCTCTGATTGCCGGTTGCTTAGCTTGTCTGAAATGTTTGAGTTGAATACAGAAGTTCGAACATCGCGCGGCAGGATGACTGAGCTACTACTCCTAATAAGAGAGAGAGAGAGAGGGGCATTTAATGTGCACTCACTCGATTCGAAATTTCAAAGCGTTGTTTCTCCCTCTAGCTCTGTTTAAGAGTCTCTGTTATTCAATTAATTTGATATTTTCGTATTTTTAGGCTGTCATAAGATTTTTCTTAATCTTGATGGTCTATGTCAATTTGAATTTGAAGGTCGAGCACTCGAAAAGAAAATTGAACAATATAAGGAATGATATGAATGAACATTATATTATCTGCATGACTTGATTCAAATGATAAGATACTTATTTTTTCTAGGCAAAGATCTCGAGTTCGAATTTTTGTGAATAGAGAAAACTCATGTTATAAGAGTTTTACTCCTTAACGGGCCAATTTAACTTGAATTGGATTAGTCGATAATTCAAACCTGGATACCAATGGCGCGTACCAAGAAAAATTAACAACCTATTTATGGTCTAGAGAGCCAATTAATTTAGAAAAGATAAATTTAAAATGGATATATTACATAAAAAAATATTATAAGGTTTCCTCTTTTTTCTCCAAAAAAATCAAATATTTCAATTTTAAAATAAAAAATCACGAGGTTTCAAAATTTTCTAAAATCAAGCCTAAGCGTTAAAACTTTTACAAATTAAGCAAAACTGAGCTTAGGTGACAACTCCCATGTGTCACTATTATCCACATGGCACCCCATAATTGACCGGTAAGTTAACATTGTGAACTGGGTATCAAGTATCTCACTAATCATGAGTGGGTGAGTGGTGATTAGGTCTTGACTGTAGTGACCGAGTTCGCAACTGAACAGAGACATCTTATAAAAGAAAATAACTAGCAAATGTTTGGTGGACTCGCGGAAATTTTCATTTTAATTCTCTTGTAAAAGTTAGCTCTCTATCAACCAATCCACCGGGAACTCGAAGGGAATGAATCGAGTGATAGGAGAAAATGTATTGTTGTTATTTTTATATTTATCAATCAATTTTGAAGTGTCATGTAGATAATACTGACATATGGGACATGCCACGACAACACTTGGTAGTTAATCGAATGGTTTTGCTCAATTTGGGAAAATTTTTAACATTTTGACTTGATTTTGGATAATTTTGAAACCTTGCGATTTTTATTTCAAAATTGAAATGTTTGCCTTTATTTGAGAAAAGGTGAAAATCTCGTAATTTTAGATATAATTTATCCAATTTAAAATATCAAAATAATATTATATATAAGAAATTTTTAAAGATATTATCCAATAGGTGTAATTTTATTTCACAAATAGTTTATTTCTAATTAATATAAAAAAATATCTGTAGTAAAAATCGTGTAGCTCGAAACTTAATAAGGTTGCGAAATTTATGTCGAAAACTTGAAGTGGGTGCAGATGAAATTATCACCTGAATTATGAACCAATAAATACATGTCAAAATAAAAAATATGACAGTATCTTTTTTTCACGGATAAATCTCTCTGTATGTAAATAATAATTATACATTTATTGTTATTAAATTCCAAAAAATCTTACAAAAATATAAAAATCCTAATAAATAATGAAATATAATTAGAAAATAAATAAAAGGTAAAAAATCATTAAAAGACCTAATAAGTGACGAAGTCTAATTGAACAAATATGAATGGTAAATTCTAACTGGATGGATACACTACGCCATCATTGCCGATGTGGTATGACCGCTCAATTGAAGACTTTTTCATGGAACATGGTAAAGTTCTAGAACAATATCTATGTAGAAAATATTTTCATTAATTCTTATAAATATTCTAAGATAATAGAACCAAATAAAAAGTTTCATGTCATCCGAAGAAGTGCAGGAAAATCTGCAGATATGCAAAAATTAATTAATGCAATAATTGCACCCGATTCTACTAACAAAACATTAAATGCTAAACCTAATGAAATTAAGATTGCAACTATTATACCAAAAGGAATTAAGAGATCATGTGTTCGATTCTCACCGGTGGGACCCCTCGTATCGCTTTATTCTGTATTCTCTCTATCTTTTTCCACGTCCACGTGCATATTATACACCAAAAAAAGAACCAAACACGAGTCAGTCGATATGGTTTCGCAAATATTTCTCTTATATGAAAATTCGAGTTCGGATTTGGCGAATGGAGAAAAATCTTGATCGAGATAGTCATATACCTTAACGGCCAACCGACTTTAATATGAATTAATCATGATATATCGAGTTTCTCAATACTAAGTAATTTATATCGAAGAGAAGTGAAAAAAGAATAAAATAAAAGAAAGAAGATAGCACATGCTCGTGCTTGTTGCAAGCTATTTCTTTTTTGCCCCTGTTGCTGCTGCTGCAGTCTTGAAATGATCCCATAGTTCATGTTGTTTCGAAAGGTACCGCGAGATTTATGAGATAACATGAACTTGCCTCGAACTATTAACACTCTTTATCATATTTTCGGGTTTTAGTTCATTTGCATGAATATGGCACTCTTAGTATGAGTATAAATTCAGCGTTCATTGAATTTTTATAGATTATTGATTGAAAACTGAATATGATTTTTTTTTCTTGTTGGATTTTCAGAAAGTTTAGTCATGACGTTTTGGCAAAAGTTGGTTTTCTAAGAATTTTGTGAGGAGCACTTGGAATGCAGGATGAAGATCTGAAATTTGAACTGCAAACCCGAGGGGTGAAATTGGCACGCGACTAAAACTACAGTGTGGATTCTCAAATTTACGCAAATATTGGGGAAAAATGGTCACGACGAGAAAATGACGCCGTGAAGCATGAAAATTGCAAAAAGGCCCAACCCCTACTTTTCCTGGACCGGCCCAGCCCGATAATCGATGTAAAGTAGGCCCCGCCACTCTAAATGACGAAAACACCCTTACAACGTAACAACCAGCGGAGTGGGCCCCACTGATGTCCTCACTCCCTCCCCACAATTCGTCTCCCTCAGTCCCCCTCCCCTCTCTCCTATGCCTCTGTCAGAACGGGCGGAGCTCCGACACCTCGGCCGGCGGAAACGCGCTCCTCCTCCCCTCTCAGAGCCATCCTCCGCGCATAATCGGCGGAGTGAAGTCTGTCTGTCTGTGTCTCTTTCATACGCTGCATTTCAGATTCTCCGGCGTCGACTCCCGCTGCCGACCTCAGCTGAGCATTTCGAGAGGAGAAGCTCCTGTAATTCGCGAATTTCATCCTGTTTCCCTTTCTTTCGGTTTTCCCTGTCTTTCATGCATCCCCTCCCATTTTCGCATTTGACATGCCGTTCGATTGTTGTCCTTCTGCTGTGTTATTTGAGCTGGAAGTAAAGGTCCTGAAGTATTTCGGTCTAATTAGCTCCGCTGTTCGGCCTGCCTGTGTGTGCGTGAAAAAGCCATCTCATGCTTAGTCAATGTAGTCTCCCGTCTCAGTTTTCCTGGATCCATTAAATTCTATTTACAGAGTTTTAGGAAGATAACAATGACAGAGGTTGTCCCCGCTTTTCTCAGCTTAGGAGCTGTTAGGTTTGCTTCACCTGTTTTTTTTTTTATTTCCTGGGAGAGATTGAAGGGGCCTTTCTTTGTTGTAGCTTGAGAAACTTTAAGGTAGGGTGATGTTCTGAGATATTGCATGAAGTACCTTCAAGAGTTAGGGCAGAGGCAGAAACCTGTGTACGCCTTGTGAGAGGTTTTCACCTGCTTGTACATGGACTTATTAGGATTCACGAGCTCATGATTTGCTAAATGCCCAGGGTTTGGCAACTTTGGATTATTATCCTTCATTAAAAAATAAAAAGGAAAAGGACAGAAAGAATAGATCATGAAGGTGAAGAGAAATTCAGAAAGCTATTGGCCCTCCTGTGAACCTATGAAAATCTAATTCTAATTCCCGAAATTTGCCCAAAAGAAAGACATTTTTTTGTTCAGTTTCCAGTGCTTTGCTCAGTGGCTAATGGAGCTTTTTCTATTGCATTTTTCAAGCTAGAACTACTCGTAACTGCTACTTATTGTTGGAAACTTGGAGTTCGAGGATTTTATTGCCAAATAGAGAAAATATAGTTCTCTGCTCTGCCTGAACCTGGCTACATTTGAGCCAAGAGTTTATTTCTATTCTTATTACCGGTCAGGGGCAGTGATGTCATGTGAGAAAGACCTTCGTTTCTTGGACTTGGACTTTGTAGAGGATCTCTCTTTTGTTTAACATGTACATGTAAATTAATATGCCTTCTCATTTTATTTGCAGTTCATGATGTGCTTGAACACTTGGTTTTCTGTGGAGATAACTGCATCTTGACTGTGGATGAGCGCGCATCACTGATGCTGATGCCTCATTTAGAATAAGAAATAGTTTGGAATCGGATCTCATGGAGTGGGTTGCAGAGTGCAATGGGGATCTGTATCCTCCTGCACAAGCCAAAAGGAAATACCAGCCTAGGAAAAAGGAATTTATTGGGTGGGGATCACGAGAGCTTATTGGTTTTCTTGAATCAATTGGAAAAGACACCAGTCATCAAATCTCTCGGGATGATGCTGCAGATATTATCACTGAGTATATAAATGAGCATAAGCTTACTGATCCTGATAAGAAAAAGAGAGTCTATTGTGATGAAAGACTTCTGTCCCTCTTTGGAAGGAAAAAGCTGATTCGATTCAGTCGAATAAAAATATACAATATGCTCTCAGCACATTATGCCAAGGAAGAGAAGGCATCAGATGATGATTTTCTATTGAGTTCAGAAGATGAAGACAAGCCAGCTAAACGTGGTCGGTCTATTCCTGAAAAAAAACCACAGAAGAACAGAGTTTTGAAGACTTCGAGTAGCCCATTTGCTGCTGTGGTTCCTGATAATCTAAAACTTGTGTTTTTGAAGAGGAGCTTAGTTCAAGATCTTCTGAAGGATCTTTACACCTTTGAACAGAAGGTAATTGGAAGTTTTGTGAGGGTTAAATCTGACCCCAATGATTACTTACAGAAAAATCCTTACCAGCTCCTGCAAGTTACAGGTAAATGCATTAGTCATCACTTTTTACAGCATACGTGTAATTTTTATTTGTTTTCCGGCATTTTTCTAATTGTTTAGGGATCTCTTTAATAGAACTAAGCCATGCTTATTGAATTTTGCATCTTGTGTCAACTCCATGATAATCTTTCTTAGATGATTTAGAAGCTGTTACCATGTTGAATTTTAGGTATCAGGAAGGCCTCTGAAGATGCTAAAGAGAGCAGTGAAGTTCTCTTACGTGTTCCTGTGAGAGATATTCGTATTTCCATGCTTTCAGATGATAGCTTTACAGAGGTAATCAGCACTAATAGGCAGATGCATTCTAATACTTGAAGCTTAATGATTGTAATGGGGCTTTATTAATTATTATGTGAAGAATAATCAGTCATGTTTTGTGATCGGCATATTCCAGACACCATGTAATTACTGAAATATAAGTGAAAGTTACTGGTCCATGTGCTTTGCGGCTGTGTTGGGAGCTATTTTTTGTTTGAGCTGTCTTTTCTGACAAGCTTATTTGGAATTTGTTTTTCTTGGATAACTGCCATGCTCATTTGTTGGGTAGCGAATTTATACCATCTCATGTTTTCTGCAGGAAGAATGTGAAGAATTGTGCCAGAAAATAAAGGATGGAGTGTATAAAAGGCTAACCATAGTATGTTCCCTAATCACAAAATGAAGTCAAATATATCAATTTCTTAATTTTTCCAGCATTTTCTCTAAGTATTTGAAAAGAGATTGGTGTTATTGTTTTCCTGATCAACTGCTGTTTGCCCATTTTCTGGAGCCAAAAGATTCAGTCTAGAATATTTTCAACAAGAAAACAATTATAGGGGTGATCACACACTTTTGGAGTCCTCATACTGAATGTCCTCTGCTGTTTGTTTGTTTATTGGTTCGCACCCATTTACATGCATGAGATAAGCATAGTTGATCACTTGTTGAATGTAAGGATTTTCAGCTCTTTATACTGTATATCATTTTTTGGAGAAGTGTGAAGTGTTTCCATGAGCCCCCTACTATCACGAAACATTCTGCAGTTATATCATTTTAGTTAAATTTAGAATTGTACTGCTTTTCGTTGTTTCCCTCTTAAATTTGTTTTTCCCTTAGTCATTTGGGCTTTTACGTTTATTACTTTTACCCAATCAATATGCTTGATTTTATAGGTGGAGTTGGAAGAGAAAATTCAAGTTCTGCATGAGGATATAACAAAGCATGTAAGTAGATTTGGAATCTCCTGTTTATGCTAGTTCCTTTATCACTGGTTCTGCCTTATTGAACATCATTTCTCTAGAATCAGTAGCTTATACCTGGAATAATGTAGTTGTTCCATGGCACATGCTCAAAAGTCCAGTAGCCTCAAATGGACTGTATCCTTGTGGGCCATGCGCTGACTTAAGGTCAGATACCCACGAATTGGTCAAATGGATTGCAAAATGATATTTTCCTCTGCTTGTGTGGAATTCATGTCATTGTCTGATTGAGTTCAATTTCTGTTCATCTCATACTTACTGTCTTTAACCATGCTCCATTTTTTTTGGTTCTCAGAGGATTGTCAGAGAAATTGCTTTGTTACAAAACCTCATTGAACGAGCCAATGAGAAAGGCTGGCGCAAAGAATATCCTTTGGAGAAGTCTTTTACATAGTAATCTTTCATCCATTTCAAAGAGCTTTATTCTATTTGAGTAGGCCTTCCTGATACTTATCTCATGCTTTTCATCTGCATGTTTCATTCTTTCAATTGACAATTCTGTTGAAATTGTAGTTACTGAAACTTTGAGAGTCAGTGTAGAGGATTTCTGTTTGCCTTTTAACATGCATTTAAAATTTTAAATGTGTTTTTGAATCCTTAACCTGTTTCAGTTCTTACACTGGCTGAATACTTAGACCGAAAGCAGCTTCTTCAATCTGAAGCTGAACAGTCGCGCATGCTCTGCGAGGTTCCAAAAGTAATTCCTGAACAGATTAAATATGATTCCAAAGATGATTCTGCAGTAGAAGATTTTCCAGAAGATGATGTAGAATCACTTGGTGTATCTGAATCATCGCTTCGGGATTGTCCAGAGATTGCCAAGTCTGATGCCGTGTCAAATGAAGCTGCTTCTGCTAGACTGATGGATTTTGCAGGTAATAATTGTCAATTTTATCTATTCATACCCATTTAGAAAACGTATTCTTCATGAATCAAACTGGAAAGACTCATTGAACTACAGTCCAACCAGCAAGTTTTGATGGCAGAGTATCTTCCATCTTTATGATCCAAGATCAATCTTTTGCATGGGCTTTGGTATTTCTTTGCTTGGACTTGTTTCGACATGTGCTGGTTTCCTTGCACAAATGTCCTTTTGATAGGTTCTACTGGTCTAAAGCAATTCAAAGAATGGTCCTTATCATATTTGTCAATTGGGTTACATTTTAGGTTTTCCCTTTTTTGTCAAACTGTCCATTCTTCTGGCTTAGTTTTCACCGTATTGACATCATGAATATAGCCACAAATGTACTTACTAGATTCTCTTTCTTCAAGGACATGAGAAGCAACTTTTGGAAAAGAATAAGAGTGATAGAGAGGGACTTGGGAGTATGGAATTGAACTTTGCTGGTGGTTTTGAAGGAACAGAAGGCAGGTTGCAGGAGGCATCCCAAATGATTGATTTCAGTTTCAGCGAGCCTGGCAAGGCTAGATTCACTGCCTCATCTAATGGAGCTTCAGATCTTGCTGGCAGGAGGGCTGTTTCCTCTGCTGGTATTTGTCATATTTAGCATTTATGTGGATTAGAACTTCAAATCTTGTTGCCCATTTACAGACTTTCACTTGTTTTGCAGGATATTGGTGTGGTGCTGTAGCTCAAGAACCACAAGCGAAACAAGCCCTAGAAAACAGCTTGAGTAACAGAGAGAGCCCCACAATTATGGACTTGAACAAAGGCTTCAATGAAGCAGCAGTGAACACTTTTCAAGTGATTGATTTCAGTTCGGTCATGCCAGAAATAAACAGATTCACTCCCTCATCTACCGGAGCCAATGCATTGACCAATATTGCACAAGGAACAAATTCTGCAGGTATATGTCATTCTTAGCAGTTCAGCTGTACTGTTTAAAAGCTACCCTCCCCTTCATTGAATTGAGTCTGCCTTTCCACTTCCACTCCATATTAAAATCATCAAACCTGATAGGGAAAAATTGGACTTTGGAGTAAAAGGTTCCTGCCATGGTTTCTCTGTGCCCTCTTGTACCATGACTCCCATCTTCATCTATTCTCTTTCCTTTTTAAATTGAATTTACCCAAAAGAAAAAATCTTCTGGATTCACTTTTTCAAAAATGTTAATGGACTGGTGTCTGGCTTTAATGATTTTACCGACAACTGGTTTCATCTTCTCAAGCATGAACCAGTTCTTTTTTATGGAGCGTGCAGAACGAACGTGATTTTCTATGTTGATTCAATTTAGCCTGTTGAGAATCTCAAATCTGTGCGCATGTTGATATAATGTTTATGGAGGTGAGTGCCATTTACTAAACAGATGTGGGTTCCAAGTTCTATTACAAGGAAGCAGAATGCGAGTTTTTGTCTTTATTTCATGCACCTTTCATGGTTTTTCTGTCTGCAGAATATGTGCATGGTGCCCGTGTGCAAGAAGACCTTCAAAACCGAACGTTGCGGACAAATTCGAGTAACGGACGGAGGCTTTTAGATGTGGACCTGAACATCGGCGTCCCAGGAACAACGGAGAAGAAGGTCGAGGCTGCTGCTCAAGTGATTGATCTCAGCAGCGATGATGAGGACAACACCGTCAAACCACATCCAGATCCTCCTCCGCATGGGAATAATAACAGCTCCGCTTTTAACCTTGGAAGCATGGTTTGGTACTACAGGGATCCACACGGTTACCAACAGGGCCCGTTTTCGCTCGAAATGCTGAAACTGTGGAGTGACTTGGGCTACTTCCCTCCCAATTTCAAGGTGTGGATGGTTGGTCAGAACCCGAGCGAAGCCGCATTACTGACTGAGATATTGAGATGGATATTTCCCTAGTAGTACCAGCAACTCTGAAAGTAGACCTCTTATTTGGATTCTCCGATGGCTATTCATCTGTATGTAGGAGCAGCCTTTGGTTGATTCCCGGTGATAGTGACAAATAATAATTCTCCTTGAACAATGAACATGTAAAGTTTTTCGGGGACCTTCTGATCGGACCAACTGACTGATTCAAGTTTGAAGGAAGAGCTGTACTATCAGATGTTTTAGTGTCTAGCATGAGATCGGCCCGTAGATGAAAACAGGGCAGCAAACAAATTTCTTCTAAATGTCGAAGTGAATTCCTCGGTTACTTGTCCATGAATTAAATTGCAACATATCAGCATCTCTTCCAGGCAGTGATGAATCTGTTCTTTGAAGCTCTGTTCTTCAGCTACAAAACCATTGGCATGCTTGGGATTTGAATTTCACGCTCTTGTCAATCTACGAAGTCGTGAGCTTATTACTTCCTTTTGTCTCTTGTTTACCGGGAACGTTGTGTTGCCTTGTTCTCAACATTGTCTTCCTCGCATTGTGCACGTGCTTCTTTGTCAACTTTTGAAGTCGCAGGTACCTAGACAATCTGCTCACTCTTCTCTTTTGTGCAAATTTCACTTGGAATCAGGTGGCTTTACCTTTTAAGACGACGACCATGACTAAACTTCATCAAGCACAACGGTTGCTGACACAGCAGTTCTCGCTAGCAGGACCGCAGCATTTCTATCCTCTCCTTTGGTTATCAAATCCCACGAGGATGCACCAATTGACCGAGACCTTTTCTCATATCAAACTTACTGCACAAGTGACTTGGGAAACACGGTGTTGGAGTTGAAAACAGATTGACCTCGAGAGAATAGCCAAGATGGGACGAGTAAGGGAAGAAATCCCGATCCTCATTAACCTCTCTGTCTCTGTCTCTCTCTTTTTTTTTTTTTTGCGTACATGTGATCACTTATATATAATTAAAAAAGATAAAAGTTATAACAGCCGCGGGATGCGGAAGTGGAATCAGGGAGTGGTCCGTCGTGCATGCCCTCGGTCTAACTGACACGAGTTCAATCGCCTTGAGGTGCACGCTGGGCCGAACCAGCAATGCTGCTGGGCTATCATGCGGGTCCGGGCTTGGGCCCAAGTCCAGTGGGCCCGCCCATCAAGACTCGAAAGGGACCCCAATTGCATGTCTTCAACCCCACAGTTTTCCAAAAGGGGAACAACCTCTTAACTTCGGTTAGGAAGTTTGTCTTTTGACAGGTAAGTTTTTGTTGATCATGTGTGGTCCCAATTCATTACATTTAGGGTGGTTCGACATGTCTGTTCAAGCAATTGATTCTTCCCCTGAACTTGTGATGTATCTGCATGCGTACATTAGCAGCAAACGTGACATTCTCGAAACTTTCTTTTGTAGAGAAAACTCTCACGCGCTACGAAAAGTCGGTAAGGAATACAACATATTAACTGACAGTTACTTGAGTCACTTGAATTCGAAATTGAGCGTCGTCGTGAAACAGTTTACACGAACTTACCTTTATTGACAGTTGGCAAGGGCAGTGCAGCTGACCATCGAGTGTCGGTCACTCGACACTTGATCCACGGGCGACAAACTCCTTGACCTTCGAGATCAATCGAGTCGATTCGGGTATTTCTGGGAGCGCATAGAACCCGTGCACCATGTCCGGGAACTCGACCAGCTCCGCCTCCTTGCCTGATCTCCTCAGCCACTCGTAGTACTTGACCTGCCAATCGTGCAGGGGGTCGATCCCGCCGGCAAAGACGATCGTAGCCGGGAAATCTGCAAGTTTCGAGATATCAACAGCGTTGGGTCCGCTCACGTTGACCGCCCAGTGGTCTCGGTTAGCCCCCTCCGGCAGGAATGCCCTCCAGAACCAATCGGCCGTGTCAACGGTTAAGATCGGAGCCTTCGAATTCAGGATCTCGGACTCAGTCCGCTCCGACCCACCGAAGAAAGGCTGGATCGCGATGAGTCCCCGGACTCTGATCTGACCGGGGTTCAGCTGCGCCGCCCTGACAGCAACGTGGTGGGCGAGGTTTCCGCCGGCGCTGTCTCCGGCAATGAAGCACCTCGACAGGTCGGCATTTCCGGGGAGCAGTGTATCGGAGTTCTCGGCAATGAACCTGAGGGCGTTGAAGCCGTCATCGTACTGGGAAGGGAACCGGTGCTCAGGCGTCAGGCGGTACTGGATGGAGGCGACCAGGGCGGAGACCTCGCCGGCGAGTCTCCTGCAGAAGGCATCGTAGGGCTGGGATGCTGGGCTCATGGTGGAGAAGCCGCCGCCGTGGAAGAACACGATGAGAGGGAGAGAGCCGCCGCTGCTGCCGGTCCTGGTGGGGACGAAGAGGCGGAACCAGAGGTTGCGGCTGGGGTCGACGGTGAAGTCGGAGGAGCTAATGCCGTTGACGGGCTTCCGGGTGGGAGGAGATTTCAGGTCGATCAGGTTGAGGAGCCAGCGGTTGACAGTGCCATCTGAGCGGCATGCCAAATTCCTAATCTTGATGAAGATGGAGACGACGGCACGAGTCGTCCACGGGAGCGCGGCCAGGGGGTCGCCGCCGCCGGAACCTGTAGTTGGCGACGGTCCGTTCGACGAGCCTGTCATCACTGTCCGTTAAAATAGTTGACAAACCTCCCTGTACTTATAAGGGAGTGGCTACGGATGCTAATTGCTAATTACAAAGCTGTGAACGAGGAGAAAGTCTTCTATGTAACGAAATATTACAGATGTGGTATTACGAATTAATAAAATTCAGTATTTTTTTTATTTTTAAGATTTTATTAAAAAAATCTTAAAATGACTGAATTTTATTAGCTTATGACACCATATTAACATTGTTACGTGATATACCCGTTACATACAATACAATACTCTATCATGAAGGGAGAGAGTCTTATGTGTAACAGGTACACCACGTGATAATACTGATGTGATGTCACAAGTCAATAAATTTCAATTATTTCTAGAATATTTTTAATAAAATCTAAAAGAGAAAAAAATTCTTAAAGATGATTTAATTTAATTAGTTTGTAATACTATATCAGTACCACCACGTGTTTTACCCGTTACGTACGAGACTTTTTCCTTGTGAACGAGAGACGGTTCTTCCAACTTTTATTTGTCTTTTATCTTCCGTTCTTACATTACAACTATAGATTTCCTTTTCATCGAAATAATTTGTAGTAAATGAGCATACTTTTATCATATGTTTTTTGACAAGCGCGTGGAAATGACTTGATCCTAATATCTTGACCACACATGTAAATGGGCTTTAATTCACTAAACTATCGTCATTGCTAATTAATAGCTACATAATTTGGATAAGTGAGTTTGCGCTCTTCAAAGGTTTTGGATTCGGAGTTTTATGGCGGAAAAAAAACTATATTTGGGGAGTGTGACAATTTAGTTCGTATGAATCAGTAAGAATTAATTGAATTTCTAAATCTTAAAATGGTACGAATTTAAAAGAAAAATATTGTAATCGATAAACATAAGGTGGGATAGCTCTGCTTCAGTTAGCCAAAAAATTATCAGTCCAAGTACTATTAATGAAGAAAATTTACGATACGGAGAGCTTTACACTATAATAAACCGACTGGCACGAGCATTAATTAGTTAAATATATTGATTTTTCATCTCCAAAAGATGTATAGATTTTGTATATCATGTGCAGCATAAAACATTTATAAATTAAGTCCGCTAACTGGTGAGGGAAAGTGACCACTGCCGATGTACGCTGCCACAGATGTTATAAAGGACATGACATGATGAGTTTACAATGCGTTGGAAGTCAAATTTTGAATGTTCAGTTGCAACTGCTAAATGATTGAGTCTTTAAGTTAAAGAAAAGAATTTAATAATATGTAATCGTTTTTTTTTCCAATGTGTGGGACAGTCCGATGAAGGGTGGAAGACATGGAAGAAACACAGCAGTTGAGCATTTCCTCGAACTGTGCATACAACAACGTTAGTCCATCCAGAAATCTACATTCACGGACTTCAGAAATGAATTTACAATTGATATGGGCTTGGAGTGACCTACCGGTTGATGGGTCTTCAGTTGGCGGCATAGCCGACTCCAGTTGAAGATGGCTGGAGAGGTAAGTCGCTGGAGACCACCACAGAAGACCAAGTCTGAGGTTGTTCACTATAAGGGCTCTTTGATACTTAAGGTTGGCAAGTAGCCCCGGAGAGAAGAAGGGAATACGGGGTTGCTAGGAGTCGGTCGTGACCAGGATGTCTGACCGAGAGAGTCGGTGTACAGTGGATGGTCCGCCTCAGGAGGTCAGGTTGCAAGGGAGAGGAGCCCATGGAGGGAGGTTGGCTCGGGCTATGACGTGACGGTCTGTATCAGGGTCTATCTTCATGCCCCGGATATGTTTGGGAACTCGAATGCGGAAGAGACATTTTCGATTATTTAGTGATCCATTACGGTATTTTTTACTATTTAGTAACAAATTACAGATAAATAATTTACTGACCATCTAGTGACTAATTATCGACAAATAATTTAATTTTTTTGAAATTTTTTGATTATTTAGTGACCAATTACTGACAAATGATTTACTGACCGTTTAGTGACTAATTATCGATAAATGATTTAACCTACCTGTAGTTTTTGTCAAAACTTTCTACCATTTTGTGACCAATTACCGACAAGTAATTTAGTGACCAATTACCGACAAAACTTTAGTTGGTATTTTGTAGCAAAAGTAGTCAAAGTTTTTCAACTGACTTGGTTGTCTAAAATTGGTTGAAAACAATTACATTAGTTGAAACATGGTCGCAAACCTCTCGATAATTTTACCGACCTTTCGTTCGTCGATAACATCTTGTCGTTAAAACACAATTCTCTTGTAGTGAATGGCTGTGGATGTTTTTGTGGTCACTTGGGGCATTCTTTACTCTACTAGCTGCAACGATGTAAGTGCATCGCATGTGCTGCATGTCATCGCCCGATCGGCATGGATCAATATCTTAAGCCCCCGAAGCATCGCACCATGTCCGGGTAAGGAAATATCGACGAGTCGATACTGTGATCGCCGTTCTGAGGCGATCCTGCCGGTTAAGTTTGCAACTAGCCAGGATCGAGCCTGCAGCCATGTCTATTAATCAACGTGGCTCTGTAAATTTGCTGTACAAGATGGTCGTGTTTCCATTCCCCGAGCTGAACAGCTCCAGTCGGTCCAGCAGGTGTAGCAGCTTGACCACAGGGTGGCTACTGGGCTCAGTGGATCTGACTCTGAGTCCTTCGATGGCTGAGTGCTAACGGTCTCGGCATGCAGACCATGTTGGTTATGATAACATGGTGTGTGACTGTCGTGGTTGATAAATAATTTTGACAACTTTTAAGGTTGTGCATGCCACAGTATGGACCTGTTTGACCGGCACGAGGCACGGTTTCCACTTAACTTACAGCTTAAGAGTTTCTTATACTCAATTTTTGGAGATTCGCGAGTTCGGTACACAAGAACAGTTGCCAACTTCCTATACCAATTTTTCGATATAACATATTTGTTTCCTCCTTATCCGTAATTTTTCCCGTCAAGAATTTTCACGTAAATCAATGTGTTTTATTTTTTCGTTCAGTTGTCTATTTGCTATGCTCAATTTGGTTAACACGACATATGGTGATGTAACCTCTTGAGTAGTTTCACCGTGGATGGGATCAATGCTTTATAAGAGGAAGTGGATGGACGGAGCTACTCCCGCGTAAGACCTCGTACCTAACCATTCCATTTTTTCTTTGCTGGTACACAAGTCTTACCTACCCATTCTTATATTGATAGATCTGGGCCTGACAAACTGTGTTGTGTCATGTCTAAATGTGTCGTGTCTAAATGTATCCGGATTAAAAACCTCGATGATCTGGACCGACAAATTTATTTTTTGTGTCTAAAGAGTTGTGTCCGAACCGGTTTGACTCGTTTATTATGAAATGTCGATAATATATAATTATACTCTAATAATATATGATATGATTACTAAAATAATAATATTTATTGATAATTAGTATAATAATAATCAATTGTTGATCATATAACATCATTTTTAGCAATAATGATACATGTCATGCATGTAATATTTTATATATCATAAAATTTTCATATATAAATGTATTAAATGAGTCAATATATATATATAAATAGTGAATACATTAATAAACGTGTTTAAACGTGTCGTATCGTATTATACAGGTTCAGACCTAGTTAAACACATTTATTTATCGTGTCTGTACATGTTCGTATCTAAACGGGTTTGTGTCTAAATAGACTTGACCCAAACCCGTCTAACTCCGTGTCGTGCCGTGCTATAATATCGTGTCAAAATTTGCCAGGCTTAGATAGATCTATGTATACATGCACGGATGGATTTAAGAAAACTTGTAAAATTCTAGTACATGTCGTCGTTGGAACTCGAAGAGATTTGTGAAACTCCATGCAAATTTTGCTAAATTTATCCATATTTTTAATGAATTACCCTAGTTTATCACTGGAAAAAAAATCCATCCATTAACTCTGTTAAGTTTTGTCCATCGACCGGGACTTTTGGATTGGTCCCTGTATGAATATATGCACGTATTTACTTCTGTATAATTGCAATGCTCGGTTGCTGGGAAGATTTTTCAATTCTTTCAATTCCATTTCTTTTCTTTTTTTTTTTTATGCAATCGAATTTCTTTGCCATCTCTCTTCCTTCTACGTAGGATGTTCAAAAGTCTATTCGGATCAATCTTTTCTAATCCCACTTGTCAATTCTCTCCTCCCTCGAGAGAAATTCTGGCTCGGGAGCAGTTGTTAGAAGGGAGCTTTTGTTCTCAGCGTACGGCGAACAGAAACTACTTGCCACGTACAAATGATGCGAACGTGATCTCAAAATAGACAAAAGAAAATGTAAAAAAAAAACAAAATCCCGAATTTATAAGAAGGTCATTTTTTTAATTGACTATGAATTAATAATATTATAAAATCGATTAAAATTTAATAGAAAATATTGTAAGGGAATATGATTTATGGGTTGGAGTAGGTGGACCTTGGGATCCAGCCTCCCAAGAGGCTGTATTAGTTATTTTTCCTCCTTTAAATTTTTGTAAGATTCTCAATGATTCTTCAATAAATTCATTCTTCAAGTGGTAACCTATCCGTCGGAGAGATTCTTGTATATAGCGGTGTCATTATATGATTTTTTTTTTTAGGTTGAGACACAAACTAACAATACTAAGCCTCTTTTAGAACTTTTTTTTTTTGGTAAAACTCTAACGATGAAAATGAGATAATTCTAAAATGACTTAATTTTATTGATTAATTTCACTGTGTATATAAATACTGTCACATGATTACACTGTTACGTGCGAGATTTTTTTTTCTAAGGATAGAATTATCTATTTACTCAAAGAAGATTAATATTAGAAAATTTTACCCTATAATAATAAGATAATTCAGAAACTAAAGACGGGAAAAATAACATGAAAATCTCGTTCCATGTAATCTTACATCATCCTGTGCCGTAATAATATTATTTTAAGATTAGTCCGATAATTGATACAAATTTACCGTAGCACAGCAAGAAGACGCAGAATAATGAACCGAGACACACCTAACACAAATTCCCGTCGAAAATATTCGAAGACAATTTTCCTTCTGGAAGCAGGATATAATATTCATGGCGAGAACGGGATGGCAGATGGTCGCGGAGATAGAGATGAGGGATGGAGGGAAGGTGGGAAGGAGGGATACAGGTCAGCGTCAGCTTGGATTTTTAAATTGATCCGAGTTGGGTTCGGCGGAGGGGACGTGAATGAGAGACAAGAGGGTCAAGCAGATCCTGGTCCTTCTGCTGCTCCTCTTCCTGTACAGAACATTCTTTGACTCCCCTCCGTCGCCCTCGCCGCCGACCCCCGATCCAAGGTTGGAGGAGAATATTCAGGGCCACGAGGCTATGGACACGTTCTTCATATCCCACGGGTCGCCGACTCTGTCGATCGATGATTCGTTGCCGGCAAGGCACTTCCTCCTGTCTTGGCAGCACAAGGTGTTCCCTCAACGCCCCACCGCCATCCTCGTCGTATCCGCCCACTGGGAGACCGCCGAGCCCACCGTCAACGTCGTCCAGGGCCGGCACTCCACCATCTATGACTTCTACGGCTTCCCCGACCAGATGTACAAGGTCCATGATCGCCTCTCCTGCTCTCTATTGATTTTCATCCTTAGCTTGTAAAAGCATTCCTTTTCCTCTTTCTGTAAAATCCGATTGCGTATGAATTTATCCATGCACCATTCCCCCGCAAAAAAAAAAAAAAAAAGAAGAAGAAGGTATTGGAGTTTCGTGTTACGAAGAAATGCCCTTCATTGAAAGCTCCCATTTTTTGTACGCTACATGGCGTATTTTGACCCATGGTTCGGTGCTGTGAAATCTCGATATTATGATCGGACTAGATTTCACTAGGATAAGGGTGGTCGAATGTTCGGTTAGAATACCTCGTTTCATTGGAGATGGAATTGTCCCTCGAAACGAGAAGGCTAGAGATTCTTTGGTTTTCTTTGGATCTCCTCCTTACTAGATATTCTGCTTCGAATCGAGCACCAGCTCAAGTACCCTGCGCTGGGGGCTCCGGAGCTGGCGAAGAGGGTGAAGGAGCTGCTTACCGCAGGCGGCTTCAAGCGTGTCAATGAGGACACGGAGCGGGGGCTCGACCATGGGGCATGGGTCCCACTCATGCTGATGTACCCCGAGGCGGGCATCCCCGTGTGCCAGCTCTCTGTACAGCCGAACCGGGATGGTACCTATCACTACAACCTGGGGAAGGCGTTGAGACCTCTCAGGGAGGAAGGCGTGCTTGTCTTCGGCTCGGGAAGTGCCACGCACAATTTGCGGGATCTCCGTTTCGGTTCTGATGATTCAGTTGTCCCTTGGGCTGAGCAGTTTGATACTTGGCTCAAAGATAGCCTTCTTCAGGGAAGGTGAGGTTTCAACTTGAAATCCATACTCCGATAAAATGTTCAACCGGTTTATTGACTTTCCTTGAGCTCATGTAAGCTGTGAATATAACTGGAAAATTTGGTAAATGGAAATGGGGTGGGTCCTTTTGCTTTGGCGGCCATAGACAACACAATCGGGAAGAGGATTAATTCTAATAAACATCATCACTCATCTTCATTGATGCCAAAAGTTAGTTTTTCACTGATCCATTTGGGCTAAGATGTAGATAGGTATGAAGAAATTGGTTAGGCCAAATGTTTTATTAGTAGAAAGACAACAGTTTTTCTTGGTTCTTCCTGTTAAGTGTTGGGCTATAAAAAATTGTTGCGTGCTCATCAAGGGCAATTCCTCCATACTTTGATGAAGGATAGCTCGATTAATAGGCAGTGCTCTATTTTAGATCATTATTAGGCGCCAAGCTTCCATTGACTCGGATCATAGAACTGTTTTTGTCATCTGTAGGTTAAGGTGGACAAGCTGACGATTTAGTTACTCTAACAAACTCTTATTATTTTCTTCTCTGATGTAACATAGGTATGATGACGTAAATCACTATGAGAAGAAAGCACCACATGCGAAAAAGGCTCACCCATGGCCTGAGCACTTCTATCCACTGCACGTAGCAATTGGTGCTGCTGGTGAAGATCCCAAAGCGGAACTCGTTCACCACAGCTGGAGTCTCGGCACCCTCTCTTATGCCTCTTATCGATTCTCATCGACTGCCGGTTCCATCTCCAGTTGATTCTTGCTCCAGAGGCAGGTGTCATTGTTAAGAATTGTGCAGAATGTTGGGACTGTTGTTCTCTGTGAAACAGTTGTATCCTATGCTTGTCTACTGTTTAATTTAATAAATTCTGCGTCCAGCCAATTCCTTTCCTTCTGTACAGATATAATGCTAAAAATTTTCACTAAACTTTATCTTCTCTTTAACATTGTAGCAGAAACTAGTCAGTCTGCTTTACATCTCCATTGTTGAGGAGTGTAACAATTAACACCACTCATTCAACAGAAAAACACTGTCGAACATCTGGCTTATGTTTACGATATGTATGGTTAATTCTGAGACCACATAGTCTTATGCATTTGGTAGATATCGTTAATTTTGAGATCATAGGCTATGCATATTGAAGCATTTTATTGCTCATAAAAAAATAATTTTTCATCTTTTGCCAGTCCAGGTCCATACGGTCGGTACGTAGAAAATGATATACAGCAATATGAAACACCTTAGCAGATCAGGTTTGCTAGAAAGCAGACTTGTTCTACGCATGAAATAAGCAATAGAAAGAAGAGGCAAATAGCATTGGTGCTTCAGTCATGAGATAATGCCTGCGACAAAGTAAGCAGAATGTGACATTCAAACACCGAATGGTTCTTGCTGAGAGCTGCATCTTTTGAGTTAACCTGCCACTGAAGTTCGGAAAACTGGGAGGGACGTGGGGAGAGTTAACAAGCAAGAAAACATGACCCAGCTAGGTTTCGAAGAGTAACTGACATTACTTTTGTAGAAAGGTAGCTTCTGACACTCTCAAAAGCAGCAGTTACGTAGGAGAAGGAGCACATTAGCTTCATTTCTGAAAGGAGAGGAAGAGGGTAAAGACAGAGATGGAGAAGCTGCTCTCGAGATTGTTACATTTGTGCATGATGGGTGTGTCTGTTCTGGTAATGATGCCAGTCTATGCTGGAGGATCGCCACAATTTCCTGCTATGTTCGTGTTTGGAGACTCCCTTGTGGATGATGGAAACAACAATTACTTGAACTCTTTTGCTAAGGCCAACTACCTACCTTATGGAATTGATTTTTTCGGAGGTCCAAATGGGAGGTTCTGCAATGGGAAAACCATTATCGACTTCCTTGGTAACTGTACAGTATGCTTAATGCTTTTTCTTTTCAGTATTTGTTTCTTCATGTGAAACGGTTAGCTGTACTCAATTTTCATTGCAGGAGAACTGCTGAGTCTTCCGTATATTCCTCCCTATGTAAGTACATTTGGAAATGACAGAAGCATTTTAAGGGGAGTGAATTTCGCATCTGCTGCTGCTGGCATCCTCGATGAATCGGGAAGTCATCTCGTAAGCTGTTTCATGTTCCTCTACTTGTTCTTCATTTCTTTTACTTCAAGTACGCATCAGGCTGATATTTTGCTAGCTGGATGACTCAGGGGGACAGGTTTAGCCTGAACCAGCAGATCGAAAGCTTCCAAAGCACAGTGAACCAGCTGAGGAGCCAAATGGAAGAAAAGGAATTGAAAGAGTTCCTCACAAAGTCCTTGGTGGTGATGAACCTGGGAAACAATGACTATCTAAACAACTACCAGATACCTGCTATCTACCAGACCAGCTCCATTTACAACCCCAGGGAGTTTGCAGATCTTCTTGTAAGAAAGTACACAGCCCAAATCATGGTAAATGTAGAACTAAGACTAATTTCTTCCATGGTGCACATTAAAATTCTGTGATATTTCTCAGAAATATCTCCAACCTAGGTCTGGTAGTGTATTATGGGCCATAAGGTTTCATCTTCAAGTGAATCTTTTGCTCGGATTGCTCAGACTGGTGAAAACTGGCCAGTTCCTGGGCACCGGTACCTGGTTTCACAGTTTCAATCCTGGTGCAGTTGTTTGAACTCAACTTTTATGAGCAAAACACCTGACAGCAAAGGGTTCCAATTCACAGTCGTTCCCCTGGACTGGGAATGTTTGGTCCAGCTTTGCTGCTAATAGCTTATCCTGACCATGAATTGTGCAGGCATTGCATAGTCTAGGGCTGAGGAAGTTCTTGATAGGCGGAGTGGGGCCACTCGGGTGTATGCCAAACCAAATAGCAAGAGGTTTTCCACCTCTGCCCCCAGGGAAGTGCTTGTCTGATGTGAATGAAATGGTCAAGTTATTCAATAACAGGCTGGTTTCTCTTGTGGATCAACTCAACTCCAGAATAGACAGCCTGGGAGCTATCTTTGTGTATGGCAACACTTTTGATGTCTTCACGAGCATACTCAACAATGCTGAATCCTATGGTAAGATATGCCTCTATATATATATCTTTCTTCTGAGAATACTATTGTCGCACTCATTTTATCAAGGAGCCATCCTGGCAAGAGCCAGATTAATGCCCTTGCTCAAACCCACTCAAATCACCTGAATTTAAGAAATGTGTGGTTATGTTATTTCGGTCGGGATGGATTTATGGGCCAATGAACCACTCACATTTTGACAGGGCCTAGTTTTCTAATGGATGCCAACCCAGATACGAGCTTGAACTGGCTCGTGATCAGGTCCAGTTACAGAACAAGATAGCACGCATATCACAAAGTTCCGGATTTACATTCTCTTCATGGTGTTACTATTGTTTCTCTCGGTTCAATGACAAGCTAAGTATAATGAGGGGTTGCATCTCATTTCAGGGTTAAAGGTACTGGATCAAGGATGCTGTGGGATTGGGAGGAACCAGGGGCAAATAACATGCCTGCCCTTAGCCATCCCCTGCATGAACCGAGACGAATACGTGTTCTGGGATGCCTTCCACCCGACCCAGGCCGTCAATAAGATCATCGCTCAGAGAGCTTACAGTGGACCCACCTCCGACATCTACCCCATGAACGTCAAGCAGATGGGCCAGCTTTGATCATCATCATCATACACTGTGTCAATTGCTATATATCATCTTATACTATGCTCTGCCTTGATGGTAAACCCTTTCATTTTTCAATCCTTGAAGGACCATGTATATGGACATCCCGCTTGATCAATGGCAATGACTTTGGTTTTTATGACTAGATTAAATTGTCTTCGATGGGACGATCCCCGGATCATTTCTAAGATCTTTTCTGGTTTTCTTTAGTTGTCCTGTTTGAAGGTAAGCTTTGGCCATGTAATCTTTGATAAGTGGGCTAAGTTGATTAGCTTATGGATAATGCTAGAAGACCATGGGAAACATCCTTGGAACCGTGTGTAACGACGAAACAATGAACCTAATACTTTAGAACACGCGAAGGAAACTGCTGCAATGTTCTAGTTAACTGATGTAGTAGTATGTCTGAATTCATTGCTTGTGATCTATTTCCAAGCGTTAGCTGCAAGGAAGTCGATGAAGTTCCACTCTGCGATCCTCCTGCTCGAGCTAAATTACGGTGCGCGTCCATAACAGTAGCCTTCCTACTAGGATTTGATTCTCATCCTCCTCCAGGATCCATTCCAGCAAGTCGTGGAGACGTTGCAGGGAACAGATCGAGGAGCTCAGGCTGGCTGGTTCGGTTCTGTGAACGGGGCGAGGTATGCAGGTAGAACCGTCTCTCCTTGATGGCCTTCTCTTCTTCCTGCCTGTCCAGCATGGCCGGCAGTGCCGGCTCGTCCTTGCCTCTCTGGGCAAGAGACAGCTTGGAGAAGCCCGAAGTCGGGGTGATCGCCGGACTGGTCGAGAGAGAGTGGACTTCGCCAGAGGAACTCCCCATCGATCGAGCCCAGGAAGGTGGATTCACGATCTGGAGCTTCGATCTGTTCCTATTGTATTGCCTTCTCTCGAGCAGAGTTCTCGACCCGGATGCCATTAACGTCGGCCTCTTCGTGCCTGCAACCTTGGAGGGTCCTATGGCTCCTCCTCCTCCTACTTCGTGCATTGCGGATGCATCAGACAAATGATCGGCGGGACCTGTCAAACGCTGGACGATCTCCCGGAAAGTGTCTCTGTCGGTCCTGACGAATGTTGTCAAAGGTATGCAGTCTCCTCCCGATGAGCCTTTCTCCATAGCTCGGCGTCTCTATACCGGCAGAGTTTACTTCTCGGAAAGCTGCAAGAAAGTAACCACCGGAGGAGTTCAGTTCCTCAGCGTTTTATGTAAGAAAATCAATGTCCGTGTCGGAATTGTTCGAGTTGTTCTCCCCCGTGGCAGAATGCAGTTCTCTACCGGCAGAACTATGGCAATGGACAGTGAATCCTTAAATGCCACAGCATTGCTGCAAGATCACATCCTGCCAAATAGGAAAGGAAAGGAAAAGAAACATGAACTTAAGAACGACATGTACCTGGAAGAAATGGCACCGGGACTGAAGCCGCTGCATCGAGAACCGTGACAAGACAGGGAGAAGACAAGAATTGAGTGCCTCGTTCGCATGGAGGGACGATTTTTGAAGGGAAACCCAGATACCGAAGACTAACAAACTAGGAGGGATTGATTGGTCGATTTGCAACTGAAAGTCGGAGAGAAGCCAACGGGCCACATTTTGCGTGTACTGAAATTGCCAGTTTGGACACGAAAACCGATTCCAAACCATTGGAACCTGTTTTGGTCTTTTTCCTTTCTGTTGTGCTGATGAAACCTCAAGAGACTTTCTGTTAAAAAGGGGTCGAATTCAAAATAGCAAATTTCACCAACTCGATCCGTGCAGGCAGCCCGGTGTCTTTACCCTCGAGCAATATCTCGAGTTTGAGTTTTGTGAACCAAGAAAATATATTTTAAGAGATTTACTCTTGAAAGGGCCAATCTGACTCAAACCCGGACTAGTAAGAGTTTATAAAACTTATCGATACCCTGCGGTGCATGATAAAAAAAATTAATAATCTTTCTCTCTCTTTTTTTTTTCGTGATTTGCAGCAGGTTATGTCCAAATTTGAATTGGGCAAGTGCCAAGTGTAAGGGTAAGTAAGTTATCAACTTGGGCTTGACCTAATAGTTCTTTCACTAAAATCTCAAGTGGGTGATTCCATGATCGAATTCCAACAGGAATTTTCCCAGGATCCTGACCCGATTACAAATTAGTCTCGAGATGCATTTCGACTGATCTGGGGATATTGCACGATGCAAACTAAAAAAAGAGTCTAAGCACCATTTTTAGCATATCAACAAAACTTACTTTTATACTTTTTTTTTTGTTTGCACCATGCAATATCCCAGGTCAGTCGAAATGTACCTTGAAACCAATCTGCAGTCGAGCGGAAATTCCTGGGAAAATTCCTCTTGACCCTCTCAACCTAGGATTCGATCCTGAGATCACCCATTTAACTCGACTCTTTGAATCCTTGCTCCTCACTGCTCTCCTTGTCTAGGATGGCAGTCTCGTCCTGCTCTGCGAGACCCACCCCTCCCGACGTCGTTTGGGGTATAGGTCGACCTCACCCTGTGCACGGGTCGGGCAAGTCCGGGTCTCTCTCTTGGCCCGCTGCGATCCGTCCTGTAATATAATATTACATTATATTTTATGTATTTTAAAGTAAATTTTTATTTAAATTATGTGTCTTAACAAATTAAAAAAATAATCATAATTTTACTGAAATTATATAAATTATAATTATTTTGAATTTATTTAGCTATAATATTATAAGTGTGTGATTTTATATTGTATTTTGAATTGCATTTCACCTAATATCAATAAATTATTCTGTAATATGGACCGACTCGCACCCTGCCTCACCTCATGATGGATCCAGGATGGGTCCGGGTCTTCAAATACCCACAAAACCTCATCCCATTGGCATTCCTCTTTCAAATGAATAGTCCCGATTTTTATTCCCTTCACGAACACGAGACAAACTTGTTAATATCCAAGAAAATCTAACGCGTCCTTTTTTTTTTCTATATGTATCACCGAATACTAAAAAATATAATCAATCATAATTAGCCCCAACCACGATTTAGGAACCGACCAATTCCAATTTGGAACCGCCTGTTCCAACTCCATGGGGCTGTGAAACTAGCCCTATGATTGTTGAGAACCGTTCGGCTCTAGTTCAAAGCCACAATTCTAACCTACTAGAGACTACTGTTCCAACCGGTTCGTGACCACTAATTCAAAATCAATCGATTCGACAAAAAATATTAAAAGAATGAGAAATTTTAAGAATTTTATTTATGTGCAGACATTTAATTGAATAATGTAAAAGGGTTTCCTCATTTTATAAGCTCTTTCGGAGCCCATTCTCCTCTTCTTATTGATGTGGGACAAATGAAAATGAGAATGGGCTTTCAAAGAGCTTGCAAAATTTTGGAAAATTCTTTCACGTTTATTTAATCGTACAAAATTTTAAATATTATTTTTTAAAATCCAAACAAATTTAGTCTTATCTGATCTTGAAAAACTCGTGAGATGTTCATATCAAATTTTATTTTTTAATTTATTTTTTATTTTACAGTTTGAAACCATCAGTTTCAAGTCGTTTAAGTTCTAGTTCAGAACTGCCAATTTCGATTTCAATTTCTTTTAAGGGTGGAATTGGCCTGAGTCGACTCTCATGGTTTCATGCCTGCTTTGACCTGGCCACTTTAGGGCAACTCCAGAGCTGGCCCATGATCACCACTTGTAAATGCAAAATCTTCTGATTTTTTTTTGGATACTTCGAAACTTAACTAGAAGTGGTTGTGACACCTCATCCTCGGAGCACGTGTAATAGCCCATAAATAATATGTATTAGATAAGTTATGATAAATTTTGACGGATTCGTACTCCTAGGGATGGTACCTTTCACCCCCAGGAAACAATGAAACACATAGGTAGACCCGCTAAAATCAGACAGAGCCGCCCTGCACCGGTCCCTTTCTTTCCACTAAACTAAATTAGGTATTTGTAGAGTGGGGAAGGGGACAGTGGAGAGGATGAGGGGAAGCGAAATGGAGGGACAAGAGATACAGAAAGTGAAGCTTTACTTGGAGAAAGGACGAGGCGATGGCCATGGCGGAAGCCATGAAGGCCTTATCGAAGGCCTCCCTAACCTATTCATCGAGGTTTTCGTCGTTCAGGGCATTCGCGTCCATCTTATCGAGCCCGGTCGTATCATCTGTTCCCTGAAGGTTCCTCCTCGCTTACTGGTATGTCATTCTGCTTACATCTCTAGGTCCTCCGTTACCCAGGCGATATCAAAACTCGTGTTGACTCGTGATATCAAAACTCGTGTTGACTCGTGATTTCCTAATTATGATAGGATTCATTTCTTATCGGGTCTTATTTGACGATTTTAGTGCAGAATGACGATAATTTATTGCACGGTGGCGCCACGGCGATGCTGGTGGACGTGATGGGATCGGCTGTAATTTACAGCCTTGGATCTCTTACAAGCGGAGTTTCTGTGGAGATCAATGTCTCCTACTTCGATGCCCCCTCACTTGATGTATGAACACTATCTTTCTGCTCATCTTTTCACATTGTTATCTTTTTTTGCAATCGTGGGCGTGTTCTGATCAACTCTAATCTACTGATGTTAATCCTATAAACTGCTGCAAGTGATCGATGCCACGGTTTCAGGATATGGCGAAGAGCCAATAAGTAGAAAAGCTCCGAAATCAAGCTCCAGTGTAATTGGAACAGGCTCTTGACGAATTTTAGTACAGGCAGGGCTAGGCATCGTAACAAAAATATCATGTTAAATTGACACTGGAAAATAATGCCTAATTTGGATAGTCCAGTACTCTTCCTTAATTATGGCATAGTCAAACACTTTAGGAAGATAACTTGAAGAGTTGCTGGAAGTTTTCTCGGAAAGGGATTCTGTTTAGGTGAGAGAGGTTCCTGTTTGTTGGAAGAGATTTTTAGAGAGACATACGAGGTGTAAACAACAACAGAATTTTGGTCGGGAATAGCTACTCACATCATTAACTTAATATTTATAGTAGTAAAATGAGAGTCTGATGGGCAAGCATGGTGTTTGAGTATTTCTATCTAGGACATGGAATTGCAGAGCATGTATGGATTCATGCCTTAATCCTTGTGGAAGGAAAAGTGTTGGCTGTCGATATAAGTGTTTCTTGTAACATGCAATTGCATACCAGAGAATGAGTGTGGGTATGGCATGCTAAGATCTGAAAGTGTGAGTTATACTCTAAGCAGCATAGAACATAAAAGTGTGAGTTCTACTCTAGGCAGCATAGAACGTTGGCTCTAGGGAAGTTCTGGATTATGCAGGTCTGCAATTTGAAATGTATTGATCATTCCCGGTGAATATTGCCACTGATTTGAAAGTTCTATGCAGGTTGATTATTGCATGCCCCACATGATATTGTGCAGAAAAATGCAAAAATTTTAAACTTAGGCTGAATCTAGAAGTGATTCTTTAGGTTTTGGTCAATCACAACCATTGATTGTATAGACTATAGTTTAATTCTCACAATAACCACAGTGATCCATGGTTGTAGTTGTACCAGCATAGAGAAATCTTCCTCTTAACAGGTTGAAGACCTATGGCATTGTTTGCATCAAATAAATGATTATGATTGTGGCAAACACTGAATGTAGCACAATCTAGGCTATAAGGCGGATTTTCATAATCGATATTAGGCTCATGGAGAGTTTACCTCTCTAATGACTGTACCATTCTTTCCATTTCTATAATAATGATAATCACTAGTGTGCGGTACTGACCCCTGCAATTATGGTGTATGCCGGTGATGCTTGTGCAGGAGGAAATAGAGATCGAGGCCAAAGCATTACATGTTGGGCAGAGCATAGGCGCCGTTAGTGTTGAGCTGAGGAAGAAGAATGGGAAAATCATTGCCCAAGGGCGTCACACGAAGTACCTTCCTGTCCCGATCCGTAGCAAGATGTGATCAGCCATGCCAGGTAACCGTTATCTTCAGAGAATAAAGAAGTTCCTTGGGATATTGTGCAGCAGTGTAAAGAGGAAGTTTTATGTTCATCAGTACTTGGATATGATGAGAATGGTAATGGTATGCTTCCTGCAAAATGAGCAGAGAAAGACTCGGGAAAGTCAAGATGCGATATCTGCCTTGACAAGCTGATCTTGGGAAGCACATATGCTCGTTTGGGTGGTTTCAATCACGAAGTTTCCGTTGCATCCCTTCTTTCAGAATCCCTTCTTTTTTACATCTTCAGGTCTCCTTAACTTGAAAATAATTTTTCTTTTAAAAGGAGAAAAACATCTTCGTACTGCCCCCTTTTTTTGTTCAATTTAAGAAGTGTTAGGTCAAAGCTGGCCAGGGCTGACCTTCATTGCGATTCCGATGCCCCGGGGTCTCTGGGCAGTGCTAAGGTGTGATGTAAACGTGTGTGATGACTGGGAAGAGGAATGATTTGCAGAGGGAGTGAAGAAGAAAGACTTTTTTTTTTCTTTTTTATATATATCAATGGTATTCAGTGCCGTAACAACCGACTAATCCACCGAATGGTGTATTATACGGCCTGGAGTCTACTGTTAATCCTCCAATACTGTCCTTTGTGAAGAGCCAAACCCTGAACCTGACGTACTGCATGTTGTTAGCTTACCAGCGGGTCTGTCCCTCAAAAACAAGCGAAGGAGACAGACTCAGTAAAACAGTTTTATATCCGAATTAACTAGTGGGAGAGTGTGCGTGTGCGTGTTTTTCTGTTGTGAAGTCCCATAGTAAGTCATTCATGTTCTCCTCAGCAAAGTTCCTCAATCCAGTCATCTCCGGTAAGACCACGGTCCCGAGATCCGGTCGATCCTTCTGCTTCATCTTGGCGCACACAATGCAGCGCAAGCTTTCGAGGCACAGCTCCTCCACCGGCCAATCGGAGACGGGAGCTGTCCGGCACGTCGGAGACGTTACCATCCTCAATGGACTGACTGACAATGTCGGTAATTCCCACTGGTGGTTTCACTGCGATTGGCTGTAGAAGCACAATGACACTGTCTCGGGTTGTCAGCGACGTTCTGGGGGATGAGCCCTGCTAGTCCGACGTAGCAGATCTAGCGCACGTGGTTGGTGTCGAGCAATATGCTGGACGGTTTGAGGTCCCGGCGAGTGAGAGGCTCCCATTTGCCGCGGACTCGTATAAGACTAAGAGTAAAACAACACTTCATTCTTTCCTCTTTGAGCAAGTTCTTTATAGGGCTGGCTGTTCATGGTTCGATTCAGTTCGCCGGTATCGGACAACCACTTTAAGAAGAGATAACCAAATTGTTAAAAACTAGTTCAAACAATTCGGTTAACTGTTTTTTTTTCATATAATTAATTAGAATTTAATGTATAAAACACAATTGGTTTGGTTCAAAATTAACCAAACTGAACCGTAAAAAATAATTGAATATTTAAAATGGAATATCTTTAAGTTTATTTAATTTCAAATTAGAAACGGTTCGGTTCGGTTTGGTTAACCGCAATTGACGGAACTGATTATACCAAATAATTGGTCAAATCCCTTCTCAGCAAAAAAATCGAACCGTTAACAAACCAGTTTGGATGGCTCGGGTTCGGTTCAATTCGGTTTGACAGTTTTTTGGTACAACACTAGTTCCATATTGCCTCGTGGAACTTTTCCAGTTGTCACGTGTTCCTTTTTTGTCTCATCTTGTTTCTACCAAAACTTTACATGATGATTGTCATCATCATTATAACTGCATCCAAAACACCACAAAAAAGAAATGTCAGACACGGAACGATGTCGAAGCCGGCCCGAGGGCAAATGATCGCGTGTGGGATGTTCCGGTCCCGGGATGCTAATCTGAACATGCCGAATTCAGGAAATGTGATGTAACGGACGGTTTTGACCATTACGAAGACAAATTATCTAAAAGGCCATTCAGAGAAGATGAGGACAAACTGGAAAGCTTGAGGAGGAGTAAACCTTCTTGCTTTATCTGAGGAATATGAGTTTGGTGAAAGCTGACATATGATCTCCGCCTGCCTTCTAGAAGAAAGTGAGCCCCACAGTTAGGTAGGTCAATTAGGTACACTCACAACCGACCGGAATCGAACCGATTGAGTAGGATCTACATCCCTTACCCTTAAACAAGATATCCGTTACCAAAGCGAATTGACTGAGGCGGTAAAACGTCTCTTCCTTTTAAGTAAGGTCCTGGATTTTAGTCTTGCGGATAGATAAAATTCAACTTGTGAGAGTTTTACCTCTTGTGGACATTCCCGACTCGAACTGAATTAGTCAGGATCCATTGAACTTTTTGATACCAGTGATTCAGACTCGAAAAAAAAAATATGTGAATTCAAGTATTATAAATAGAGAGTTACTGCGATCTACGTAACTTTACCTTTAGTGGGGTTGATTGTCGGATCCACTCGATTTATGGATCGGGTGCACAATAGAAAAGGGAAATTAGGTACACGTGCAAACACAAGCACACGATTCAACAATTGGAAAGGTAAAAGAACAGAGAGGGCAACAGCAATACCAGTTTAATAATGAGAAGGGGGAGAGCAGACAGTGTGCCGGTTTAACAGATATTCATCTGACATCACCTTCTAAATTAATCCGAAATAAACAGATTATTAATTCGAATCTGATTGATTACACTTTTAACTATTTTTAATCCTTGATTTGGTGCAAGGATTAGGTAGGAGCAAGGCACACATGGACAAGTGAAATGGACACAAACAAACCACCAATACGGCTCTGCCAAGCGCAATCTACGGTTCAAATCTTATTAATGGGACGAACTGGCTCAAACGCTGTAACACTCACGATATTGGGAATATTTGATGGTGCTTAACAACCCGGATCTAAACTATCACAACTATTGAACTATGAATCTGGGACTGCAATTAGCAAGCAAATCGTCGTTCTCTTCGTCCAATGCTTTCAACGAAGATTCATAGTCGGACACGAGTAACTGGGGCTCCCGACACGGCCGAGGACGATGGGGTTTCTACATTGATTTCAAGAGCAAAACGGGATGTAAAGTCTGAAGAGGTTATCAGATGTTACAGTGCGGCAGGTGCACATCTGGCTATTACTACTCCTGGAACCTAAACGACAGCACAAACAGGCCGCTTGCTGTCGGAAACTTACACCACCGGGATGCTTTAACCGCTCCGTTCGATCCGTATCCAAATCCTTTGCATCCGCAGGAGGTGAGCACGTCGTAAAACCGATCTCCCGAGGCTGCTGATCGTCGTAGGGAAGGCCTATGGTTAGCTCGAGGTTGATTCGAGGAGGGTGCGCTGGTGGTTCCTCCACCGTGGTCACTCCACTGTTACTACTGGCGTTGGATTCGTCAGCAGACTCGGTCCCGATCTTCTTCAGAAACTGGTCATCAGCCAGAGACACCATCCGAGAATCTCCTAATTCCGTCTTGATCCTTGGGTCGCCGGTGTTATTCAATGTTTTCCGTGTGGTGTTGACGGGACCGTGAGTGAGAGGGTCGATCCCCCGGCTGTAGAGCTTCCTCTTGATATGAGTGTTCCAGTAGTTCTTGATCTCATTGTCGGTTCTGCCGGGGAGCCGGGCAGCGATGAGCGACCACTTGTTGCCGAGGATGCCGTGGAGGGCGATGATGAGCTCGTCCTCCTCCGCCGTGAAGTTCCCTCTCTTGAGGTCGGGCCTGAGGTAGTTTATCCACCTCAGCCTGCAGCTCTTCCCGCATCTTCGCAGACCTGCACACACGACCAACAACAACAAACAAACAAACAAACAAGCTGATCAGACAAGCCATCAGCACTGAAGTTGTCTTGTCAGCTCTCCTTGCAGTCCCACCAAGTACAAGGAGCAGCGAATTAATGGTCTAAACGGGTACAAGATTCAAGTTTGAATCCTTTACGCAAAAATACAATAAAAGGGCCTTTCAATCGAAACTTCACGAATATCGACTTCTTAAATTATATTAGAATTTGCGGTGTTAGTGCAAGCTCAACATTAGTACGATAAACACAAGGGTTTGACCTAATGGTTAGAAAAAACGTTAAGTATTCTCCTCGAATCCAGTTGGGCCAGCCACGGCACGCCTTTGGAATTTGCCGGTTGAAACACCGATACGCAGGGATATTTAAGAGAGAAAGGAATAAACTTGGTTCTCAATTATTAGGTACCTGCGGCCTTGGGGAGGGATCTCCAGTTGCCCTCGCCGTGGCGGTTGATGTAGTCAACGAGGCGGTCGTCCTCCTCCCTGGTCCAGGCACCCTTGTTCATCTGCTCCTTCTCACAGCACGGGGACCTTCCCATTGTGGGAGCTGCTCTGCTGCTATGGGGGGGAGAGAGAGAGAGAGATTGATTTTTGGTTGCCTGATGAGTGGAGAGAGAATGTCTGATAGTTTAGATAAGAGAGCTCAGCGTGGTTGGGGAAGGAAGGAAGGAAGGCAAGGAAGAAGATGGGTTGGCAAAGCAATTGACTCGGGCCTTCTGTGTCCATTTTATATACCATTAATGGCTTCCTCCTCTTTCTCTGTCCCTGTGGGTGAGGTTTTTCAGAGTTTGACCGAGTTGGTGAGGAAGGGTGGACGAGTGGTTGTAAACTTTTCGGTTCAGTCCAACTAATTTCGAAGAATTCCATAAATCCAGTCTCTCATGTTTGAGATAGGTCGATCCATTGTAAGGTAAAATTTTTATA
Organism: Lagerstroemia speciosa; assembly: GCA_037672795.1. NCBI lineage: Eukaryota > Viridiplantae > Streptophyta > Magnoliopsida > Myrtales > Lythraceae > Lagerstroemia > Lagerstroemia speciosa. The sequence goes on from CM075295.1 coordinate 9,157,663, forward strand.
CAAATTAGAATACGAGACATTGAGCTCTGAATCAACATGCTGTTGGAAAGATTCTTACATGAGCTGAGCTCATCTCATTATATCATCCGTGAACTTAACTAATGAATATTTAACACGTTTTCATAAATTATCACGTCATATTTTTCCTATTCATTAATACCATTCATTTTCTGAACATGATTTAGAATATTTATCGACACATTAAATATTCATTAATTAAACTTATCACGTCATTCGTAAGCTAAACTTACACCAGAATTCCTCATGTTATTGTATTTTTAAGTGGCTGAGGAATTTGGTAGGTAGCTCAACCTTTTTGGTTGCTCAGGACTCCCTCCCTTCCCTCCCCCGTCTTTGGTTTATTTTATTTAATTTTCACCTCTCGAGCTCCTCATCTTTAATGTATTTGCTCCTCGGTCCCCTAATCTTTGCATTTTGATATGTTCTAGCAACTTTTAGGTCTGTTTCGAATGGTCCCTTTTTTTCGAACCTAAACTCCGTCAGCGGCTGTCTCATCGGGCAGGTCAAATTTTAACGGAAGTCATGGAGCGTATTCGACGGTGTAAAAGTCAGAGGAGGCCCGGTGGCTACTTCTCCTCCTCCTTCCCCGTCTCCTTCTCCTAATGACTTTGCCTTATACAGATAGAAAGAAAAATTAAAGCAAACAGGACATAAGAAAAACCAAACGTGTTACCCATGATCAACATGTCCGTGCTTACGTGCCTACGTTTCTAGGACCGTGAAATGATCATCCACGGTGACGAAGCCACGCATGCAGATTCGTTGGTTAACTTCTTCAAAACTTCGGGACATCACAAATGAAAACATTACCGGACCAGCCAATTAGATCCCGACTCATGATCACTTCGCGTAAACGTAGCCCAATACTATAGCTTACCGAGAAATGATTCGGTACAGTGACGCCAATGACAGGCTCCGAATTCGATTACCGTTAATGAAATTCCCCGTGACCCTTCATTCTTTTATTCCTCTCGACCCCTTTTTAGTCCGACTGTCCCATTTATTGTGGTTGATATTGTCGTGGGCAACAACTTAACATAAGCTGGTCTACTTTGAAACAAGCAATTCCATTTTCCTGAAAAAGTGTGCTCTGTGTGCGTGTGTGTATATATATATATATTTATATATATATATTTTTTTTTTTGGTTTCCCACCCGGTGTCCGGTACCCGAAGGCTGGCCGACTAATCCGGATTCGGGGTACTGTCGGGCGGTTTCCCGGGGACCCCTCCCAAGAAGGTCTGCTGCGTTCACAGGGGCTCGAACCTGGCACCTCTGCTTAAGCGACACAAGCCCCTTCCACTTGCGCCAACCTTCGTTGGTATATTTATATGTATGTACATTCTCCCCGATAAATTCTAAGTCAATTTCAACGCATAACCAACCTGCCCACTTTTTCTAGGTTTATTGGCCGGCCACATTTTATTAATGTATCTAACATATATAATATAATATAATATAATATAATATAATATAATATAGGTGATGTGTGGTAGGTAAAGCATATATCCACTGCCTCCAACCATCATGTCCCTATCCAATATTCAATATGCCCCTTCTAGAAGGGTTTAAATTGATCATTTGACCTAAATCTAATTAGAGTAAAGAGAACAAAGTGATTACCGGTGATAATTACTTTAGAATTTGTAGCACACCGGTCTAATCAAGCATTGCGATCTCACGTTGAGACTGTGTTAAGGAGGGCATGTAATTTGATGTACTATAATTAAGATTCATCGATCTCAAGAGTACATAATGGGAATGTTTTTAAGTAATCGACTCGTGATATTATGAATGGTGTCGGAGTCGGCCCATGACATGAACCAGTAATCATACAAAAACTGCCACTGGATTGTGTTTTGAGGTTGCCCATGAACTGGAACTCGCGGTGAATTATTTCGATCCGACCCAATTGTATCACGCCTCGCGATATTGCATCGGTTAAGTTTGCACTTTGGGTTCATGCCGGTTGTAGGTGACCCACACCGGTTCCCACCTTCTGCCAATATGTCCCTTTCCTTTTGTGTGGCATCGAGGCCCTCTCTACCGTACGTAAGCAAGCACTATATAGAAAGTGATCATCAAAGCCATCCATCACTTTCTTTTGATATCGACGGCATCTAACGCCGTACTAACTGACTAATCCACTGGACGATGTATTTTTCAGTCTGTGGCCCACCATTCATCCCCTCCCTTATTGGGTCCATCACTTTTACTCAATGTCTTTTATACGCAATCTAGATGCAAAGCGTGGGTAGTTAGATATCGGTATCGGATAGAGTCGGGGAGGCAGTGCGACAGGTTTGCGGTGCAAAGTGACTGTGACCCATCGATGTGGATTGTAAAATTGTGATCGTAAGAGTTGCTAAAGATCGATCCTTCACGAGGGAAGTAGAATATGGTTATCAGGAACTTGACAGCGGTCTGATATGCGACCGGACATGACCTGAAGGATACAACTGAGTGGTGGAAGCAGAAGGATCGACCTAGTTTGCCCTGAATTTTGGTCTCTCTCCCGTGCAATCATAGAGAACTAACAAGAAAGGTCTTTTTCTCCGGTATACAAAGGAAAGACACATATGAACTTAGAAGGAGATAGAATGAAGAATTAACGGAATGTTTTCTTTCTTGTACTTGCTTTAGTTGCACGTTGAGAAAGCGACAAATCCTCTGTCCCTATGGATACACAACAAGTGTCTATTTCCAGCAGTTTGCTTAAATGGAACTTGAACATAAAATCTTAACCTTAGTAGACCATACGAGAGTGAATTTTAGATCACCACACCACTGTTCTGTACCCCATTTTAGCTCATTGTCTCCCAAACTCTCGAACTTTTAACCTCTAAAAACTAATGGACTAATCACTTAACTGATGCTTTTAGCTCTTCCATGGCCCCAGGAAAATACTCCACCGTAAGAGAGGGGAAAAACCCTAAATCTTGGTTGAATCTTGATTACAAGCAAAGCCCAATCGAGATTGAATGCTCTTGCCTGGCTCAGATCAATCGTCCATATGTTCATGGAATATAAGGACGATTGTATCTGGTACGAAGGAATAACAGAGTAAAATACAATAATAATCAAAGTAATGAGTGAGTTTTTGTGTTAATCTCGAAAATAGGCATCAAGATCTGAGAGAGTTTTGCTCGACAAACTCGTCGTGCATTCCACGCCCGGTACACGAACGGACACGTGCATGCCCACGTGTGATTGCGTCAACTACGTTACACATTTTTACTCATTCATCCAAAAGAAAGGGGAAAAAAAAAAAGAGAGAGGCCTATTTTAACTCATTCAGCTCGAAGACTCAGTGGGATAGCCACGAGAACCCATCAAATACCAGTGTGGTAGTCAAGTCAGCATCAGATTCATACTAATTACGATGATTCGATACACTTTCTTATTAAATAAGATCTTTGATATGAATTTTATAAATGAAAAAAATGTATAATATGTATGATTTATATCTTAGTAAGTTAATGTAACTCGAATCTAAATCCATAGTCGGGGATAACAATTAGTGGTGCTAGAAAAAAAAAACCAGAAAATCGAAAATTCGGGAAAAAAAAAGAAGACCGAGAGAAGCCCAAAAAAAAACAGGTTTTAGGTGCCATACATAAAATTCAGATGGTCTTTAAAGTCATGAGAAACCGACCCAAGAAAATAGGGGCCCGACCTGAAAAACTCGCTAGGGCCCGAAACCGACCTAATTCATATGAAAAGTAAAGTATGATAATAATAAATTCTTTTTATTATTAAATTCTGACCATAAAACTGATAATTTAATATTTTAAACTTGAATTTTGTTCCATATTTGTACTATTTAACTTATTTTATACACCAAATGTTTGAAATTAGTAGTTTTTATTTATTAAAATGAATTGCATCTTACAATTTTTCAATTAATTTATTATTTTATTAAAATTCGAGCCCCGAAAAAATAACAGTTGATTTTTTAATTGCTAAATGACTTTCGATACAATTTTTTACTTTAAAAACCGACCCGAAAAATTCGAACCGCAATCATTAAAAAAAAAAAAAAAAAACCGGACCCGATCACTTTCGCATCCAGCAGCAATGAGTCCTGTGCCGGTGACCTGCAAACGAGTTTTTTAGTTTTAACCCCCGACAGGGAGCGGAGCATAAGGTTAGTTTGGTGGTGTCAGTTTAAGTCGGCGAGGGAGGGAAAGAAAGTCAAACTTGGAATATGACTCCTCCCTCCCCGCCGTTTCGCGAGATCCCATCCGCTAACGCTCGCACATTACTGACAACTACAAAGATGTTCCGTACCAAAACAGACTGCTTGAGGTGATACAGTATCTGTTTTTCTCAAGTAAAATCTCGGGTTCAGGTCTTATAAATAAAAAAAATATACTTTGTGAGAGTTTTGTACTCAGCAGATCATTCTGCCTCGAGCTGGATTAGTTGGAGAGCTTAACCGGTAATTCAGACTGAAAGAATGAAAGATGTTGCTGCCGTCTTTTACATTTTTATATAAAATATAAATTTCTTGTATATAATACGTGCCCGTTAGAAATTCAAATGGCAAGGTAACAGACGATCTTGCCCGGAGCATCTTTGGTGGGGAAAAGTACCTGACTGCCCCTTACCCGCTGGGTTGCTTCCCATTCATCGTCACTTCCTCTCTCTCTAGCCTGGCTATATCGAAGATGGAGCTTGTTGAGAAATGTAATTTCGCATCAGGTAGGGAATATATTGAAAACTCGATTTGAGTGAAATATTCCGCAGATCGCAATCAAGGGCACATCAAGAAAATCAAATCGGAGGATGAAATTGAAGAAAAAGTTAAACGATAAATTTTTGGGTAATAATATAATCTAGCAATATATATATATATAATCAGGAAATTTTATAAGTAACTCATGGGATTTTTCGAGGAGTTGATCATCCCGCACAACACCCAAGATCCATCCCTGGGGAAAGACTTCAGTGGAGCAGTCATACTAAGTAAGTGATGCTGATATGATATATTCGTCCAATCGGAATTTGACATGTCATCTTGGACTTAATACAATTATGTTAAGTTGAGGTGCTGTTTTCAAGTAAACCCAAAAAAGAAAGTCATCAATCAACTGAAAGAAAGGAAGTGCTAAATGATTAGACAACTCTCGATTCATCAAGTGATTTCACTTCACCCAATCGATCAAATTAACTTAGAAAATTACTAAATCAAATGCTTGAAGTTTAGTTTTCCAAAACCTTACGATTCTAGGTTTTGATTTCTGCTACTTTTTGAGGACAGGGTAGGAAGTTGACCCGGCAACACTCGCCACAAGTTTGCATACCGGTCGTCGGTTTGATCCAAGCGATCTCGGACGACTTCGTCGACGAGAAAACAGGGCAGAGAGGACAGATCGAGGTTACAATCAGTGTCGCATCTGTACGACTAGATCGACCTCGACTTGAGCGAAAGGTCATGAGAGCTCGGAAAAGTAGATAGGGAATGGAAGTGCAATGGTCATGGATGGATTTAAGAGGGACGGGGCCATCACCTCATGAACTCGAGAAACCGCATGAGATGTTACAAGTATTTCACCCGATTTTATCTAATTTTTATTGAATTATACGAAACTCGCTCCCGAATTCATCATATTACGTTCTTATAGAGTTTCGCCCCTGAACGGGTTTTTTTGGACCACCCATCTCTTCTTGGAACAATTAAGACGGCCATGCCTCGAATTTATAAGGGAAATATGGGGATCTGGTTGAATTGTCAAGGGGCTGAAACGTATGTGCGCACATGCTGCGGCACGTGCCATGGTCGGTCGGTCGGTCGGTCGGTCCCATCCAATTTCTTACGCTCTTCTGCCTACTCTCTCTCTCACTTTGCAATCTTTCGATGGGTCCATGGTTTCCTCTAGGATTCAAACAACAAAATTAAAGGATCCAAAATTTCATGTCGTGAATTAGAGTAGTAGGTTGCAAGGATTGTTATAAGTTTGAGATAGCAAGAGTTACGACATTACAATCTGATTGACAGAGTCTCTGCATCCGAAGCACGTGGAACTCTTAGATCGTGATAAAACTTTAAAATCATTTTATCTGTACCCATCAGAACTTTTTTGCCGTTGCAGATGGAGCACGCCAGTACGAGAGGGACTAATAGAAAATGATTAATAAACGATAAATGAGGAGGTCCCATTTATGAAAATAACGCTCAGATCGGACTCCTCCAGAATCCGAATAAACATACGACCGGTACCTCCTGAATCCGGAATAAACATACGACTAGTAGGGTGTGTCATACGTTTAGCTTAATCCATCACACAAAGGAAATTTTATAATTCAATTGTTGGACTGTTCAGTAAAAGGAGAAAATAGCTATAAATTATTATATACATTTTTAGTCTATATTGTTATTAATTGTGAGCCGTTAAATAATCTATTAATTAAACCGTTGGAACTTTGGGGTTGACTTTGCACTGAAAAAGGAAAATGCATATCAAGAAGTGAAGTGCAAAGGGGAGCAGTGATGAATTGGAAGAGAGCTGTTCGGTGCAAATCACCTCACGATCTGTCCCTCTTTTAAGTCCTACAAAAAGATATTTGAAATACATCTTTTTTTTATAGTCATTGTACGGTATACAGAAACTCGATAAATCATGACTAATTCATCAGCGGGCCGGTCCTCTGAGAGGTAAAATTCTCCTAGTCATGAATTTTATTGTGTTTATTGGTATCTTACTTACGGAAAAGATGTATCCAAATCACACTGGTCGACATGCATCTATCAAAAATACAATATTTAATCATTTTAAAATGTTCTCTTGTTGTTTATTGGACCCCCTCCACGTGCAAACTCTCCCCTGTTCACTCTCCCATGCCTTGCTCCTCTCCGCGTCTTAACTCATCAACCCTCTTCCTCTTCTTCCTCCTCTTCTTGCAGGTTCAACCTTCTATAAATCCACATTCTTGATCCTCTTTGACTCCATCCTCTTCCAGCTCTTCTGACTTCCTCCTCTCCAGCTTCCCTTCAGAGTCAAATACAGATCAAAGGCCCGGTATGCCGATATAAACCAGCTAGCGTCAACCCTCCCCGGATCGACAGTCCTTACTGCATCAGCATACTTACAGCTTCCATTAAAGAATCGTTCGGGGTCGAGCAAAGAAGGATTCGTTCGATGGAGAACTACGAGGTGGTGAAGGATCTGGGAGCCGGGAACTTCGGGGTGGCAAGACTGATGCGCCACAAGGACACCAAGGAACTCGTCGCAATGAAGTACATCGAGCGTGGCATCAAGGTCCTGTGATCTCCACCTCCGTTCTCATTCATTCTTACTGCTTCTTCCAGACAAAATTTATCCTAACTGAGACGGTGGAAGACGTTCTGTCGTTTCCTGTCAATTTCCGGGCTGCAAGACTCCGAGGATGGTCGGTCTAAATGACTTATGACTGCTTTGCTCTGTGTGATCTGCAGATTGATGAGAATGTGGCTAGAGAGATCATAAACCACAGATCTCTTCGGCACCCGAACATCATCCGATTCAAGGAGGCAAGATCCAGACATCCATTTCCTTCCTTCATTCACTCCTCAGCCTTCTTGTGCTCTGCTTGCTGATCAGGAATTCTGATCAACGGTTTCAGGTAGTCTTGACCCCGACGCATCTGGCGATAGTGATGGAGTACGCTGCCGGAGGAGAGCTTTTCGACCGTATCTGCAGCGCGGGTCGTTTCAGTGAAGACGAGGTTCCTATAGCTCCCTCTCCCCTCTCAATGCTTTCTCCGCGAACCTTTCTGGGTTTGGAATGATGCCGCTCGACTAAACGATTTCCCATTTTCGTTTGCTGTTGGGGTTCAGGCAAGGTACTTCTTCCAGCAGCTCATCTCGGGAGTCGACTACTGTCACTCCATGGTAACAATCGAAAATCGACATGTTTCCAACTGGTTAAGTTAATTTTCTTCACTCGTCTTATTGCTTATTCTGGTGCAGCAAATATGCCATCGAGATCTGAAGCTCGAGAACACCCTGCTAGATGGGAGCCCGGCTCCCCGGTTAAAGATCTGTGATTTTGGCTACTCCAAGGTTTCGCTCTCTCCCTTTTGCTTCACCAGATCAGCTCTACTTACCTTAAGGACCCTAACTTGAATTGATTTTAATCTCAATATGCTCATCCTGGAAAATTGGTACAGTCGTCTCTGCTGCATTCTCGACCCAAATCTACAGTTGGGACGCCAGCATACATCGCACCAGAAGTTCTCTCTCGCCGAGAATATGATGGCAAGGTAGAGCAGTTCTTCCTGTGCTGTTAATATGAAAGGCGGATAAACACGAAACCTAACATGTGAGGATGTTTCAATTTGTTCCACTTGCAGTTGGCAGATGTTTGGTCCTGTGGGGTGACTTTATATGTTATGCTGGTGGGAGCTTACCCTTTTGAAGACCCGTCGGATCCCAAGAATTTCAGGAAGACAATACAGGTTTCTACATTCGATCTCAGTTTAAGATTGTGTGGTTATATTTATGATTTGTCGTTCGTATGATCCCGCAATTCATGAATTTTATCAACAGAGAATCATGGCTATTCAGTACAAGATACCTGACTATGTCCACATATCGCAAGAATGCAGACACATGCTGTCCCGCATATTTATCGCGAATCCTTCCAGGGTAAGCTCTAGGTTTCCTCTCACAGTTGCGGAAAGAAGCTGCCCTCGAAACTTGTTTTTGGAATCGGCTCTGGAGAACCGGTTTGCAGGTTTTCTTTTTCTAAATCGTTGTATATTTGGAAATGTGTTTCCAAAGTAGTACAGAAACCGATTCCTGTTACTGAGATTCATTGGCCGGTGCTGGTGACTTTGCATTAGTTTTCCAAGACATCAAAATGCACCTCATGAACTTCAAAACAGTTTTCCTTAAACATCTGATAGGGGAAATCGACCTCTGAACGAAAGAGTTGCTACAAGAGTCTGGAAATTTGAAACATTTTTAAATGCAGAGGACCACAATCAAGGAAATAAAGAAACATCCATGGTTCTTGAAGAACTTGCCGAGGGACCTGACAGAATCAGCACAGGCCGTGTACTACCAGAGGGACAACCAGAGCTTCTCAAGGCAGAGTGAGGAAGAGATAATGAAGATCGTTAGGGAGGCCAGGACCCGACTTCCGTCGACAAAGCCACTCAAGGGGTTCGGATGGGGAAGTGCAGACCAAGATGATGAGGAAGACTTGGAGGATGAGGTAGACGAAGAGGATGACGGGGAAGATGAGTATGACAAGAGGGTTAAGGAGGTCCACGCGAGCGGGGAATTTCAGATTATCTAGGATCCGACTGCATAGCTTGAGAATTCATGAATAGTGACGGACTCGTAAGAAGAACGACATCATGTATGGAACTACACCTGGAAGATTCATACTGCACTCTATTATCTATAAGTCTGAACTTATTTCCCTGGTTTCCATGAATGAAATCATCATATAGAATGTGACTGTTTTCCAATTCCATTCCATTACATTCTCTGTCCATTTCTCTATCCCAAAAGCTGATCCTCCTGGATCTCACAAACAAGAAAACGGAAAGAACGCTAGTGTGTTGAAGAGTTGATATTGTAAAATACAAAGGACAACCGAAGCAAGTGACTGAAATTTCTGGTCCAAAATCTAATACAACAAGAACTCGTATTTCCGTCTGCAGTATACATGAACTGCAATTTATATAAAGTTTATGGATTGTTAGTGCAGTGCTTCCAATAACTTTACAGATTATAGGAACAACAGCACTTTGCCACTTTCCACAAGTTAGTGACAACTGCTCAGGTGAAAAATTGTATAGCCCATGTATTATTACTTATCGGGATCAGAGTGCTGGACATACCTTCCTCAGCACCAAATGACCATCTGTGATGCGCGAGAGTTTTCCTCCTCCAAGAATAATCTACAAACAACGAGCGCCTTCTCAATTTGAGAAGGCCCCCCATCAGCGGAACAAAGGTAGCACGCCCCATTGATGCAAGAAGCCCTGTCCCGTGGTGACCTCAAGGACCAACAATACGAGCACAGCTAGCATGGCCGCTCTCCCGTTCCACGTTTCTGCACTCTTCGTCCATCCCCATTCCCAAACCGTTACTGGCGGTGGGAGCTCTCTACGCTGTGAATCATATGTTGCCAACAACTCTTCCACACTACCTAGTGGAACCAGTGACTGCAGGGGCAGTATTCAGGTAAAAAGTTAGATGTGGGGAATGATAAGACGATATAAAATAAAAGCTCGATCAATATCAAGATTTTCTATTTAAATAATTCCTTAAAGGTTTCTAAACTATCCGCTTTTCTTCTCAATATCCGGTCTCTAGCTAAACTTAATTTTTATGGAATATATTAAGTTAAATCAAAGTGTGCTCCTGAACAAAACAGACAAGCCAAGGGACCAAAGTTCAGAATGGAACAGTTTGGTAGACTTTTCAGCTTCTCAAGGAAAAGACAAATAAAAGCAGCTACCTGCCGAGCTTCAAGGTTCGAAACGGCCATGGCACCGACATAAGGGAGACTTTCAATTACAGCATCTGCCAAGTCCGAAATGAAGGTCGGTTCACATCCTAGAGCTGGAACACGGCCCCATTTCTCTATGCCTGAACTCAGAGCCAACTCTTTGTACTCCACATCAATTTCTTCTAGAGTTTCTATGTGCTCACTGACAAAGCTGACCAAAACCAACATAAGAAATTTACTAAATTGGCGTTTGAAATATACAGTGCTACCAGACTAAACAGACCAAGAGCATCATGTTACCTAATCGGTACAGCTAATAGGCTTTTGACTCCTTTCCGCCCAAGATCAATAATTGTCTCATCTGTATATGGTTTTAACCATTCGACTGGTCCGACTCTACTCTGTAGTAACATCAAAACGTCATGATAATGAGTGTACCATTTCTAAGGTCATTTTGAGAACACAAATTCATAACATAAGAAACAAAATCCATATAGAAGTGACAGGCTATAGCCAAAATCACTTGAAGAACTAAAGAGGGGAATATTCAGTACCTGATAAGCAAGAGTGAAGGAATTGATAATCCTCCTCTTTTCTAACTCTTCCATTATCAGATCCACACACTCTTCCATCTCTGCCTTGTATGGGTCGCCAGCCTCCTCCACATATGCAAGTGGGACTCCATGGGCGCTGAAGAATATTACAACCTACATCACAGTTTCTCATCACCACTCCATCATGCTTTGAGATAAGGGTTCCTTGCTCTTTTCTATTCTTTTCAAGTAAGATTTCCTTCTTTTGTTTTCCGAAAAAGAAAAAGATGAGAAGTATAGACGCTGAAAGTAAAGCTCAACATGAAATTAGAAGGGGAAGATTAATGCATCAGTGAGGATATGCTAGAAAAGTGATTCAGGAGGGAAAATGTCGTCCTACAACTACAACAGAATTCTCTGTTACCTAGGAAGCAACACCCATGACTGACAACACTGAAGAGTAGATCCAATACAGACATGAATTTATGGAAATTTCAGGTGAGAACTTTTAAGGGATTTAAATGAGGGATAGTAAGATATGCTATTGGAAGAAATGCAATATGCAACAGCAAGGGGAATATCTATGAAATTTGAAAGGGCAACGACATTTAGATTAACTCCAAAGACATAATCCAGACAAAAGGCATGGGATACCTTCTCAGGACTGTCAAAAGTTTTTAACTCCTTTTCAATTAAATTTGCCATGGCTTTGATATATCCCTCCCGCTGGTACCAGGAGGGTATAACTGTATGCTGCATGTTTACTAGATATTCATCTTCCCTGGGCAAATCAATGAATTTTGTCTGTCAGATTAATGTCATCGGTTGAATGTTACGGTGATAACAATAAACTAAAGGAAAATCTTGGTTTTATTGAAAGAGAAGCACATCTTTGTTACCTAAATATACTCTCCAAGAGACGAAGGCTCGAACCACTCGTTGATATTGAAAATTGTGGGTAAAGTGGAAGCACAACAAGCTTTGTTATTCCATCCCTTTTTATCTGAACCACAGCGAGTAAATTTCATTAAGGAAATTTTCAAACACTAGGATAAAGATTAACTTTAGCTATCCAAACAAAAAAGGGGCTATAGGCAGTTGAATAAAGATTGATTAAAAGTAATGCGGTTTGATAGATACTTAAGAACGACCATCAAACCATGTTAAATTCAAGGGATGCACTGTTTGGGACATATCGCTTTAACAAAAAAGAAAACAAGAGCTTTAGCAGTAGTTGTCAAAAGCTCACCTTCCAGTCAAGAATATGATTCAACATTCAGTTCTAAGATACAATTTCACCATCCAATATTTTCATGGCCATGTTGCCCTGAGAGATTTGCATCACTTCCATTTGACAATCCGAATTAAGCACATAAAAAGCTAGTTTAATTGGGCTGGCAAGAGGTAATCCAACAAACTCTGGATGATAGATGCTACAGTACATCAGCCAATTGTAAAACAAAACCGGCAGCGGGAAAGGCCTCAACTCAAATTTCAAAACGACATGCATCATGAGGTACCACAAATTAGGGATCAATCCAGAACAATTTAAGTTCCCCACTTTTGTCGTCTGAGAACACAAGATACCGACAGGAACTCAATATCCCATTTAACAAGACTGCACTGAAACGTCAGTTTTTTGGAGGACATTCTGCAGAAATCTCGTAGGTACATCAAAGTTAGGAATGTAGAAAGAGGTATACACTGCAACGTCAACTTGAAACCGTCTATCTAATTTGAAAATAAGGTTTTGATGTATATACAAAAGGTCAAAGTACAGGTCGATCTATTACCTGCTCAATGGCCTCTTCGGTGAATGGGTGCCAGTACCGCATGCCAACATATACCTTGGCCGGGACATCCTTTGCCCAGAGGGACTTCCTTAGATCTTCAGCCTGAAACAACATAGCCAATTGAATGACAGTGAGACGAGATATTAAAAAAAATAAGGTAAAGGTGTCATTAGCTTAACTATATAAAAACGGTATGATTTGCAGAACTTGCCCACAGAAGAATTTCCTGCTGTAACATGCAAGGCCCTAGATTTCTAAACTTTAAGATTTGTGAACGCAATCTGCTATCAGAGGACATGCCTGGGCATCAGTTATCTGACGAAGAGGGGATCCGCCACCAATCGATGCATAGCCTTCTTTACTCTTGGGTGCCCTAAGAACAGAAATGAACTGAGCCAAGGGTCTTTGAAGGAATCGAAACAACCGCGGCAGTCTAATGATGTCCTGTCCCACAATATTATCAAAGGCGTTAGGTATAAGAAATTATGTAAGCTGGTATACAATGGGCCAGAAAGGGAAAGCTTCGGATTACGGGATCAGCAAAAAGATTGAAGAGGAAAGGCTGGACATCTTCGAGAGTTTCTGGGCCTCCAAGGTTCAGCAACAGGACTCCAATCTTGTCGTTACCAACCACCGAGGAGGAAGGCACTCCAGGAGCATCTGAAGTAGCTACAGCTCCCGGTGGCTGAGCAGCATAGCTAGCCACCACGCAGTTCCTCGGAGAACCACCCAAAGAAGAAGAGGAGGCTTCGAGTTGGAGCCGCGGGCATCGAATGGGATTCCTGTGGGAGGGGATGTTGCAGACTGCCCGGGGCAGCACTGACCTGCTACTGTCGTCTCATCCATTATCAAAATTTGCCCAATCAGCAGAAGCAGACAAAGAAATTGCATCTGAAGAAAGAATTACGATTCTGTCAGCAGGGAAGACTTACAGCAAGCAATGGAGGTTAGGGTTGCGGGAGGCGGAGGGGATGCAGGAGGAAGAGGAGGGAGATGGTGCAGAGCTCATCCTCTTATCAAACTGGCAGAACTGAAAGCCCTCTAATCAGGAAGGAGCGAGGAGAGTACAAAGAAGATAAAAAGCACACTGCCCACAACACCACACACCGACTGACAGAAGTTTCAAGCCATGGTTTTTCTGTAGCAAAAGATCGCTACGAGCTCATCGCACTTTCCAAGCCTGTTTACAGGAAGGAGTAACTGATGATATGCGAGGAAGAGCGGGGCAGGTGGGGATATTAATGGCGGACGTGAAACTTTGGAGGTGGAAAATCCATTGAAGTTGGGTACATTCCTTCTTCCTTCACTGCGCAATCGAGAGGTGTGGAAGGCGACGTATGAGAACAAGATTAGCCCAGCAAGACCCAAACTTTATCTTAGCCTCCCCGTCCCTATTTCCCTGTTTTTCCCCCGGCTCACGTTGCACTATCCCCCTCCCCCTTCCCCCTTCCCAGTATCAAAAAAGAAAAAAATTACCGTTAGGATATCTTTATAAATGACTTTCTCATATCATAATTAATCAGAATTTATTAAATTTTTAGATATTACTAAATCATTATGTGTAAGATGGTTTAATATATACTCGATTGAAATGCCGAATTTGACCCTTACTAGCACTTAAATTGCATTGTAAAGACACATCATCTCTCTTTTATAGCTCGGTATCTGAATTTCATCCAGCCAATCCATGTATGCACGCTTACAAGCGCACGTGGCAAGGTAAACAAGAGGCGTGTGCTAACCTCAAGGGACGCTCGTGGTAGAGGGAAAAATGAATAAAAAAGGTATGGGAAGTCATGCCAGTAAGATCAAATCTAAGACTTGTAAATCATAGGCTAAAAGTAATATCAGCTTTACGAAACCATCTTTCTCATACTTTTATCTCTCGTGTCCACTACATTTTGGTAACGATGGTGGTAGTTGGTAGTATTTTTCCTTCCAAATATTGGCAAGGATAATCCGAGCTTAAAATGATGTTGTTAGAAATTATCAACGAAATTATTCTGATTTGTAATCATTACGGTAACTATACATTTAAGGGGTTAAAACCATCATATGGGTCTGCCACTTTAAATGAAAGATTTTACCAATTACGTAGCTACGTTTTAACTTATGTAGCATCATATTACAGCAAACTTCTTAACCAGATACTTTAATTCGTGGAATAAATTTTATTACAATTTCACATTAACAATAATACTGCATCGATCTAAATGGCTCGTAAATGGGCATGGCCGCCATGTGGTTCGGTGGCTAGCTGGTCAAGACTTGAACGATAGCCTTGAAGTCTCGAGTTCGAATCTCTTGTGGAATACATGGTTTTCGTGCATTAGGAGTTATACATTCGGATGCACAGCCAGGGAGAGCTCGTGCAAGCTCTTTAACTTAGCTATTAATAATAATTTCGTACAATCATATATAAAAATAAAAAGGAATAAATTTTTATATTCTAATTGGTTTGCAGAAATTTGGTGAGTCCTTACTAATCAAGAATCGAGTCGGGTCGACTCACTAAGAAGTAGAACTTATTTAAGAGGAACATAAAAAAGAAAATTTTCAAAATATAAGATGGCTAAGTACTAATATAGATACTAGTCAAAGAAGTTTCCGATCGGATCAATCCGGATAAAATTTAGATCAGAAACAACTCATCGTGTTTTTTGGTATCAAAAAGAGATACAAATTCAGAAAGGATATAAGAAAATAGGAATAGAGAGGTATAATGAGCCGCTCTAGTGAGAATTGAACGTATGACCCTTCCTCCCGAATTAAAAACATTATCACTATACCAAATCTGATTTCTCCATCCATAGGAGTTTTTAATCCAAAATCTTATTACTTTCTCTGGACTATACACGTAACTAATCCACATATATAACAATAATAAGACATCCCAATCATGACTCATGATCCATGACCCAGGGAGCAAAGTCTCAAGATTGCAGTTTCCAGGAAGCTACCAGCTTGGAAAAGGCCGAGAGGGAGGACCCACCGTGGCTCCAGGCAGCCGTGGCCGACTCTTTCATCTCTCTGCTCCTTTCTCTCACCAGCCGCCCTTTTCCATCATCAGCCATAACCTCTCTCACTCTCTTCTCCACCACCACCGCACCGATCACCTCTCCCCCTCCTTCTCCTCGCTCCTCACTTGTCATCGGTATCGCCACGCCCATCTCCTCCACCAGCACCGCCTGGTTCAGCCGCTGCTCCGCGTACAGCGGCCACGCCACCATGGGCAGCCCGGAGCTCACCGCCTCCACCACCGAGTCCCACCCGCAGTGCGTTACGAACCCTCCCACCGACCCGTGGCTCAGGACCGCTGCCTGCGGGGCCCACGACTTCACCACCATGCCCCTCCCCTTCGTCCTCTCCCGGAACCCTTCCGGCAAGAGCATGTCGAGGTCAGGCTCTGACGAGACATCTGGCGGCGGGTTCTTCACCACCCACAGGAACCTTTGCCCGCTCCTCTCCAAGCCGGTGGCGATCTCCCTCAGCTGCTGCTCGGAGAACGCTCCCCTGGTCCCGAAGCACAGGAACACCACGCTTCTGCTCGGCTGTTGATCTAGCCACGACAGGCATGAGTCCCCTGTCGGCATCGATGATGCATCGTCCGGTTCCTTCTGGTAAAAACAGCAAATACAGTCACAGTTCACACTGCGAGCAACTTCCCTGGTTCGGTGTCTCTTTCCGGCAAGTGTAAAACATTTTAGATAATTAAATACAGAGCAAGCAGTTGGATCGAATTTGGCACCTGTGAAGAAGCATGGTACGCTCGATGTTTTGCGTTCGAAATCATCGGCCCGATGCAGTACACCGGAGGAGTTGTGCTGCCAGCGACGCAGGCACCTCTGGCAATAGCTCGGAGGGCTCTGGGCTCGAGCGAGTCGAAGGTGTTCAGGAGGATCCCATCCATCCTCAGCAAGGAGATGGAGAAATCAAGGAAGCTGCTGTAGGCGGGGCTGTCACGGTCCAGCACCGGCTCTGGCAGGTGGGAGGCCCGCAGCGGAGGCAGCCCGGGAAGGTCCGTCAGCATTACATGGCCTTGCTCTCGAAAACTCCCAGCCGTCCGCTCGTGGAGGGTTGGAAAGTACAGGAAGAAGCTCAGGGCGGAGGCGCAGGATGTGAAGTGATAGTAGACGGGGATGTTAAGGATGTCGTAGGGAGCATAAATCGCCGAGGTTACGAGAGCTAGGATCCGACAGGTGAGGGACATGCTCCGGAGAGCTTCGGAGACTCCGGGGACGTTGAGGCGCATCATCTCAAAGGCGAGCTCGATCCAGCTGAGGTCTTTCTGTGGGAGGAGTGGGGGAGGGAGGTTGACGAAGGATGTTCCGGGAAGGGAAGAACAGATGCCGGTGACGTAGGAGGAAGCGCCGGGATGGCTCGTGTGAGCGGCCGTTAGTAGGATCTTGAGGGTGGTGCTGCCGCCGGGATGGTGTCTGCGGATCAGCTTCCCAAGCTCGACCATGGCCACCAGGTGGTGGAAATGGGGGCCCGGGTAGAGGACGATTGCCTCTTCCATGGACAGTGGAGTAGCCATGGTGGTGGCGGAATTTGATTGTTGTCGTTGGATGCTGACTTTTATAATTGAGCTGGTGAGAGTCGCACTTGTCACGTACTGATAGCGATGACAAATTACCTTTGGCACCCGATGATGTGACACAAATCGAAACGGGTTACCTATTAAGAGATTAAATTAAAAATAATTGTACATTTTATTTATTTATAAAATATAAATTCAAAAAAAAAATGTTGAACCATTTCAATTAGTTTACATTAGCCTATGAGTCTCTTATTTGGTTGTATTGGCAGTATGAATTTGATGAAGCAATCCGACTCAAGAATCAGTGGGTTATCACCGTTTTCAAGATTTCCTTCCCCCACAAAAAAAAAATATCTTAGCTGATTCTATTTTACAATAACTTGATCAGAAAGAACCGATTAAATTGGTTAAAGAATCAATTAAATTGGTTTGTTAGTGATAATTACGATCATTGTTCGATGACTAATACAAATTTACATGTTTACCATAAGTTAATTAGTATTTCTTTACACCACATGACGAGATAGAATTACCTAAAAATATCTCCTTTCCAACAGATCGTGCACCCAGTTCTAGCATTGAAAAACACTTCCTATTTCTAAATCTTCATAAAAATTATCTGCGTTGCCATTGCTGCTTCCAGTCCATCCTTCTCTGCACACTGAAAGTGAAACTAGAGAAAGCAGACTCCTGACTTGTTTGGCCTTGCCTTGCTTCCTCATGCAAGGAGGCATTTCAGAAGAATCTTTTCATTGGGACTGTCGGGCAAACAGACTGCTGAGCGTCACGGATCAATATCAGCAGAGACTTCTTTCAGAGCCTCTAAATGCATCACTAGCCATGCAAAATCGGAGTGGCCCCAGAATCTTTCATGAGTATTATTACCTTGATAATCTTTTTTCCAAGTGCTCTGGTTAATGGCATCGGTTTCTAAGTATGCATAGCTGTGTTTCATGGTAGACTTCAACACGAACTAAATGCTTCAACCACATCCCTCATCGCCCACAACCGGCCCAGAAGGGGAACGACATTTCCCTACAGGTATCAAAAAGGGCCTACCAACTCATTCATATTGAATTCAATCAGCCTTCCTTTTTTTCTCCAACCATGAACATCATCATCATCATCAGAATATAAAAGCTTTCACAGGGATAACCACCCACTGACAACAGTGGAAAACTAGCAAAGGCTCTCACTGAGATGACAACCAGCAGCAGAGGAGAACGAGCTCCAAAGTCTACAATTCCTTGAAACAACTCATCTCTGAGTCATTTACCTGAAAAACTAAAAATGACAGTACTGGTGATTGGATGGCAAAGCCTGCTTCCTAGGACATGGCCATCGCCCCCCATGGCGGTGACATTGGCCACAGACATTTAACTAACGGCTACATATATCATCAGTAAACAAAACTAGAACACAACTGAACGAAGCACTTTGTAGTGACAGCTGCTACTATCTTCAGCTGAAAACCCAAAAAGGCAGGGGAAAAAAAGGAGGACGAACTTAGCAAGCTAAGCATTAGCTCAGTTGTTCCCATCATTTTGCCTCCTCGGAACCCGGAGCACGGCCTGAGGTACCCTGGCCATCTGCACCGGCAGTGGGTCCAGTGTCAGAGCCCTGGGCACCTTGCTTGCTCCCTGGAGGGGGAGTGCTGGTCTCAGGGTGCTGCATTGAATGATGCAGCAGGCCATTGTTTGGTCTTAGCATGCCCATTTGCATTTGCCCTGACATGGCCTGTTGGTGGAGCTGCTGTTGAGGGTCCTGGAGCTGCATCTGATGTGGGCTGCTGCCAAACTGAAGAGGCATCTTTGGAGGAAAAAGCCCTGCTTGCTGCTGAGCCTGAGCCTGTTGCATGAAGTACCCACCACCTTGTTGAACTTGCATGGCTGCAGGATGTGGTGCCATCTACATCCAAAGAAAAAGAAAATTGGCAAGCAGTAATCAAGTGAAGAATAATAATAGCAATATGCACTAAATCACACCTGAGGAGGCATTGCAGCAGCCTGGGGCTGAGCATCAGCTATTGCAGCAAGATACATCAAATTCTTTTGTAGCAGTGCTTGATACCTGAAAATTACCGACTCAAAACCTTCAAAATTGCATTATACTACCCACAACACAACTCCAGCACCACTAGGAGTGAGAAGGGTATTTTCAGGAGCAACAAAATAAGATCACAGCTTTAGATGTAATCACTTGATGAATTACATAAAAACATACAAGCATCATATTACAAACTGCATCTAAGACATGGTGATACTACAAACTCTTAATTCCATTGGCTTGCGAATTTCCAACATGGCAGCTCTTGTTTTATTGTATTTTATTTTTTAACAGTGTAGCTATTTTTTCACATTTAGTCACTACAAAATTCAGAGCATACAGCTGGCAGAAAAATAAGGTGGATATCCAGCAAAGTAAAGCCCAACAAATCAGAGGATACTCATTAACAAAATTATGCATTACCCCTTGGCTGTAACATAATTATTTTTACTCCAATCCTAATCATTGCAGACACATGGTTGGACAACTTTTGAGAAAGGAAGGTCGTTTTCCTAGCATTCTTGTCCTAATACAAGGTGAGAAACAAAGGCTGCATGGGTAAGATCAAACTGACATATCCAGCAAAAAGATAGAAAGTGAGACACGCACTCTCAGACAGAATGGTGAGAGAGAGGGAGGGAGGGAGAGACTCACTGAGCACATTCAGCAAGCTTTCCCAGATTCTGATTGTCCAATATTGCCAGAATCAACTTCTTGTTCTCATCAAGGTACTGAATTACAGAGAATAACAAGATCAGGCCACTGACTATTTCGCGATGATATAACCCCCAAAAAAAGAACAGTAAGAGCATGGCTTCATTCTGTGCCAAAAATTAACAAGCTAAGTATCATTGAGAGAGACTGTGAAGCAGGGATGGATTTAGGTTATCATATTTAACACCCTTGAACTCGTTCTCTTACTCTTTCCTCGAGTTCCCCACTTGAAAAGTTTTCTAGGTCTGTCCATGCTGTGAAGTATGAAATAAACATGACAGGTCAAAGAGCTCTCCATGTAGCAATAAAGGCAGTATCCACGTTAATACCAACGCTCCCATTCCCTCCATCTGCCCCTTTTCTTTCACTCGATCCTTTTCCTAACTAACTGAGGCCTCATTTAATTGTGTCTTCTTCCATGACATAAACATGACTAGAAACTCTTCTTTTCATTCACCAAGAAAAAAAATCAACCAAGCTTCGCCGGAACCCTCTCCAAAAATTTCATCTCTCATCCAGGCAACGGCAGAAACAACTCGATTGAGCGAAGGCAAAAGAAAGAATTTTTTTTTTTTTTGTGCTACGCCGGTTGAGGCATACATCGATTCCCAGAGACCCAGCTTCAAAGGAATCATTTTTACGACACGGAACACTCCGATGGGATAGTCGAACCAAAGATAAACAGAGAACCCAAAGAGAGAGAAACAGCGATACCTTCTGAATCTGCTCGGTGGTGATGTTAGTGGGGGGAAATGACGGCATGACGGGAATCATCTGCGGCGGCTGCTGCTGCATTTTCTCCCTAATCGACCGCACTCGTCAAAAGCTGTTCACTTCCAACTGAGAGATTCAAGCCACTGGAGCAAACCCTAGAAAACCCTAATATTCCCGAGAAGACAAACCTCCCACGAGCCAACGGAAGGGACGGAAGGATTTGAAAAGAGAGAATCTCTCGGTCAGAACAGAGCAGCAAGGAGGGACGGAGAAGGATTGCTGGAGGGTCGAGCGATGATTACGTCGGCAGGTGAAGATGATTAGCGCGAACAGAGGAGGACCCCGAGATGCGGACAGGAAGACCCGACAGTGGGAACCGCCCTCTGCTTTTATTTTTAGGCCTGACTGATGTTACCATTTTCGGACCGAAACGGTCGGGCTGAGAATTTGCTGAGAACCGGCCCATCTGCATGAGCTAGCAGACTCAATCGGGCCTGGAAGTACGAAATTCAATATGAAACCAGTTACGCGTACGCACGTCCACAATACGTACAATTTGACAAATTGTTACATGATTTTTTGTATGAGAAAATATTAATCAGATTTTAATAAATGAATAATTTGGTATTAATTATTGAAATTGTTACCTTAATTATTACTAAATACAACTTATTTAATTGGTTATTGTTCATTACCTTTCTTTGGATTGTGCAAAGAGAGCATTACTTTTCTTTCAATCTTTTTGTGGTGGATGCCCTTCGGATCACAAGATTATCCGATCCAACCCTCCCATCAAAGACAACTATTCTGAGCCAATCAACAAAGTCGGCTTCGGGGACAACTCCCCATGGCCGGATAACCTCGCTCGATAAGGCGAATGCCGCCCCTCCGTGTACGGCGTCGGACCGTCGACTTGAGTCACATCAAGTAAGTCATCCATTCTCAGACAACGGATGCATGAACTAGCTCTGCAGCTATTCCTTAAATGGAAAACCTGATACTGTTTCTCGCTTATGCCACGGATGGGGAGAATCGTACTACATACGCTCTCGAGGGAACAGCCCGACTGGTAGAATATTGGAGGTACTAAACCTCCCAAGTTCGATTCCCAGTATGCGCAATCCCAATGACGTTTTCTCGATAGTGAGGGCACACGTGGTTTGCGGATTGTTGAGTGTACCCCAATGAGTGCCCTGATACCTCGGTTATAGTATCTAAATTGAAATTTAAAATATTCATTTATCTGACCCATCTCAGGCCTCGAGTTGGAAGTGAGGGCCGTGAAAAAGGAAAGAAGTTACGATCTAGCCTTATGTGTGCCGAGAAAGTGCGTGATATGCTTACATGATGTCATAAACTAATAAAATTCAGTTTTTTTAAAATTTTTTACTTAAAATTTTAAAAATAAAAAAATTTTTAACTTATTATCATTCTTCCCACTTGCTGATGTCTATCGACTAGGCTGTAGAATTTTTCCCAAACTCTAAGATGGAGATTGTGGTTCAACCCACGCGTAACTCACATGATATGTATACACAATGTAAGCAACTCACGAGATTACTCAATATATGATCGTACCTGAATTTATTGGATTTATAATTCTGTGAGGTGCTCGTGAGTTGATGGAGGATGCATCCCTCATCATTGAGAAAAATTAATCTTTTAGTTAACGGGCCAAATTGGCCCAAGTAAGAAAACTCAGGGGAAAAGATGAAATCTCTATGGGCCAAATTGGCCGAAGTGAGAAAATTAAGGGGGCAAAGTGAAATTTTCCCGTGCAAAAGACAGAACTGTGCTCTGTACGTGTGTAGTGGATGAGAAAGTCTTCTATGCGACGGTGTTATCACGTGTCAGTCCCTACTTAACAGGAGGTTTCCTTACCTTACTTACGTGCTAATTAATTAATCTTTTTTAGTAATGTATAGATTCGATGGAGTCCTATTTGTTTACTAAAGAGAAAATATTCATTTATCCAATCCATCTTAGCCCTCGAGCGAGGATCATGAAAAGGGAAAGAAGTTATGATCTCATTAGCCTTAAGATACTTCATCTTCCAATCATCATATGCTGAGAAAGTATCTTATATAACGGATATATCAAGTGATTATATAGCATCACAAATTGATAAGATTAAATTATTTTAATATATTTAATAAAATCCTGAAACAAAAAGCTATAAAATTATTATTATTTGTCCCACTTGTTGATCAGCCTATCGACTGGACCGTAGAATTTTTCCCAACCTCTAAGATGGAAACTAGTTGAATGAATATGTAACTCACCCGAACGTGATATGCATCCATTGTATAGGCAACTCACGAGATTACTAAATACGAGTTCGTACATGAATTTATTGAATTTATGAGTTTGTGAGGTGCTTGTCACTTGATGGAGGAGGAATTCCTCATCATTGAGAAAAATTAATAGTTTATGGGCCAAGTTGGTCCAAGTAAGAAAATTCAGGGGGAAAGATGAAATCTTTATGGGCCAAATTGGTCAAAGTGAGAACATTGAGGGGGCAAAGTGAAATTTTCCAATGCAAGAAAGAGGACCCTGCTTCCTACGCGTGTGGCAGATAGGGAGCACAAGCGGCAAGGCAATTGGGACCTCTTCTTCAACTGCCCGCCTGGCTGTGGCTTTCGGCTGCCGAAGGCTCAGTAACGTTGAAGAAGAAGGAGGAGGATGGCTCTTCTAACCTTCAACGCCGCAGTAAACTCGTACCACCATCACTCAGTCCCGCGTTCAAGGAAGCATTCCGCCACTCCGAGTTCCGATTCGAGCTCCTCGTGTCCATGTTCAACCACCACCTTCCCTGCTTTGCTACTCCTTTCCGACTCCAAGCTCAGGCCTCCGCGAAGACTGTTTGTCGTTTCTCAGACGGCTAACTTGGCCTCCGACACTGACTCTGCGTCCCGGGTTGGCCAGGATCGGCTCCTCAAGGTCTATAATAGCATTCCGTTGTCCGTTAAAATGCCGGCTTGGTCTTTAGTTTATAATATCTTCATTGACGGCCATCTCCGTCCAGGTGCCAACCTCGAATATCAGGAACTTCTGTATTATTGCCCATATCGATCATGGGAAATCAACCTTGGCCGATAAACTGCTCCAGTTGACTGGTACTGTGGAGAAGAGGGAGATGAAGGATCAGTTCCTTGATAACATGGATTTGGAGAGGGAGAGAGGCATCACTATCAAACTTCAGGTTCTTATTTGTGTCCACTGAAATCAAATGATACCTCACTGAGTCTACGGGAATAAGATTTTTGCTTATCCTGGTGGCTGTCATACTTTTAAGTTCATAGAATGAATTCATACTCCAAAGTATACATAGCCTATTTCTTTTCCACTATCTGATTCAAGACGAAGCCTGTCAACCAGTTTTGCTGGGTAGAATGGAAAGCAAATGCAATGCCATGACATATCGGATACCAAATGGGCTGTAACCATGATTGTGAAACTCCATCATTTCCTTTCAATAATTGAGGATTTTGCAAAAGTTGTTTTACTGTTGTCGGGAAATCATCAATGAGGCATATAAAATATCTACTTGAAGAAAAAATTTTGCCCTTTTTCTCAAGGAATACCTTTATGAAACCAAGAGTCTTCAGCCCATGTTGAATGTGCAGCTTGCCTTCTGTTATTTCTGGTGCACACATTTATTTTCTATTGTTATGGCAGGCAGCTCGAATGCGCTACATGTTTCAGAACGAACCATACTGCCTTAACTTGATTGACACACCGGGGCATGTAGACTTCTCTTATGAGGTATGTTTCCACTGATTTGCGCCTGCTAGAATCCATGGTCCTAAGGATAGGTTTGTGCTATTAATCTTCCGCCGACAGTCATATATTTAAAAAATTGCTCATGGAATCCCCTCTATGTGATATCTTGTTTGTTCTATCTAAGCTAGTTTTGTTTCCCTCTGGTTCTTTTCGACTCTCTAATGTGATATTATAGACCATGTCGTTCAATAGCTAGCAACCTGTAGATCCTGTAATAGTGTGCTGTTTCAATACTTTGAATTGTCAACATCCTTGGTTTTGATTAATGCAATGTTTCCTTTAGCTGTGGAAAATAATTTCGATGTTAGACTGGTTAACTGCATGGTGTATTAATTTTAAAATGGCTGTCTCTTTTGATATACAGGTCTCTCGTTCTCTTGCTGCTTGTGAAGGTGCTCTTCTTGTTGTAGATGCATCTCAGGTCAGTTTTTTTTTCCTTCGAAAGGTGCTTTCAGTTAGTTGATATCTTCAAATTTGAGTCGCAGTGGGTGTAATGATTGTTAACATGGACTTCCCTGTGATGTGCTTAGTGTACTAAAACTCCAATTACAGTGTCACTTTAATCATAATTGTCTTGTCCTAGGGAGTGGAAGCACAAACTCTGGCTAATGTTTATTTGGCCCTGGGAAACAACTTGGAAATAATTCCTGTAAGTTAGTTATCATCTCTCTTTCCTTGCTTTTCTAATTTTGGTTATGTCTGCTTTTCATTGTTACAATATGGGCATTGTTTCTTATATTTATTCCTAGTGTTCACCACAATAGTTTTCTAAGAATATTTCGCTGGTCCCAGGTTTTGAACAAGATAGATCTCCCAGGGGCTGAACCTGATCGTATTATGAAGGAGATTGAAGAGGTGCCTTCAAAAACCTGATATTTGGAGTTTCTGCTGAAAAATTATTTTGGTTATCTAGGCTTAGTATTTCTGGATGTCCTTTGGAAGCTGTTATTATATTATTATGGCGCCTCTCCTCCATATGAGTGTTTAGATTGCTTTGCGCTGTCTGAAAGTGGTTTTGGAAGCATGACATGGAACTTGCATTTTTTACTTGTAGGTGATTGGGTTAGATTGCAGCAATGCCATATTATGCTCCGCAAAGGTTAGTATATTACCAAAGCTGTCAGCATTTGTGTACTCATAGGTTGGTGACATGCTTTGCTCTTTTGAACAATGATAGTTTCTATGAGGAGTTGTTTGGTTTGATGGGAGATTGTGTTTTGGAAAAATATAAATTTAGTGGTAAAATTTGGTAAGATGGTTGTAACTTGTATTTTGTAGGAGGGCATTGGTATAGCTGATATTCTGGATGCTATAGTTGAACGCATTCCACCGCCAAGTGACACTGCAGAGAGACCTCTAAGGGCTCTAATATTTGACAGGTTTATTCTTTTCATATTACTGAACTATCAAGTGGAAATGAATCTTGGGATCTTGTGTTTTTTTTTTTTTTGATCATTAAATAAATATTTGTATTACTAAACACCAAGTAGGTGCAAGAGTTTACAAAAAATCGAGCCATTTACAAGAATTGCCGAACATATCACTCAAAAACCAACATGTTCGCAGCAACAAATTCCCCCTCCCTATACACCCCTGTGTACCAAAAGTATAGTTCCTTTACCCATCTAGCTACAGTTAGCCTATCCCATGTCTCCCTCCCTTGAAAGGCTCTCCTATTCCTTTCCCTCCAAGTAAACCAGAATATAGAAAAGGGAATTAATGTAACAAGGGCCTTCGTCTTCTGGAACATTTTTATCCCATTCCAGGCATTGAGCTGCTCCTTAACTGTACCAGCCTGTATCCAGCTGATGCCCATCCTCGTAAACGCCGTCTCCCACAACCTCCGAGTCCACCGACAATGCAGAAGTATATGGTTAATGGACTCTTCCTCATCTTTGCAAAGGAAGCATCGATTAACCAAAACCTTTCCTCTTCTCCTCAAATTATCTATCGTGAGGACTCTACCCCAAGTTGCTTCCCATGTGAAGAAGCTAACCTTTGATGGGACGCCCTTTTTCCACACTTGCTTCCATGTGGAGTCCTCGACCTTGCTCCTTGGTAGGAGTTCATTGTAATAGGTTCTCACAGAGAATTTCCCATCCTTGTCTCCTGTCCACCGTAGTTTGTCTTCCCCTCTTTGAGGTTTGGACTTATACAGTAGATCATAGAACTCCACAAAGGATTCCAACTCCCAATCTTGGGCCTGTCTACTAAAACGAATCTCCCACGCACCTCCGTTACCGTCTTGTTTCCACAGTTCTCCCACAACCGCTTCTTTGTCTCTCGCCACATTATAAATCTCTGGAAACCTCTCCCTTAGAGTCCCCTCCCCGCACCACCTGTCTGTCCAAAAGGACACTCTATTCCCTTCTCCCAAAGATATACTGGTATGTGGCCAAAATGTTGCCCACCCTCTCATTATTGGGATCTTGTGTTATTTTGAAGAATTGCATGGTGATTTAATATGAACTGTTAGGCATGCCTGGATTGCAGTTTTTTTTTTTGGTTAAATTTTTGTGTTGCGTTTGTACAGTTTAACGTGTTTCATACGTAGGTTTTTGATTCTTTACTTTCCAAGCGAGTATATAGTTCGAATATCCATCTGTGTTAGGATAGCTCAATGCAGAGCATAAAAGTGAAAACATAAGTGCATTATTGTATTTTCAGTATAGCTATGTTACATGCCAATTATTGTTAAATTCTTTCTTGAGCTCGATCCTTCTGCTTACTCATGGACCAACATTGATTGTTTTTGTAGGTATCTTGCTTTCATCCATATATATGTTCATGAGTTCTCTTGGATATGTCCATTATGTATGTAACAACGTTTCCCAGTAATTAAGCCGTAGTTCCTTTTAAAATTTGCAGTTATTATGATCCCTATCGGGGTGTTATAGTTTATTTTCGAGTCATTGATGGTACCATAAAGAAAGGTGACAGGGTTTATTTCATGGCAAGCGGGAAGGTGAAATAATCTCTCCTCTTTCTAACTTTGATAAAGGTCTGTTTTTAGATATTTTCTCATAGCTGTTATTGATGTATCTAATTTCAGGATTATTTTGCCGATGAAGTTGGTGTGTTATCTCCTAACCAGATGCAAGTTGAAGAACTATATGCTGGTGAGGTAATGCATGATGTAACTAGGATATTGGCAAGATTCTCTGTAATTGTTATGCATCTTGCCAGTTGCTACTTCTTTGGATATATTCACCCTCGGGGAATGCTTAAATGTTTACTGTTTTACTTGTTCTGCCAGTTTGAGTGTTCATTCTCTCTTTCCCATTCGTTAATTGCCTTGAAAATTAAGAAGTCTTATGCTTTATATTTTATCTTTTCTCAGGTGGGCTACCTCTCAGCTTCTATTCGTTCTGTGGCAGATGCAAGGGTGGGTGATACTATCACTCACTACAGCAGGAAGGCAGAGAAGTCATTACCTGGTTATGAGGAAGCTACTCCAATGGTGTTCTGTGGCCTGTTTCCTGTTGATGCAGACCAGTAATTCATATCTTGTTAATTTTCTGCATCGTCAAAGATACTCAGCAGAAACAATACCTTAACATTACTAAATATCATTCCTACTTGTCTAAGGTTTCCTGAGTTACGCGATGCTTTGGAAAAACTTCAGCTTAATGATGCTGCATTGAAGGTGGGCAGTGTTCTTTTTTCCCCCTTCCTTTCTTGGTCATTTTCACATAAACCTCTTACTTTGAGTAGTTCAATATTAACTTTTCAAAAGCGTACTTGATGGTGATGGTGGGAAGCATCTTTTGCAGTTCGAGCCTGAGACATCTAGTGCCATGGGTTTTGGCTTTAGATGCGGGTTTTTGGGACTTCTACATATGGAGATTGTTCAGGTTTCCTTTTCTTGACCCCTTTCTCTGATGTTTACTATTGTATTTATATTCTGGCTATTGTGATTTGTGATGTTGTATTCTATCCGATTAACAGGGAGTTCTTATATCATACAGGAAAGGCTTGAGAGGGAGTACAACCTGAGCCTAATTACAACTGCTCCTAGTGTTGTTTACAGAGTCAATTGTGTGAATGATGAAACTGTAATTTTCTTGATCCCGTTGCAAAATATCCAGAAATCCATTAGATTAGCTTGTTTGGTTTGAAGCCATCATCTGCTTACTGATGTGTGGCCTTTAACTTTTCTTTTTGGCTGAATATGGAACCTTTGGTCTGGTTAATTATTTTAGTACTCCAGAAGAATGTTGGGCTTGAAGTGTATTACTTATCCAAAACAAACAAATTGAAAAGTGGGCTAAACATTCGAATTTGGCTCATTAAATTTTTGAAAGGCTTAACTCTGGCAACTGATCTAGAAGAAGCTTAAATTTGGTAGGTGTGTTATAAGTCCACAAACATCTGTAATCGAGAGAGCATTTATGTAACTTGTGATACTGGGGATAATCTCTTTTCTCTTCTACCAGAATAATATGTTGCAAATTTCAATGACATGTTTCTTGATTTTCTGTTTTTAAGGTCGAATGCTCCAATCCATCATTACTTCCTGAACCTGGAAAAAGGAGGTCTATAGAGGAGCCGTTTGTCAAGGTTAGTCCTTATATGCTTGGGTTCATGTAGTTAAGTCTCTTTAAATTACGGTAGGCTACTAGTCGCTAGATGGGTAAAAGAGTTATTCTTTTGGTACACAGGGGCGTATAGAGGGGGGGAATATGGTCTAGAGAACATGATATTTTTTGACTGAGGTTCTGCATGACCTTTTGTACATGGACCTTATATGTAATTTCTTGCACCTACTTGGTTCTCAGTAGTATAAATATTTTTAACACTAAAAAAAAAGTATCTTTAAATTACGAAAATGAAACAAATTTTACTTGCCAAATTAGCTCTGTTTTATCTCTAGAGCAATTACTGCAGATTGAGATGCTTACACCAAAAGACTACATTGGTTCGCTCATGGAGCTGGCTCAAGACAGAAGAGGGGAATTCAAGGAGATGAAATATATTACTGAGAACAGAGCATCAATCATCTATGAATTACCCCTAGCAGAGGTAAGTCTTGTTATCTTTTGCTGGAATTGATTGCTTTGTCGATTATTCTTTACATTAGCTGTTAATTTTCTTTTGTTTTTGAACTAAATATTTTTTCGCTGTTACCTTTAATAGATGGTAGGTGATTTCTTCGACCAGCTGAAGTCAAGAA
Organism: Lagerstroemia speciosa; assembly: GCA_037672795.1. Lineage (NCBI taxonomy): Eukaryota > Viridiplantae > Streptophyta > Magnoliopsida > Myrtales > Lythraceae > Lagerstroemia > Lagerstroemia speciosa. The sequence goes on from CM075295.1 coordinate 9,187,427, forward strand.
GTAAAGGTTATGCAAGCATGGAATACATTTTTGTTGGGTAAGTTATACATTTATGACTAAAGTGAACTCTTCTGCAAAGTTTGCATGGTCTTTCGTTTCATTTTTTTAGCAGTGGTGGTATAAAATTCTCGATCAAACTAAAATTCTCCCAGTTCTCATTTCGAGAGCAGGAACTGTTGATTGTCATCCATATTATTTGCACTTCCATATCCATGTTAATATGAAAATTCATTATACCTTGATTACATCCTCAGATTATTCTTTATACAATCAATTTATCTATTATTTCCTACTTTGAAGGAAAGTTTTACGGGGAAAAAAGAAAACATCCACAAAATCCTGTTCCACTTGTCTCTAACTTCCATTGATCTAAAACTTCTCCTTTTTTTAGCTAAATAGATTTGTTCTTAGCATTCCAAGAGTGAAATTTAACCATGAGGATTTGGGTGCGGCAAACTGACATCCCAGTGGGGGACTTTACTTGCATGCTAGGGTTTGGAACTCAGTGAAGGCTACCTCCTGCCCAAGGTTAAGCCAATGCCTGAACAGGATTAGTCTCTGCCATGATGATGAGAACACCCCTTGATCTAACCAAAAATGTAGTATTTGTGCCTAAAATGTCAAATGAAAAGTTGTAAAAAAAGAAAAGAAAAGAAAAGAAAAGTTGTAAAACTGAGTGTAGCTTGGCCATAATCTTGCATTAAATGCCTGTGCTTCACTTCTGCTGTCATGATCTCCATGATAATTATATACATTTAGCTTATGTGTAACAATTTGTTTATGTGATTACACTCATTGACTTGTATAATTGAATTAGAAATACACCTAAAAAGATCATATATTTGACTTATTAACTTACAGAACAATGTTCCTCACATGATGATACAAGGAAACGATTATTTCCCATCTTGCAAATAGTGGTGCAAAAATAAAAGCATTTTCATGCTCTGATTGCCTATTAGAATTTTCTGATTCTTCAGGTTCCCCATCTATTATTATGGAAAGAAACCAGATGGAGTTGGAGTAAGAAGCAAATTCTAGGTGCATTGATCAATTGCTACATGGAAATAATGAGAAATGAAAGTAAATTATTTGCCCTTCTGCTCAATAATATAAGAGAAATATGTGATTTTCAAGTTGCAGTTCCGCTTTAGCAACCAACATCAATTAAAGATATACTATGTATATCTTATTGCATGTGAAAGTATCATTTTTCTCGGAACCCTCCCCGTGTTCTTAAAATTGTTTCTTTCTATGCATAAATATAGAAAATGGAAAATTCTAGATACAATGCGGCAAGTGATCGGCTTCCATGTTATTAGTTCCTTGTGGAAGACATATTTTGGTTACCGTTCAGTTGCAATATAAATGCAACGTTCAGTTCCATAAACTCCCTTACCTATTCAATATAGATAGATTGGCAGTCCATCTGATATACTTGCTCTCGTTTTGACCTTTAGGTACAGGGAAAGTGATTTGATAAGGCTTGACATTCAGATAAATGGGGATCCAGTGGAACCACTTGCGACCATTGTGCATAAGGATAAGGTAACTATTATCAAATCCAGTTCATTAGAACACATTTACCATTTTTTTCATTCAGAGAAAAGTTTCTTACAGAGGACCATTCTTGACGTCCTGAATTTAACTTATTCTCTCCATTTCAAATAAATTTCTTCCGAACTTCTTATCTCACACACACAAAAAAAAAAACTTTCTAATTTCTGAATTTGTATAGGGATGATCTGGGTAGTAGTTCGATTTGATAAAGCCATTGACAGCATACATTAATCTTTGCGTTTATAGAGAATGAAGAGAAGGGTCAATACTGTAGCTTTCTCGATATTTTGGCTTATCTAGAAAGAATTGAAGGGTCAATACGATAGCCGTATTTACATTTTTGTTTTCAATGAGTTCTTGGCAAGAGAGGGTGATGCATGATTTGGCTGAAAATTCCTTTCCATTCAAAGTGAAATAAGATGAGACAAATCTGATTCTCGACTATTTGGTAAGCTAGAAGACATGAAAAGGCGATATCTTCTACCATGTTTTAATATTTTACTTTTCCATCACATGCACTCTTTAAGTTACATTTGGTATGTATGAATCACACAAAATAGAACGGAATGAAATATAATGAGTATTTTATTGTATCATTTCATTGTAATTACGGAGAAATTCTTAGGTGATCCTACTCACCATGTGTCTTGAGAAAAAACTAATCGAAATGTGACAAATAATAAATTAATATTAATCATCCGAGCAGTTGCCATAATTATTGCCAATCTATGCAATTTAATTGGATCTTCCTCATCACATCATTGTGAGATATGATTATTTAAGATTTTTTTCGTCATTACTTGATCACACTTTTAAGAACCAGTGTTTTTTTATTTTTTTTGATAATTACTTTTAAGAACTAGTGTTAGTGCATTCCATTTGATAAGTTTTTTACTTGGTGAAATGAACAATTCCTCAAAGAAAATAAGGAATGTTCCTTCCATCACTTTTTTCAACCACATTCCATCACATTTTCTATTTCATTTTATTCTTTACTCATTACATTCCTTTCCATTCCATTAACTCTTATTAAACATAACTTTAGATTCTATAATCATGTCATTCTGTTCCATCTCGTCCAATTTAGAAGGTCATCTTATATTTGTAGCAGAGTAATCCACTCTTTTGATGAACTATCATGGATCCTTGGTATTGTTTTTACATTGAAAGCTTACTAGAATTTCATCTCCAGGCATATGCAGTAGGGAGGGCTTTGACACAAAAGCTGAAGGAGCTTATACCACGACAGATGTTCAAAGTTCCCATCCAAGTAAGATCTGCTTCCATGATTTTCAATGAGTAACAGGTTCTTTAGTTTAGTTATATAGTGAAGCTGGCATCTTCAACGCTTCTTCCATTCTTAAGTTTCATTTTGTTATCATGGGAAATTTTCCAATCAGTGACAGTTTGAATGAGAGAATCTGGGAATAAAACAGTGCTAATTCCTTTTATTTGGTGCATTTATTCTACCCACGAATGCATCTCGGCCACCTTTTCTATCTATCGACATACCGCTGACATTTTCACAGTACTGATTGTATACTTTGAATAATCAGCCGTTGTCTACCGTATGTTGTTGTGGATAGTGAACTAACTTATCGTGCATAGCTTCTTTACATGTTATATATGTTTGACACAGGCATGCATAGGCTCAAAGGTTATAGCGAGTGAATCTCTTTCGGCTATCAGGAAAGATGTCTTAGCCAAATGTTATGGTATGAAATGTCAATTCAATTTTGGGTCTCTCTATCTTTGAAGAGATACAACTGTTTCTTGCTTATGTTCTGTCAGCTTCGATTGGAGTTTTTGCATGTGCTTACATGGATGAAACTGAACTGTTTCTTAAAACATTTCAGACTCTTGTTTCCATACTGTCTTGTCTTTTCGCCAAGCCTGTTCCCTACCTAATTTGCTCTTATTAATTTACTTGCAGGTGGTGACATCTCTAGGAAAAAGAAGTTGCTTAAGAAACAGGTAATTCTTCTCTTCCTTCAACCTTGTGATTGAATAGATGACACATCAGTACTCACCTTCTCATTAATAGTTAACTGCCATATGAACGGTTTTTGCTTCAGAGATTTCAAGTTCATAAGCTTCTGGCTTCACTGCAACGTGAAGCTGTGTACATAGATGCTACTTCGCTTCTCTAGAGGATGAAATATTCATTTGAGCTTGACATTTAGGCTCCCGTTTTCTGTTTACATATAGGCCGAGGGGAAGAAAAGAATGAAGGCAATCGGTAAAGTCGATGTACCTCAAGAAGCTTTCATGGCGGTGCTGAAACTCGAGAAGGAGGTACTATGATGCGATTCTCTCATATCACAACTGGACAAGTAAGGTTGGTGTTCTTTCTGCAAATAGAAAATCTCAGTGATCTTTATCACCAAAAAGGGAAAAAATCTCGGTGATCATTTATATATGCCGATTGATTTCTCCTCTTACACCAGCAGGTCGAAGTCTCTTGAAATTCATTCCTGAGGTGTATGATTGTCTTGAAAATATGTTAGATGATCCTCCCTCATGGTAATTTGGTGAGAAATAACTAATTAAATTAATCTTATTAGTAATAATTAAAGTAACTGCTTGGATAATCAATACAAATCTGCTTGTTTATCACAATTTGATTGATATTTTTTCTCACGGCATGTGGCGAGGTATGATCATCTGAGAACATTCAAAGCATCCATTTTTCACTAACACTTCAATACATAAACTAAAAAAAGTTATTGAGTGGTACAAAACTTTTTCACTAACACCGTTAATATTAGCCCATGTGGCACTGGACATGTTTGCTGACTGGACAGCTATGTGGAGCTGTCAATATTACTCTCTTTGACCAAATTGTTATATTTTGAAAGTGTTTTACATTATCAAGTGATACTATTTAGTTTTTTTTTTTAATACTAAAATGCTACATTTGTTAATAATTTTGTACTGTGTAATTTTTCCCAAAAATCCCGGCAGGAAATTTTTTTTATTCAAAAAACTGAATGAATAATTGAACCAATTTATAGTGAAATTGGTCTTAATATAATCTAGAGGAAATCTTGGATGGCAACGGCATTATATTTAATTATATTTAAGGTTGAAATGAAGGTTTATGGCATAAAGTCGTAAATTTAACCAATTTATCATGATAAAAACATAGTAATAATATTTACGTGATAATTTAATTAATAAGACCTAATTATTTTTAATAATTTTTTTTATAAAACCTAAAAAAACCCAAAAACAGACCTGGGAAAATTTTGACTCCTATTGAATGGTGCCACTGTACAGGTGCAACCACTTGATGGCATCGTTACGTACAAGACTATCACCGGTTTAGCATCGGTTTTCATGGATAGAATGTTTCCAGCGGTCCTCTGTGGGGTTACCGATGGGGGCCAAACATAAGCATAAGTTAAGCATGAACTTGTTGACGTGCCCACTCGGTCTTAATATCAGTATCCTTATCGCTCTCACCACGACGAAGAAAACCTCAAAAAATCAAAATAAGCTGCCGTATAAGCTCCCTTTCAGTAGGTCTTATATCCTTGTGGAGCACGTTTCCTATTACTTTTCCCAACGTATATTATTCGATACTAATAAATTAGCAATTAAATCATATTTAGGTTAATTTAATTTTATTATTAATAAAATTCTTGTAACTGTGAATTTTTTCCATTCTTACCGAAAAAAGAATGCAAAATTACCTTACCTATATTTTTCACCTTTTTTTCGGCAACACGTTTTCTAGTACTTATCAAAATGATGTTTTTCTTTCCTACGAACTTCTTAAACTGTATTCGATATTTAGTGATGCTGTGTTGGCAGGATTGGCATTCATTAATGTCAGCTTTCAGTTCATCTAATATATTCGTAATTAAATATAAAAGTCCGAATATTATCAGTACTATTATATGCAAACATGCGGGAACTTTGATATCTTTTTCGTTTTCCATATCCGCCATTAGTATAGTTTATACATTAAAATTCATGACATATGATTTTTAGATTAAGGGTAAAATAAATATTTTTTTTTCATTTTCCTATCACTCCGTATCTATGATCATAGCATCAAAGATCTTTCATTAATTGCTCAAATTTCTACATCTCACTCCATACTATAATTTTGGTAACAAAAATTCATCAAGTTTTTTGAACTAATAATTTGAAATTGTAAGAATAAAAAAGTAAAGTTGGCATAGTATACTAATATAAAAATTGAAAATGTTCTACTTGCTACTATAAGTTAACGAACTTTAAATGAATTAAATAATAATAAGTTATAAATAAATAATATAATTATACGAATTTATTATAGTATTTTATATTTAATTTTTTGTACGTAATACGAATCCGTGTCTAGTACAGTAGAAGGTAACTAAACTATTAGTACTGCTCTCTTCTCGCTTTTGCTCATTAAAAAAAAAAAAAAAAGAAATCAAAAGGACGTTTCCTAGTACTGGGTAACATCACTGAAAGGGACAGCGATGGCCCAGAGAATGACCAATTGTTCGCAAGAAACAATGAATTCAATTTATTAAAAGGACTTATCACAATAATATTACTTTTTAGGCTAAAAAAATTAAGAAATTTCTTACTTGATTCTTGTTAGTCAAATTTTTTTAATCATTTGTTTCCCTGTCCCTCTTATTATCTCCTAGATTCACACGTTTCCTTTATGACTAAAGACCAATTAAATTTTAACATATTCTTTTTTTTTTTTAATATCGGTAGTGTCCAGGTCGGCCACCGGAGTTACAACGATTCCCGACTAGTCCACCGGATGGTGTATTGTACCTGGGGCCCGCTATTAATCCCCATATATCATCCTCCAAGGGGTTCGAACCCGTTTGCTGGCATACTGCTTGATGTCAACTTACCAGTTCGACTGACCCCTCGGAGGTAATTTTAATGTATTCATATTTCATAACAAAAAGATCAATTAAATTTCTTTTATTAGCAATAACTAGCGATTGATCCATGCTACGCACGATGAACATCAACTGAACCACTCCTATTCCCACGGACGAAAGCTCTTCGAGTGATAAAATATACTAGAATATGATTGTGAAATGATATCCTGTCAACGAAGAGCTCTAGATAGTCGTCGTCGTAGGACAAAATTTCAGAATAAAAAATATCATGGAGAAAAAAAATCATAATCGGTGAAGTACGCGTTTTGAAATAATTGAAATAATAATAAATGAATTAGAACTACAGTGTAATCAGATTATGATGAATGATAGTTTTAGAAATAGAAAATGAGACCAAAACTACCCTTAATTTACTCATTTCTCATATCTTAATTAATATTTTCTCACGTTACATGGTGAGATACTGACCGCCTAAGAATCTCTCCGTCACGCAGCAGAGCGTTGAGATCAGTTGATAGGTACCTCTAACGACCCCTGCAGGGGCGCGGATATTCACTCTCGCTCTACGTCCGAGGAATTTTCTCCACCAACTGGGTTGTTCCGAGTAATTTTGTCGGTTGACCGGTTTCTCTTCCAATTTTACAATATTGCATGGAAAAAAACATTCAACAATAAATTTTTTCCATTCACAAGACTCGAATTTAAAATCTTGTACAGGGGAAAGGGCATCGAACAATGACAACCGATTTATGTTGGTTTTGGTCGACTGAATTTTTAAAATTAATTTATTTTTCAATCTTCTAATTTAAAATAAAATATTTTAGTCATACGAACACATCTTTCATATGGTCTATGCGAGCATTGCCAGCTTGGGTTTCGCGGGATCGAGGGCATCCTTGTTCAAGCTCGAAGCTCGTCTGGTCAGGGACGGAATTAGAAAACTTGTACAGGGGGCGAAACTTGTATAGGAAAATAACGTGAAGAATTAAGGGGGGAACTATGTATTGTTCAAAAGGGGACAAAATCAAGTAAAATTTATATAGAATCTCACGGAGTTCCCCGAATTCGGGGGCAATTGCCCCTGTGCCCCCTAAATCCATCACTGCATCTGGTCACCGGTATGTTGTCTGGGAATGGTGAACCTGGGAAAAAAAAGGCCAGACAGAAAGTAGTTTTTTTTAACAGTTTATCCTGCCTGGTTTGATGTATTAAGTAATAAATAATAAATTATACCGTTATCTATCAGGTTAATCTTTTATAGCAAATCATTATGAGAGCTTCTTCTAAGTCTATAATGGTATCAAAGAGCATGTTTGAGTCACCTCGTATGCACTAGCTCCTATTTAATTAATTACACGCAATGGGCCTTGAAAACTAGTGCGGTCCATACGTGAGGGCGGGGACGGATCTGTAAAATAACTTAAAAGGGGGCGAAATTTAATACGAAGGAAAATGTCAAATTTTAAGGGAGCGAATTAATATAACTTAATAGAAATATAGATAAAATTATGCGGATACTAAAAGATAATTTCTGATTCTATTACGGACAGAAATTGAAATTAATAAATTATCGGGCACTGATGTGCGATACAACAGTTATGGTCCATGGGTCACACTATACAGATCCAGCTCCTCTGATATCCAATTAATTAGTTGAGCTAGATAGAATCCTACAATCTCTCAGGAGATTGGTGTGGACCTAGAAGACCAGATCCCGACCTCGATTATACGACAGCCGCTATGGATTTAGGTGCGATCCCACTCTATGTTTATGCGCGATTTCTTATCGATCTCAGCACGTACGATCTTGTAATTTATTCGATTTCCAAATCCTCCGTAACTGCCTTGAAAATTAGGTAGTCTTATGCTTTATGTATTTCCTTTTCCTTTCCCAGGTGGGCTACCTCTCAGCTTCTGCTCGTTCCGTAGCAGATGCAGGGGCGGGTGACACTGTCACTCGCTACAGCGGGAAGGCACAGAAGTCATTACCTGGTTACGAGGAAGCCACTCCAGTCTCCGATGGTGTTCTGTGGGCGTATCTTGCTAATCTTCCGCATCGTCAAAGATACTCAGCTGAAACAGCACCTCAAGTTTACTAAACATCATTCCAACCGTGAGGAAGACGGTCTAGTATAGTTGGTACTGCTCTTACCCTGTGATCCAGAGATCCCGGGTTTAATCTCACTCGTGAAACTTCTCATACCCCTTTTTACCTATCTTCTTTCTACCCTTTTTATATACCTTATCTGTACACCAAAAAAAAAAAAAATATATTGATTTGGTAAAACTTCAACTTGATGATGCTAAACCAGTTTATGGTGCTTAAAAGAAGCTTTCTAGAGGTATTTTTGCGTGCTCGAGAGAAATTGGAAGATTTTTCATCTTGTTTTTTCTTCTTAAAAAAAAAAAGACATTTCCAACAGCCGTGAAGCTTTCTTGGGGAAAACTTGTAACAATTTTAGAGGGGAACTTCTTCGAGTAATTGTCCACAGGCTTGTGTAGATCCAGCTGTACTCGTGGATGAGGTGGTGAACTTTGCTAATAAATATTTGACATGTCAATAAATATTTTAAATCATGTTTAAAAATGAATATTAGTAAATCGATATAAAAAGTGGTGTGATACTTTACAATGACGTGTTAGATATTCATTGGTAGAGTTCACGGATGACGTGGCGATCTGAACTCATGCAAGAATCTCTCGTGGATCAATCCAGGCTACATGGACTGACACAGTTCGCTAGAGATGATTCGGCATCTGTTTCGTCGAACAAGATCGTGTATTAGAGCACTGCAGTGGGAAAAGAGCTCGTAATTGTAAGACTTACTTCTTACTAGATCGCGTCGGCGCCAGTTAAATTTTTCGATATTAGAAGGTGTGCACTGAATGGGGTTGGAATATCTCTGTAAATTACAAGCCGATGTCGAAATCGGTGACTTCAGTGTACTTTGCCAAGGGAAGATGACGACAAATTCTCGAATAGTCCTCCCTCACCACATGGCATGAGCAAACACTAATCGGATCGTGACAAATGAGCACAGCAGTATTAATCATCCGAGCCATCACGTTAATTGTTACTGACTGGAACAATTTAATTGGTTCTTTCTCACCGTGAGATCTGAGCTTTTTTCCGAAGGCAGCAGCACTCCACGTTGGATACCTTGTCCATGTTTTGACATCATAACAACGTAAGAACAAAGTACATAGATTTAAGGAGAAATTCATTAACCCTGCTCCCTGCAAGGCTTTATTGACATCGAAACTACACGCGGTCGGGATCTCCGTCGAGGAGTGCCCGGTTTACGCGAACGTTGCCAGCTTGGGTTTCGGAGGATCGAGCAGGCACATGTCGAGCAGGTCGGTGACCGAGGTGTACTTGTGCTCGGGGTATAACCGGGATGCCTCGAGGTCGTCCTCGGCCAGCTTGAAGCTCGTCTGGTCACCTTTGACGAATATGTTGTGGAGTATGGCCACCGGTATGTTATCCGGATATGGCAAGCCTGGGAAAGGAGGAGGATCCGAAATTAGTTAGTATAACCGCATAAAAATAAACATTTTTTTACCGTGAAATGAATCATTCTCGATTGAAAATCAAAAGATCCCGAATCCTGTTCTCCTCGGTACAGTTTCTATAACTCTTCGGGGTGTTTAATTCGAGTATTGTTAAATTACGTGGAATGGAATATTACGAATTAATTTTGAATTATGGTAAAATTTTATAGGAAAAGAGTCAAAGCTTAACGCTGCCGTATTTAAAAAGGAACATAAAGTTTTGTTGTAAGATATGATAAGTAAAATAGTTATAAATTTTTTTTATGTAAAAACGGTTGTAAAATTATTTATAATAACGTTTCCATAATATGAAGGCGATATATATATATATATATATATATATTAACTCATGTAATATTACAAAATTTTACACAAAATCACAGAGCAATTCACAATGGAACAAATGTCCTTGATCTCTTTTATTCTACAATTTTTTTATAATAGAAAAAAATTATGCAAAATATAAAAAAAAATACCCAAAGGGAAAAGAGATGTTAACTCACTCTCGCTCAGCTTCACTATTTCCTCCTCTGGGATATGGACCCGCTCCAGCGTTCGCCCGGTCCTTTTCTCCCACCAGTTGATCAGGTCTAACTGAGATGCAATGTTCCCGGCCGGCCGGTAGACTATCACACGATTTTCCGCTCTCGGATCGGTTGCCGCCTTCACGGTGTACACCGCGACGTCTTTTTCGAAGTTCAGGACAGCTGCAAATTAAGTTCGGGAATATATCAGATTTATGGTACGGACTCGAACTCGATATATCTTCAAGGTGTTCGCGTCCTTGACTTATCGTAGAATCTGACCTTCTGCTTCACCGGTTCCGTACACTGTCACTTTGTCGGAACTCTCACGAGGCTGCAGCAGAAGATCGACGAAGTAGGCCGAGAATGAGTTCGCAGAGACGTAAGTGTACGGGATGCCGGCGGCCTCGGTTGCCCTTCTGATCCTCCGCTTGTTCTCGAGCAAGGCTTCGAACGGCGGCAGCCCGCTCACCCGGTCGACCTCGTTGCCGAACTCCGACGGTATGAACCTCTGGCATGAAAAAAAAAAGTCCACACGAAACAGAAGCGTTATTCGTTATACTCTATACGTGATTCACGGTTATATATATGTGTGTGTGTGTGCGCATATAGTTTATGATGTGTTTTTTCATCCAATAAAAAAGATGGAAGCAATAGTGGCGGTCCGTTCACTCCTATTACGTAATGTTCAGGTTTATTTTCATGTGCAGCATGAACTTGTCAGACAAATTGAACAACCAGTGCTCGGCATTGGTTTCATCAGTGTACGCAACACTGCTAAGAGTGTAGTATAGTTTAAGAAGAAAATATCTCCAGCTCAGGTTCAAAAGGGTATATTTGTAGCAGACATTTTTGACGAGTGCATAGAAGGATTCGAATTTGGACCTTGAACTCAGCAAATCACGTGGGGTGTGAGTTTTAAATCGCTAAATCATGACCTTGACCGTCAATCTTTACCGTACCATGAATACTAAGTTTATATGTAAAGGTTACATGCCACATCATGTAGATAACAATGAAATGGATGTTCCACATACAGCCAAAACACTTACGAATATCTGACTTGTTGCAAATACCATACCCACCTGATAAAAATTCATTGATATATTACATATATATATATATATATATGTATGCCACGTGGCATACCGTCCCGAATTACCTTTATATTGCCGACTGCCCGCATTGCCGTGATGATTTTCAGCTGCTGGAGATGCTGAGGAACCGGAAGTGTGGATATGACAATATCGACCTGCCGCAGCACTGACTCGAGCTTCTCCTGCTCATCCAGCCATCCCTGCGCCTCATAAAAAACGTCATCAGATCGATCCACGGATCGTGAGAGAGCTCGAGAAAAGTATCGGATTCCGACCACTTACCTGGACCACGGTCACATTCATAGACTCGAACTGCTCAAGCAGGCGCCGCTTCGAAGGGTCCACGTCCGGGCCGACAGGGCGAACGTAAGCATAGGTTGGGTGGCCCATGGAAACGCTGGCCTTCACCATGAACTTGCCGAGGTAGCCCGTTGCTCCGAATATCAGTATCTTATCGATCTTACCGCTCACCATCTTAAAGAAGGAAAGCTCGAAATCGAAGATGAGTTCTCTTTCGAGTATTCTTAGTTGCTTGTGGGATTTGCTCTCGTGATTGGAGAGAACGCAGCTTTAGCTCCTTTATATAGAGGGAGAGCCCTGGGACTGGGAGTACGTTTTCCAGTGCTCCTTTTTTACGTAAATTGAACGATATTTAGAAATTGATGAGTACTGATTTGTTTAATTTATTAAATAATACAATTTTTTTAATCATAAATTTGGTCGGTTCATAATATTCACATTGAGGATTGTAAGAATTTATTTCTCCCTGTAACCCGTTGGCCTTTTTTTTTCCATACCTTACTGTATTTTCGAGTCAGCCGAAGCGCATCTCGAGATTAATCTGCAGTCGGGCGTGGATCACTGAAAAAATTTTCGTTGACCCTCTTAACCTGAGGATTAATCCTGGGATCATCCATTTGGAGATTTAGTGAGGAAATCACTAGACCAACCTTAGGTTGGCACGTAATCCGTTTGTTAGAGTCACGTTTCCTAATACTACCGATCAAAAAGAGTTTCTAGCAATTGGTGACATCACATCATGGAGAAAGTCTCGTATATAACCACATTGTTACGTGAAATTTTAAAAATAATTGAATTTTATTTGTTAATATCATCACGTAAATACTGTTACGTAATGATTCAGCTACAGTAAGGATATGCTCCATCGCAGTAGAAAGTCTTGTATGTAACGGATATAGCACTGCCACATCACAAAACAATATAATTAAATTATTTCTAAGATTTTTATTTTTTAAATTTTATTAAAAAATTCTAAAATAATTTGAATATTATTAGTGTATGATAGAATATATAATATAAAAAATCACACCCATTGTTTTCTATTCAATAATCTCTTAAATTTAAAATTTTGTAAATTTTAAAAAAAAATCATAATTGAGATAATCCCTCAGTATGCCAATTCAATTCAATTTACCCGCGGGTGAGATGTCATGCATCGAGAAAAAAATGATATCGGGTGACTGATCATGTGGGTCTTGCCATATTGCTCGATCCGATCTATTACTACTAGAAGCCGATCAACTGTAGACACGATCAGTCAAACCTCTAGAAGCCGATCAACTATCGATACGACCGTTCGAACCCGAAGCAAGCCTACGTGGACTCTTCCACGATCCACTGTGTGTTACACATTTCTGACAGTGCCCGCTACTACTACACAGGTACTCAATTCTCAATCCATGTCCCACAAATTCTTCTCTCAATTGGGTTGTTGAGGAATTTTCTCTGTTGACTGGTTTTGCAAGGGTTACGTCCGGTCGGCATTCCATCAGAAAATTGGAGTTTTTGAATGCTGTGCATCGGTTCTCATAACATGCGCGTGGCCTAAATGTTCTATTTCCACTCACAGATACGTATTCCGATTGTCATTCCTGGAACAGTTAAATCTCATGGAATGCGTACGACACTTGGCAGACCAGCTAGGGTTGGCCCGTGGAACCCTGAAATACAGTTATCCAGGCTCTCGGTTACGAGAAATTTTTAAGTGAGTCGAACTTATGGTTGACGCGAGAAACTTCGATCCATAAACAAATATTTCAAATCATATTTTAAAAATGAATATTATTAATGATATTCATTTTTACCATCAGAACTTCGATCCATAAACAAAAAAATAAATAAAAGTGTTTTTCATCTTGGAGATTAAGATGTCAGATTCGATTTTATCATCAGAACTTCCCGTATGTCGGAGAATGGCAATTGTGGGGCGGATTGGGGCACTTGTCGATCCGATTTACAAAAATAAAATAATTTATAAAAAAATAAAAATAAAATTATAGTACAAATTTTCATGTTTATAATAATAGAGTTAAGTAAATTTAAAATAATTAAAAATTACATAATACTAATAAAGTAAAATAATTATTATCTAATTTATTAAGATAAAATTACAGATAACTTAAATAAAATGTAAAATATAAAACAACATCATATTATTATTATATTATGGGTTGGGGCAAGGCAGGCCAAAATTGCAATCCCTAATTTGCCTTAATTCTTTCATTCGTTCTTTTCCCTTTTAGATTTACGAGTTTATTTTATAACAAATAAATAAATATTAGCTCAAATTATTGTGCATCCTTTCTTTTTAAACAAGGTTATGAATTCGAGTTTATGCGAATGTAAATGAAATTCACGATTGAGTCGATTTTGCCCCTCATTATGCCAGACGGACTCGAATTTAAATTAGTCGAAGCAAATCGGAGAAAAGAACTCAAATAGTAACTGGATATTGAGTAAGCTCTATTTTTGACAATCCTTAGTTCCTTGTGGGTTTTGCTCTCTTAATTGGAGTGAATCGGCAGCCCTTACTCCTTGATGTAGGGACATAGAAAATTCAACATTAAGGCTATCTATTTTCCCCCCCTAATACACACCATTTAGTATTTAAAAATTAATGGCACTAATTATTTCATATTTAATCTGAGTGGATCAACTTAAAAAATTAAAAATTTTCGATCATATTATTTACAAAATTTAAAAAATTAAATTCATTTATCGATGACTTTTTTTTCGATCGACTTAAAAATCAGAGGGGCGGACTCGCTGGGAAGCTGACAACATGCAGTAGGCCAGCTTTAGGGTTCGACTCTTCCAGGGGCTAGTATCTAGGGTTTAGTGGCAGGCCCCAGGTCGTATAATACACCATCCGGTGGATTAGTCGGTTATTACGGTGCCGAACACGATCAATATCAAAAAAAAAATTATCAGTATGACTTGCTTCAAATAGTCATGTACCATTTTCTCCTATATAAGGTCTCGTATTTGAATTTCGTTGACATTAAAAAAAAAATTCATGATTGAAGGGAAAATTATTTCTCAAGTATAGAACGAAATCAAACCCGACTTAACCAGAACTAAATTTAAGAATACTATCAAGTGTTAGGACAAATTGAGCAGTGTGATGGAGTCTGCCTATGTTCCTTTCTCGGAGAAAGTCTCCTATGTAACGGATATTTTACGTGACAGTGTTACTGTAATATTATGAATTAATCAAATCAAACGCATTTTTAGAATTTTTTTTCTTTTATATTTTATTAAAAATTCTAAAACATAACTAAATCTTAGTGACTCGTAATATTATGTCAGCACTATCATGTAGTATACCCGTTACAGACAAGGGTCTCTCGTTTTCTTGATATTGTACTGGCATCTTGATAAGGAAAACTTTTATCGCATGGTCTCTGTATCGTTCAGTAGTTTAATTTAATAGTTTATAATCAACGACTCAAATTAGAGAAAATAATTCAATAGACTCTTAATAATTACTTTTCATATCTATTTAACGACTTTCTTTCTATGCTGTTGATGAGTCCATTTCACAACGGATAAATAAAAGATTGAAAACCTGGTTTATAATATAGTGAGTATTACTAACTTATCAGCTTAATCTTTTGGGTTGAACATTTGTTCAATCTCTTATATTCCCAGGTGAAATATCTTACATCGTATCAGAGCATATTACAATGTGGGTTTACACAACTCCTAGCCCAGGTGTGGAACTCGTGGCTTGCTAAACCCGAGACTAGAAGAAAAAGGTCTGGTTCATGGCCAGTTTATCTAATACAAAGGAAATGTCCGACTTATATATTAATCCAATGACAAAAAATAATAGCCCGCCTCATGGCAGCAGACATCTGGTTGTCCTCACTGTCAAATGCAAGCGTGGAGTTGTCCCGCCATGAGCCCTGTCGCCCACCAGAACGTAGTGACCAGTTGACAGGTACTTCTAACTATCCCTGGATGAGTAAATATTCAATGCGTAATACATAAGGAATTTGTTATATAAACTCTCTCTCAGATTTTGACACGCGTAAAGTTTTTACAATTGTCGATGGTCAACTTTACATGTGCCAAGATTTAAATAGTGAGTTACGTAATAAACTCGTTATGCATTCATACACACTGAATATTTACCCATCCCCGCCTTCCACACGAGCAGTCATTCCCGCCTTCCACACGAGCAGTCATTCTCCCTGTGCGCTTGACAAGCAAAGACTTTTCTGTGTGACGAACGTATCGCGTGATACGTGACACGTGCCTACTGGTGTTTAGTCCATTGATATGAAATGTACAGTCATCAAATATTTGCAAACTCTTTTTTTTTTTTTGCTGATATATGGACCAATCGTGGAATCATGTGGTTTACCTGTCACCACGTATAAGATTTTTTTCCCCCTGATCCACATACTTCCTCACGACTGGGTGGTTGAGGAATTTTGTTGGCTGGCCGGATTATTAAAATTCAATATAATAATAAAATTTTTCTGTCTATTAATTATTTTTTTAAATAATTCATTCTCTCGTATCTAGGATTGTCTTATAAGCTATTGATCACCGCCCAAAGTAGCGGTTTAACGGTTCAAAATTCACTCTCATATAGTTTGGTAAGGTTCGGATCCTAGGTACGAGTCTCATTTTAAAGCTCGCATTTTGGCGGACACCGGGGATAATACTTGATTTTTTTGGCGGACACCAACGTTTGGAAAAAAAAAAAGGGTACGTTGTATCACGATGTTGCCAAGTTATAGTGCTTACACAGTGGCACCAATTAATAAAATTTAATTATTTTTAAGATTTTTAATAATAATCTAAAAAAAATCAAAAATACGTTAAATTTAGTTGTTGTCACCGTGTAAACGATGTCAGATGATTGCATCGCTACCTTCCCCGACACTTGAGTCGGACTCCACACAAGCACACATATCATGATGGACTAAAGAGCGGTCGAGGTGCAAAATGCAAGATCTGATCCTGACTTCCGACGCACAGGTTGCGAAGCAAAGTTGACACAAGCTCATCGACGCGGACTTCTGACGCACATTTTTCTCGTGGACTTTATCCCGACACGATTTCATCGTACGACTATTGATAGGCTGAGGATGGATCTTGTATTATGTTATATAATGGGTTGGGACAAGGCAAGGCTCTCTCCTTTTCTTGATGCTGTGCTGGCATCTTAATAAGGAAGACTTTCATCATCCGGTGGCTGTACCGTTCAGTGGTTTAATTTAACAGTTTATATTCAATGATTCAAATTAGAGAAAGTAATTCAATGGACTTTTAGTAATTGCTCTCTAAGTTTTCATACCAATTTAACGGTTTACTTTTCGTTCTGTTGAAGAGTCAATCTCACATTAGACGAATAAAAGATTGAAAACTCAGTTTATAAGAGAGTGAGTACTGCCGAAACTTATTAGCTTAATCTTTTAGGTTAGACATAAGCCTAATCTCTTATAGGTCCAGGTGGAATATCTTACATGGTATAAAGCAAGTTACACCGTGTCGGTTCGGCTGTGGAACTCGTGGCCCACTAAATGCTCGATGTCGGAAGAAAAATGTCTGGCTCATGACCAATTTATTGAGTATAGAGAAAAAAATCCAATTCATATGCTAGTCTAATAATGTAAGAGAATAAGTCCGCCTCATTAGGGGTGTGCACGAGTATCTGAGCACAAATTTAATAGAACCGGAATCGGAACCTATTTTAACTTTTTTCTAATTTTTCTATTCGAAACCTATATTAGAATTTACTCAGAATCTACCGTATCAGATACTCGTACATACCTACGTGTCCCGGTAGGTAGCACATGAGGTTGTCCTCATTATCAAATGCAAGCGTGGAGTCTTCCGCCATGCGCACTGTCGCACACGTGAGCGTGGTGACCAGTTGACAGGTACGTCTAACAATCCCTGCCGCACGAACATTCATTGTCACCGTGTGGTTGAAGAGCACTGGGAGATTTTTCTATATAACAGATATATCACGTAATATATATTATAAATTAATTTGTATCTGGCACATCAATATGTAATATAAAATTCATTAAATATTTTTTTTTTTTTTACTAATATATTAAATAATTATAAACCTATAACAGATGTCATGTGGTTTATTTGTCACGTATAAGATTATTCCCCCAGCGGAGATACTTACTCACGACTGGGTGGATGAGGAATTTTGTTGGCCGGCTGGATTTTTAAAATTCAGTATAATAATAAAATTTTCAGTCTATTAATTCTTCTTTTTAAAAATAATCCGTTCTCTCGTCACGATTATCCTATAAGCCATTGATCACCTCCAAGGGTAGTGGTTTAATTGTCCCAAGTTCACAATCATACGGTTTGATGAGATCGAGATCCTAAGTTCGAGTCTCGCTCTAAGGGCTCCAAGCTTGAGTTTTGAAGGAAATCGGCTTCCTAGGTAATACTAGGCCTTTGGTAGTGGTAGTTCATCTTAATACCAACACTTTGAACAAAAAGTATGTTATGTGACATGTCAGTGCTAACATGGTATCACTAGATAATAGAATTCGATTATTTTTAAGATTGCTTTAATAAAATATAAAAGGGAAAAAACATTTTTAAAAATGACTTAATTTAATTGGTCCGTGATACTATGTTATTACTGACACGTGATATGCTCAATACATACAAGACTTTCTCCATCATATGATAATGTTTACGCGACAACACCAATTAATAAAATTTAATTATTTTAAAATTTTAAATAAAAATCAAAAAAATTTAAAAGATGTCAAAAATAGTTACACTTAATTTGATCGATATCACTGCATAAACACTGTCACGCGAAGATATCATTATCTCCTTCCAACGCTTGAGTTTGGCTCCACACAAGCACAAACATCACCATGGACTAAAGAACGGTGAAGGTACAAAACGCAAAATCTCATGTGATTTATGCCATATTCGGGTCGAAATGTTATTGCCACAAGTTGCGAAGAAAAGTTGACACGAGCTCATCGATGAGGACTTCTGATGCAGATTTTTCTCGTGAACTTTATCTCGACTCGATTTCATCGCACTACCATTGATCGGCTGAGGATGGATCTTAATATTGACTAGTCTCCCAACCACCAATTTCCCTGACCAACAGCAGTGGACATGTCTTCAGACGACATTATCGCACAGCGCAGCCCAACGACAAGGACGGCTGGACCTCGTGCCTGAACAATCATTGCAAACTATAAATCCCACATCAATTTACCTCAGGTTAAAAAAAATCCGAGAATAATTTTGTATTTAAAAAATGATCGAGTACTATCATTTAATAATTCAATTTTTTTTAATGGAAACGGGTTCTCACTGTCGTAACAAATGAGCACCTCGTACTGGACGAACTGAGTGCTACCGCTCAATAGTCTAGATTTTTAGATGGAAATGAATTGACTCTTTTAAGGCCCAGTGACAATAATAATACAGCATATAAGTGTCGTGATCACAGTGATCTCTGACGTCAACCTGGACTCGTTTTTGACGGTTTCCTCCGGGACCCGTGGCCAACTTCGCACCGGTCGGCTGGATGACACAGCGGGAAGAAATCCTAGGGAGTGGAAGAAAGCTGTTTCTCATCATGCATATGCCTGCATGTATATCTATATAAGCGTCTACCTTCTATTTTCGGACAAGTTACCGTCGATATTTAAAAATTCAACGAGTCGTTGCTGATCTAAGTCCGAGTCAATTTTTGACCACAGAGAGATGAAACTCTTGTAGTTTTAATTTTCTTTTTTTTTTTTTCCTTTTAGATGAGCTGAACCTTTTGTTTTATTATACACTGAGAAAAAACGAATGCCATCTATACTGATACAGAGAGAATCTTAATTGACATCCGCAGATTGGACTGAAATCATAGGAGAGCCAACACATCTTTTAATCGCGCGTTCGAACTGCACATGTATGCCAAGCACGGTGGAACCGCTCACAGACATTTTAACAAACAGCTCCAAATGAATTGATGAACCTGTATAGCATCCACAAGTTCATCGAGAATAAACTAATACGTATCTCTCCTCTCAATTTCTCTAGGGTAAATTACAAGAAAAGTACATAATTTGTTTTTTTTTTTAATTAAACATTTTAAATTTAAAAAACAAAATAATGCAGTTTCTTTTTATACCAAAATCAAACCAGACCTTTCAAAATTTGAAAAAAAAAGTTATTTCTTTCTAATCTCAACTTAAGCCAAAATTTCATATTTCAAAAAAAAAATATCGCATTATTTTATTACACTATTAATGTAAGCTAAATCATCTAACCTGAAATTAAATGCTTATGCGACTAATCCTTCATAACATTTTTCTTTATCGCGGTATAAAAGTATATAAAAAAATTTCTTCAAATTTACATCAATTTCTTATATATAAGGTTCCTTTAATGTTTTCTCATAACTAATGTTAATCTTAATTTATGAGAAAATTAATAAATTAATTTTAAATAAAAATTACTCTAGTTTTATTGATTTGTAGATATATAATAAGAAAAGACCAAGTACAATACATCGGTTAAGTATATAATTTTATATTTTGATATATTACTGTAACTTAACAAATAAAATAATATGATTTTATTTTATAAATTTGAAAAGTCTGGCTAATTTGAATTAATTTGGAAATAAAATAAATTCATGTGATTTATATTTTTAAAATTTGAAATATTTGACTTTTTTTAATAAAATAAGTAAATCATATGCTATTATATTTCATTTACCCATTTCTTTATCGGATTTCCTACCTATTTTACACCAAGCGGACAATGAACTTTGAATTCCACAATTTTTAATCTTATTATTGCCATTCCCTTCGAGACTCTTCTGTGTAGGGGCGTAAACGAGCCGAGCCGAGCCGAGTCTGAATATATAATGTTCAAACTCAACTTATTTAGCAATTTACAAACTCGGCCTTGGGCTAGAGTTTGGCCGAGCCCAATATTTTGGGCTTGGGCTTGGCTCATTATAGTAAACGCAGGTTTATCGAACCTATGCGAGCCTAGCTGAGAAAAAAATATAGCTCGAGCATGAATCTTTGCGTCAATTGCATAACTCATGAGTGAGTAAAAAAGAATAAAGTTAGGATTTTAAATAAGAATTTGAGACAATAGTTTTGATTTTTTTTTATTTTTCTAATGTTAAATAATAATAGTAATTATTATTATATAAAATAAAAAAATTTGTTTAGACTCACGAGTTTCATGAGTCAAATACTATTAGGATTGGCTTGGCTCGGCTCGTTTAATTGACGAATCCGAGGCAAGCTGAGCTCAAGCTCATTAAAGATAGAGTTGGATTCAAGCTTTCATCAAACCGAACCCAAACCGTTCGTGAATTGTACTATCTCATTTACACCCCTACTTCTATGTAATAAATATATCATATGACAGTACTTACATGATATCATGAACAAATAAGATTTAGCTATTTTAAGGTTTTTGAATAAAATCGTGCACACAAAAAATAAAATAACTAACTCATATTAGTTTGTGACACCACGTATACACGGTCATGGATGGATTTAGGGGTTATGGAGGCAATCGACCCCCTGAAACTAGGAAAATCCTTAATATACTATACATATTTTACTTGATTTTGTCTAATTTTTCACTGAACTATCGTATTTCGCCCCCTGAATACGTTACATTAGTGTCCTATATAATTTCACCCCCTGAACTAAGTTTGTGGATCTGTCCCTATACACGGTAGTGTGATGTACCATATTAGAGAGAGATTGAGGATTTGATTATGATCCGATAAGATTGTTAATGCCAAAGTCATCGGCCGATGCTGTTGTTGCTTACAATTTTCACTCTATCGTGTGGACAACAAAACATGCCCATTTTGACACATCATCATCTCTCATGACGACATTTTTTTTCTCCTTGTTGAGATGAGAAGTCTTGAAACCTCACCTCACTTTGACCAAATAACATGTTATATGTTCACAATTTGTTAGGGTTTTATATTTTTTTAAGAAAATTTTAAGATTTAATAATTATATCTGTATAATTATTGATAATATGTCAAGTTATGATTGAATAGATATATCACGTCATTATTTACACGTGATATAACCGTTTCACTGAAAACTTTCTCCTCTCTTTTTTTTTTTTTTGCTTTTACCATCTCCTTTGGTTATCTCTTTCAGGTCGTGGCCCATCCTTTCGAACTCTCTCTTTCTCAGCTACTTATCTTTTCTCCCATTCAGTACCTGGCATGATGACGACGTGCCCAAAAGCAATCGACAACCGTCATTGACTTGTTTGGCTTGATAAATCCAAGCTCAAGTTGCAATCCCTCCCATTTCACTTGTTGATAAGTATTAGATAGGGAAATTGAGTGCGTGCCATAACTAAATATCACCAAAATTCAATATATAAAGTTTAAAATTTTAAAAATTAAATTAATCAAAGTATCACAAAAAAAAGGGCAAAAAAATCGAGGAGTGGCTGGTGAATAGAGAGAGGAGGCAATGTTTTTGATGTCCCTGAGAGGAGAGGTGGTGTGAGCAGCAGAGCCCTTACCGTCCTGCCTGATAACCCACGGCTCAAGTACAGTCATGTTGTGCCATATTTGGCCAAGCTAGTTGGCTTGGGGTGTAAATGAGATGATAATTCGCGAATGATTCGGGCTCGATTTGATGAAAGTTTGAATTCGTCTAACTGAAAGTTTGAACTCGGCTCACTTAGAATAAGCTCGAGCTCGGCTAGGCTAGGGCTTGCCAATTAAATGAGCGGAGCCAAATCCCATAATATTCGGTTCGAGAAACTCGCGAGCTTAAACGAAACTTTTATTTTATATCATAGTTGTTTTTATTATTTTTTTTAATAAAAAATAATTTAAATATTTTACTTTACTCGAATCCATTTTTACTTCTTCTTTTTCACTTACTTACGAATCATTTATTCGTAATATGTTCTCCGCCTCTCCTCTTTACCTTCGATAATTGATAGACCTGCTCGACACCCACCCTATACCCTCCTTCTCGGCTTGGCTCATTTAGGCTCGACGAGCCTTCGTTTATTAATAATGAGCCGAACCCAAGCTTGAAATCTTAGGCTCAGCTCGAGCCCGGGCCCGAGTTCGCAAATTATTAAACAAGCCCTAGGCGGAGGGGTTTAGTGGCTTTGTGTCGACCCGCTCTTGACCAGGTGAAGTTGCTAGCTGCAACTAGGATTATTGTGGACCTCGCTAGGAAGTGTATTAGGGTTTTTCAAAAAATAAAAAACTGGAATCAAATCTTGTAAAAAAAAAATAATTGAATCGCTTGAATCTGTTCTCTAATAATTTAATTTTTGTCGAAAAGAGATCCAGCTAATTACTTTGTGTAGTTGGTTCTGTTACTTATAGTAACTGAATGGAAATGATTTTCTAAATTAATAATTTAATAAAAACAAGATGAAATGAGTTTTATAAATAAAACTTACAATTAATGTGCTTTAAATGACCGGTTCGGTTAATTTCCAATTGAACAGAGCCAATCACATTTTATAAATTAAATTTTTTTTCTTTATAAAATATGGTTAATCAGTTAACCGAATCATAAAAAATTATTTTATATTATTCAAAATAAGTAAAATTGATGCATTTAGACTTACTTGAGAATCTGTATCGAACCGAGGACATTTGATTTGGTTCAATTTGAAACGGTTTTTTGAACCGAACCATGGACACTCTAGTAAAAAAACCACAATTAGGACATGGGACCAATTGGATTGATTGTGTCCTTTTTTTTTTTAAAATCATTCCATTCTACCATGTTACTCATTCAAAACATGGTATTCTCCAAAATAGACTTCGTCATTGTGTGGACATCGTTCAAGAAAGACCCTATCACTTCCCTGAATGGTATTCCCATGTATTTTCAAAACACATAAAAGAAGAAAGAGTAAACTATTAAATTTGTCCTCAAATTTATGTGAACCATCAGTTTAGTTATCAAAGTTTTAAAACCATCAATTTGGTCATCATTATTTATTTTCGTCAGTTAATTTGGTCCAGAAATTATAACGTTGTTTAAGGATATTGAGGTGGATGGTGACTACCGTGTCAGTGGGTCCCACATGCTACATGACAATTAATAAGTGGATAAAATTATATATATTTTTTACTTCAACTATTTATAACTCGTCACGTGGTATGTGGACTCGCTAACGTGGTTGTCATCGTCCACGCCAGCATCTGTAAAACGATGTTATAATGCTGGGACTAAATGAACTGACGGAGGTGAACAGTAAGGACCAAATTGATGGCTTTCAAATTTTGAGGATCAATTTGATGGTTTACTAAAAAAAAACCATCCAACGTCTCTTAATGCCATTAAATTCGTTCATTTATTATAAAATTTGGACTGCATTATGTTAACTACATTAATTAAAGTAAGAGGGGGGGCACACTGTGTTGTTTCATTTTTGTTTTTTATGGGTACTATGTTGTTTTAATGGGCGCGGAGAGTCGACCAAGAGTAGCTTGACCCAGTGGTATTGACGTGATGGTATGATATGGTAGAAGTATTTCACCTCATCCCTGATTGGAATCCTTTTAGCGTCAACATGCGCTTTCAGCAGTAACTTGTGTCTTGCTAATTTGCAAGTGTATGACCGGGCTGCGAAGACTAATTAGATGAAATTCAAATACTCCACGATAATTAAAAAACTATTAATTTGGTCTTTTTTTATCCATAAATTTTAATGAAGATTAATTTTTTTAAAAGAAAAATAAGTGATCCGGAGGCTCAACCGGTTTAACCGCCATCCGCACAGTTGCCCGGTTCTGTGGCCGCTCTGAAGAACATCGCGCGGGGGTTGATTCCGGCAGAGTGAGGAACGACCGGCGCCTGGCCCCTCTTACATTCGTTATTAATCAATCATCTGTCGCTTTTTTGATGACCAATTGTCGGAAAGTTCCGACGCTCCGGCGCCAGCGTTGATTCTATTTCCCATGGCAGGCGCTGCTCCTCTCAGGTTCGTTAAGATGGTGTCTCCTCCTCGCTAGGGTTTGTCAGTTCTAGGAATCCTGATCTAACTCTCCTATATTCTTCTCGCGATTGCTCAGCTTGCCATTAAGCTCGCTCGTGATTGGCAGAGGTTTAGTCGGCGTTGGCGGTGTTTTTTTCGGGTGATTGGTTAATCTCCGGGAGTCGGGCAGTGAAAGACAGTAGCAAGACGATGAGTAGGTTATCGTTCAGACCGCGCCCTCTAGACATTCACAAGAAGCTTCCCATTGTTAAGTTTGTGAAAGACTTCGAAGATGATGACACCCCCACCACCTCAGCCACCCGCGGCTACCAGTTGCTGCGGCTGTCAGCTGCTGACTCCGAACTTACCAACAGCACGGAGGTACCACTCTTTCACGTGCCCCTTTGGCTGTTCCAGAGCCCAGTTTCATGTTTCAGTCTAGTACAATGGTTATCTAACAACATTGCTGGAAAATACATCTGATGCTTTGTCTGTGAATTTTTCATATGATTTGTTGATAAAAAAAGGTTATTCATTTGTTTAATAGGTAGTCCAGACCCCCACCAGGAAGTTGGCTTCGGAAATACCTGTAGACACCTTATTTTAACTCAGAAAGGTTTTAAATTTCATTTTTTTTGAGAAAATGGGTAGATCCCGATTTTGGCTCAGATCGACCATGTTTCATTTTATTTTAGATTTTGGTTATTTTATCTTTGTAGCCGATCTTTACTTCTACATTCTTATTTATATATTTTATGTTTATCCTTATATAAAAAATATAAAAAAAACAAAAAAAGAGGTTAATTGAAAAAAAAAAGAAAAAAAAAAGAAAATGGAAAATCAGGGCAGAGGACGTACGTCCTCTGCTTTCTTGCTGAAGGTGGCTTCTTCTCCTCCTCTGCAACACGCCATCTTCAGATTCGCTGCTCCCGCCGCTGCATGGCTGCAACCGTTTTCCCACCGGTCAGTCCCGAGCTTCTCTCCATCTTCTTTCTCCTATAAGGAGGCCGATTCTTTGGTGGCAAAAGGGGGGAGCCCGGCTGAAGATTTCGAGGATCAAAGGCTGCGTTTTTGGCCGAGGGGGACGAACTGAGGAGAGGAGAGATTGACACCACCAAACGCCTCACACCAGCACCCCACCATCGGCTCCGACCATCACCGACCACCTCCGAGCATCACGAGCCGAAGCCACAATGAATCCCCATTGCCCGTTCGAATATTGACCGCTCCAAACCTGTCCGTGGCCTACTGAGTCCTCCCCGACCGAGCCATCCTTCTCTCGTTCCTTTCCTCACCGGCCCTATTACCTGCTCACTATTGGCGAGCTCTCGGAAGGTCGGGCACGGCTCGCCCTTACTATGTTCGACGAAAGGCTAGGAAGAAAGGAGTTTCAGAGGCCGACCATTCCAGTGAGACAGAGCTTGGCCGCCAGGTCCACCTTCACTGCAGTCGTCCACCAGTGTGCAGTAAGCCGGATTAGGTGTCACTACCAGCTATGTGGGCGCAATGGCTACTGCAAAGTTGCAGGTAAGTGCGGCCTGGTTACTGTTTCTTGCTATTACCTGCTTTCGGTTGTGTTCAGGGGCTGTAGTTTAGTTACTGCTGGATGGTTCGTGTAGTGTGGAGGCTGTTGGATGCCGTCTTCTGCAATATTTTGCTGTTCTATGCAGTGTTATGGCTATTAAGGGCTGTTTAAATGGTTGTAGCTGCAGCTGCATTTTGTTCCATGTTCTCCTTGCTTTGAATGCATTTTTTGAGGGAAATAGGGCGATCTTTCATAAGTTGTTGCAGCAGCTATTCGCTGGGTATTCTTCCTCGGTTTTAAGGACAATTTGAGCGGGAAAAAGCGATGTTCAGTGTCCGCTGTCACAGCTGCCTTCTCACCTCGAAGTTTCACCTTGATTTGAATGGATTTTGTTGATGAAAAGGAGTTGTAAAATGCCTGGCATCGCAGCTGGTTTTAAGCCGGGATTTCTCCCGGTTTTGATGTTGTCTTCGGTGAAAATAGGGCCCTTACTCATTTGACTTCATGGCTGCTCTTTGTTGCATCTTTCTTCTTTGTTTCCATGACATTTTTGGGATAAAAATGAAGCAGTTTAAGGCACATAGTTGCAGCAACACTTTGCTCAATGATTTCTGTTGTTTCCAATGTCCCTTTTGAAGAGATCAGAGCCTTGCTCTGCCGATATGTGCTGCTGCATTTTTGCTGTGCTGTTATCCTTTATTTTCATGTCATTTTGATAAAAATAAAGCCGCTTAAGGTTGAGAGCTGCAGCAGCCCCGTTGCTCGATGATATCTCCCACTTTCATGGTTATTTTGAGGAGATTAGAGCCTTAGTTTTTTGGTCATTGCAGCAGCCCTTTGCTGGGAGCTTTTCCTTGATTTTCAATGACATTTTGAGAGAAATGGAGTTGTTCAGTGGCTGAGGTTGTGGCTACTCTTTGCTCGACGATTTCCCTTTGTTTTGACGTGTTTTTGAGGTGAAATAGGGCTGCTTTGTCCCCGTTGTGCAGCTGGTGCTTATGCGTTTATATGCCGTGATTTCGTCGCCATTTTCCACAAGAACAGGGCTGTTTCGTTTCTGTCATTGCTGCTGGTCATTGCTTCGGGAGTTCTCGTGATTTCAAACCCATTTTCAATGAGAATGGAGCTATCTATTTGCCCGTTATTGTAGCAGCTCCTTGTTCTGTTGTCCCTTGATTTAACGACGATTTTTGATAGGAAACATGGCTATTTAAAGTCCATATTTGCTGCAGCTCCCAGTTCAATGATTTCACCCACCCGCCATATCGGTTTTGTGGAGATTAGAACACTGTTTTGTTAGTCTGTGCTGCTGCTCTGTGCTGCATTTTTCTTCTTTGTTTCCATGGCCTTTTGGATGAAAATGAATCCGTTGAAAGTCCATGGCTGCAGCAACACTTTGCTCGATGATTTCTCCTATCTTTGATGACATCTTTTAAGAGATTAGAGCCCTAACACGCTTGTCATTGCTGCTGCCCCATTTTCTGGATGGTTGACCCTCGTTTATGGCCATTCCCTAGTTCTTAACTTCCAGTTATATGGCTGTCAAAAGCTGCTGCAATTTGGTGGTTGTCTAGTACTTATTTCGTATCATTTGGAGGCTCCTAACATCGGGTTTTGGAGCTATCACTCACTGCCTCATTTTGTGATTGTTTGAGGTTTGTTTCCAACTATTCTTTAGCTTTAAATCTTGGGTCTAGGCTTACAAAGTGAATCCACCTTGAGTTGTCTTTGATTGTGTCTTACATGCTTGACTCGTGGTATATTGAACTGTGACATTATCTATGTTGTTCCCTAAGTCAAATGAATGGTCTTTTCATGAATTATTTGATATGTGGCGTATGCAGATTGGGTCATAATTTTGGTTATCAGATTGTGTCAATCCACTGATCCATGTTTCGAACAACGTAAGAATTGGACTTAATAAAACAAGGCAAGCTTAGAAGCACTAGGGTACCGATTTTAGGGCATGTCGACTGGCTTGCGAGCCTTTCGAATGTAATAGAACCCCCGGATCCAAACTTTGGTTCGAGACCGACTAATAAAAACCTAGGTGGTTAGTGTCATGCTCCCTTAGGTGGATGATAGGTTTCTGATCGACCTTAGGACTAGTTCCTTAAATGATTAGTGGCGACTCCTTTCATATATTCATTGATGACCATGACGTCGCGAGACAGCCTGTGGAAACCTCTCGATTTCGGGGTGCGACAATACCTATTCCTCAATTAGTTATCGTGGATACATATGAAAGAGATTATTCTTGCACATTTACTCAACCGGCATCATATTTACGTGGAAGAGGAGGTCTCGAAGGTGCCTTCTTCTTTTTTTTTTTAACTGTATTTTGTATTTCGGAAAAGAGTGGAGTTTTTTTTTTTACACTTTTTTAATCGCTGTAGAATTTTAAACTCAGGTAAATTGTTGATGCAAGGGCTGAGCTCGGGGAATTTGTGGACTATGACTTGGATAATGAGGATGAGGATTGGCTTCAACAGTTTATCCATGACAAGAAGACAATTTCACCTGAAAGGTGACAGGAAAAATTTCCTATTATCCTCTTAACCAGTTGATTTATATTTTTTAGAAAATTTTTAGAATTTAGTAATTACATCATATAATTATTAATTGCTTATCAAATTTTAATTGGACGAATAGAATATCAATAAAATTATGACAAACGAGTAAATTAGTGTTAATCGTTTGAGCAGTGGCATCAATTATTACTGACCCAAATAATTTGATTAGTCTTTCATCACCACGTTACTACGAGATACGATCATCTGATATTTTTTTGTCAAGGACAGCATTCCACGATTGATACCTTGTCCATGTTCTGACCTCACATGAACTTAATACGAAGAAAGCACATATAAGACTTAACGAGGAGTTTATCAGCTCCGGTGCATGCAAGACTTTATGATTAACATCGAAACTACATGCGATCGGGGTCCCGGAGGGGAAGCGCCTGGCCTACACGAAAGCTGCCAACTTGGGTTTCGGGGGATCGAACAGGCACATGTCCAGCAGATCGATGACCGAGGTATACTTGTGCTCAGGGTACAATCGGGATGCCTCGAGATCGTCCTCGGCCAGCTCGAAGCTCATCTGGTCGCCTTTGATGAATATGTTGTGGAGTATGGCCACCGGTATGTTGTCCGGGAATGGTAAGCCTAAGGAAAAGAGGGATCATCCATAAATTAGTACATATAACTACGTAAAAATAAATATTTTTTATCGTGAAATAAATTAATCCCAATTTGAATCAAGAAATTACGAGTCCTAATCTTCTCGGCAGAATTTTTTCTGACTCTTCGGGCCGTTTAATTCGATTATTTTTAGATTATTTGGTATATTAAGATTACGACTAAATTTTGAATTATTGGTGATGGGAAAAAGAGTCAAAACATAAGAGCGCCATATTTGAAAAAAAAATATATTTATATATTAAGTTGTTAAATTTGATAAATATAATTAAAATAGTTATAAATTTTTATAGTAAAAATATTTGTAAGGTTAATGTAACCTGAAAATAATATTTTTTTTATATATAAAAATGTTACTAATTACATTGTACCACTTTAACTGATATAATATCATATTATAATAAATTGTACATAAAATGCTACAACTTATAATATAAAAGTTTACAACGCAATTTTTGTTCAATTTGCACCAATGATATCCAAAAATTCAACGAGTTCCGACTAATCCAGTTTGAGCTGGGAGGGCCCATTAGAGATAAAATTCTTCTAATGTGAATTCTTTTTATTCACAAGACTCGAATCGAGACATTACTTAAGAAAAAGATGCGATCTACCATCCTAACCATTCCACAAATATACTTTTGTAATTTACAGAACTAACTTCAAATTTTCTTTATGATCAATTTATGAAATAAATTAAAAAAAAAAAAAAAAAAAACTACCCAGAGAGAGAGAGATTAACTCACTCTCGCTCAGCTTCAGTATCTCCTCCTCTGGTACGTGGACGCGCTTCAGTGCCCGCCCGGTCCTTTTCTCCCACCAGGCGATCAGATCCAACTGGGACGCAATATTCCCGGCCGGCCGGTAGACGATCACTCGATTTTCTGCCCTCGGATCGGTCGCTGCCTTCACGGTGTAGACGGCAACGTCTTCTTCTAAGTTCAGGACAGCTACAAGGTTCGGAAAAAGATTGCATTTACGTACGGACTCGAACTCGATGTTTTTTGAGACGTTCACGGCCTCGAATTATCGTAGAATCTGACCTCTTGCTTCGCCGCTCCCGTAGACGGTCACTTCGTCGGAGCTTTCACGAGGGTGCAGCAAGAGATCGACGAAGTAAGCCGAGAATGAGTTTGCGGAGACATAAGTGTACGGGATTCCAGCGGCCTCGGTCGCCCTTCTGATCCTCCGCTTGTTCTCGAGCAAGGCTTCGAACGGCGGGAGACCACTCACCCGGTCGACCTCGTTGCCGAACTCCGACGGGATGAACCTCTGATATGCATAAATGAACACAAAACAGAAGTTTTACTCGGGTTATATTCAATACGTGATTCACCGATACATGTACGTACATACATATATATATACACACACACATATAATAGGATGTGTTTTTTTTTTTTAATCCGATAGAAAGGAGGAAGGTAACATTAGAGTAGTCAGCCACTCTTATTCGAGCTTTCTTTCGTATTTAACTGCGAACATATCAGACGAACTGAATAGCTCGTCCTTACCCAGCACTGGTTTTGTCAGCATAATGCGCTGCTGAAAGTCTAGTATAGTTCAAGAAATTAATATCCTTCAAGCTCAAGTTCAAAAAGTACATTTGTAGTAGATGTTTTTGACATGTACATAGAAGGGTTCGAATCTGGACCATGGACTCACTAAGCCATGTAAGGGAGTTGATTTTAAACCACTGGTCAGTTTTGACTATCATGAATACGAAAAAGTCTATATATGAAGTGCACATCTCGTGCCATATATAACAAGTCAATGAATGTTTAACAGTTAGATATGTCTGACTTGTTATAAACACCACACTGAGATGTTAAAAATCTACTGACTTTTTACATATGTCACGTGCCAACTACCTTTATACTGCCGACTGCCCGCACGGCCCTGATGATTTTCAGCTGCTGGAGATGCTGAGGAACCGGAAGTGTGGATATGACAATATCGACCTGCCGCAGCACTGACTCGAGCTTCTCCTGCTCATCCAGCCATCCCTGCGCCTCGAAAAAAACGTCACCAGATCGATCCACGGATCGTGAGAGAGCTCGAGAAAAGTATCGGATTCCGACCACTTACCTGGACCACGGTCACATTCATAGACTCGAACTGCTCGAGCAGGCGCCGCTTCGAAGGGTCCACGTCCGGGCCGACAGGGCGAACGTAAGCATAGGTTGGGTGGCCCATGGAAACGCTGGCCTTCACCATGAACTTGCCGAGGTAGCCCGTTGCTCCGAATATCAGTATCTTATCGATCTTACCGCTCACCATCTTAAAGAAGGAAAGCTCGAAATCGAAGATGAGTTCTCTTTCGAGTATTCTTAGTTGCTTGTGGGATTTGCTCTCGTGATCGGAGAGGACGCAGCTTTAGCTCCTTTATATAGAGGGAGAGCCCTGGGAGTACGTTTTCCAGTGCTCCTTTTTTACCATGTGCTTGGACAGCAGTGACAGATTTTCTATATAACGGATACATTGCGTGATATATGTCATAAGTCAATTGACATCTGGTGCATTGGTATGTAAAGTACAGTTCGTCAAGTGTTTGTAATTTTTTTTACTAATATATTAAATAATTATGAACCTATGATAAATACTATGTGATTTACCAGTCACGTATAAGATTTTTACCCCAATCGAGACACTTTCGCGCGACTGGGTGGTTGAGGAAGTTTGTTGGCTGTCTGGATTTTTAAAATTCATTATAATAATAAAATTTTCAGTCTATTAATTCTCTGCTTTTTTTAATAATCCATTCCCTCGTGCCCAAGATTATCTTATAAGCCATTGATCACCAAACAAGGGTGGTGATTTGATAGTCTAAAGTTGACTATTATACGGTTTGGTGAGATCGAGGTTTAAGTTCAAGTCTCGCTCTGAGGGCTTTAAATTTGGGTTTTAAAGGAAACGGGCTTCTTAAATAATACTAGGCATTTGGCAGTGGCAGTTACGATCATCTTAATACCAACACTTTGAAAAAAAGTATATTATGTCACGTGTTAGTGTAAACGTAGTATCACGAGATAATAGAATTCGATTATTTTTAAGATTGTTTTAATAAAACATAAAAGGAAAAAACATTTCTAAAAATGACTTAATTTAATTGGTCCGTGATACTATGTCATTACTGACACGTGATATGCTCGATATATACGAGACTTTCTCTATCATATGATAATGTTTACGTGATAACAGCAATTAATAAAATTTAATTATTTTAAAATTTTTAATAAAAATCTAAAAAATTTAAAAAATATTAAAAATAGTTACACTTAATTTGGTCGATATCACTGCATAAACACTTCACGTGACGATATCATAATCTCCGTCCAACACTTGAGTCTGGCTCCACACAAGCACAAATATCACGATGGACTAAAGAACGGTGAAAGTACAAAACGCAAAATCTCTCGGGTCGAAATGTTATTGCCACAAGTTGCAGAGAAAAGTCGACACGAGCTTGTGATGTGGGCGCGCGACGCACATTTTTCTCGTGGACTTCATCTCGACTCGATTTCATTGTACTACTATTGGTAGGCTGAGGATGGATCTTAATATTGACATTTTTTTTTTTTTGGTTTCCCACCCGGTGTCCGGTACCCGAAGGCTGGCCGACTAATCCGGATTCGGGGTACTGTCGGGCGGTTTCTCGGGGACCCCTCCCAAGAAGGTCTGCTGCGTTCACAGGGGCTCGAACCCGGCACCTCTGCTTAAGCGACCCAAGAAGATCTTAATATTGACATAGAGTTTTACCACTGAATCAAAAATATCTTCTTGTCAAAATAAAAATCAAAAATATCTTCGGTAGGGTGAAGGTGACTAGTCTACAAAGCCACCAATTTCCCTGACTAACAGCAGCGGACATGTCTTCAGACGACATATCGTACAGTGCAGCCCAGACGGCTGGACCACGTGCCTGAACAATCATTACAAGCTACAAGTCTCGCATCAATTTACCTCAGGTAAAAAAAAAAAAAAAAAATCTGAGAATAATTTTGTATTTAAAAAATAGTCAAGTGATATCACATAATAGTTCAGTTTTTTAACGGAAACGAGTTCTCACTCTCGTAACGTCCATTAACAATAATAATATAATAAATGAATACCTCGAATTGGACGAACTGAGTGTCACCACTCAATAGTTTAGATTTTTAAATAAAATAATAATATAATATACAAGTAGCATGATCATAGTGATCCTCTGACGTCAACCTGGACTCATTTTGACCGATTCCTCTGGGACCCGTGGCCAACTTCGCACCAGTCGGCTGGGAACGCAATTCAACGGGAAGAAATCCTTTCTCACCGTGCATACGCCTGCATTTATATCTATATAAGCGTTTACCTTCTATTTTCGGACAAGTTGGCATCGATATTTAAAAATTCAACGAGTCATTGCTGATCTAAGTCCGAATCAATTTTGGACCACAGAGAGATGAAACTCTTGTAGTTTTAAATTTCTCTCTCTCTCTTTTTTTTTTCCCTTTAGATGACCTCAACCTTTTGTTTTATTATACACTGAGAAAAAACGAATACCGTCTATATTGATATCGAGTGAATCCTAATTGACATCCACAGATTGGATTGAAATCATAGGAGAGCCAACACATCTTTTAATCGTGCGTTCGAACTGCACATGTATGCCAAGCCTGGTGGAACCACTCACAGATATTTTAACAAATAGATCCGTCTGAATTGATGAATCTGTATAGCATCCACAAGTTCATCGAGAATAAACTCCTTGTGGATTAAAAGAAAAATACGTATCTCTCCTTTCTATTTCTCTAGGGTAAATTACAAAAAAAGTACATAATTCGCTTCTTTTTTAAAAAAATTAAACTTTTTAGATTTAAAAAATAAAATCATGCAGTTTCTTTTTATACCAAAATCAAAATAGACCTTTCAAAATTTGAAAAAAAAAGTTTTTTTTTTTCTAACCTCAACTTAAACCAAAATTAAGATGCTGTTGTTGCTTACAATTTTCACTCTATCGTGTGGACAACAAAACATGCCCATTTTGACATATCATCATCTCTCATGACGACATTTTTTTTCTCCTTGTTGAGATGAGAAGTCTTGAAACCTCATCTCACTTTGACCAAATAACATGTTAGTTATATGTTCACAATTTGTTAGGATTTTATATTTTTTTTAGAAAATTTTAAGATTTAGTAATTATATCTGTATAATTATTGATAATATGTCAAGTTCTAATTGAACAGATATAACACGTCATCATTTACACGTGGTATAACCGTTTCACTGAAAACTTTTTTTTTTTTTTTTACCATCTATTTTGGTTCTCTCGTTCAGGTCGTGGCCCATCCTCTCGAGCTCTCTCTTTCTCAGCTACTTATCTTTTCTCCCATTCAGTACCTGGCATGATGACGACGTGCCCAAAAGCAATCAACAACCGTCAACAACGGTCATTGACTTGTTTGGCTTGATAAATCCAAGCTCAAGTTGCATTCCCTCCCATTTCAGTTGTTGAAAAGTATTGGACAGGGAAATTGAGTGCGTGCCATAACTAAATATCACCAAAATTCAATATATAAAGTTCAAAATTTTAAAAATTAAATTAATCAAAATATCACCAAAAAAAGGACAAAAAAATCGAGGGGTGTCCGGTGAATAGAGAGAGGAGGCAATGTTTTTTATGTCCCTGAGAGGAGAGGTGGTGTGAGCAGCAGAACCCTTACCGTCCCGCCTGATAACCCATGGCTCAAGTACAGTCATGCTGTGCCATATTTGGCCAAGCTAGTTGGCTTGGGGTGTAAATGAGATGATAATTCGCGAATGATTCGAGCTCGATTCGATGAAAGTTTGAATTCGCCTCCCTGAAAGCTTGAATTCGCCTCACTTAGAATAAGCTCGAGCTCGGCTAGGCTAGGCTAGGCTAGGCTAGGGCTTGCCAATTAAACAAGCGGAGCCAAATCCCATAATATTTTGCTCGAGAAACTCACGAGCTTAAATGTGACTTTTATTTTATGTCATAATTGTTGTTATTATTTTTTTAAAAAAATCAATTTAAGTATTTTACTTTACTCGAATCCATTTTTTACTTCTTCTTTTTCACTTACTTACGAATCATTTATTCATAATATGTTCTCTGCCTCTCATATTTACCTTCGATAACAGATACACCTGCCCGACACCCACCCTATACCCTCCTTCTCGGCTTGGCTCATTTAGGCTCGACGAGCCTTCGTTTATTAATAATGAGCCGAACCCAAGCTTGAAATCTTAGGCTCAGCTCGAGCCCGGGCCCGAGTTCGCAAATTATTAAACAAGCCAAACTTGAACATGGTAGATTCGGGCTCGGCTCGTTTACTTCCCTAGCAGGCCCAACATTGCCCTAGGTGGAGGGGTTTAGTGGCTTTGTGTCGACCCGCTCTTGACCAGGTGAAGTTGCTAGCCGCAACTAGGATTGTTGGGGACCTCGCTAGGAAGTGTATTAGGGTTTTTCAAAAATAAAAAAAAAATGGAATCAAATCTTGTAAAAAAAATAATTGAATCGCTTGAATCTGTCCTCTAATAATTTAATTTTTGTTGAAAAGAGATCCGGCTAATTACTTTGTGTGGTTGGTTCTGTTACTTGCAGTAACTGAATGGAAATGATTTTCTAAATTAATAATTCAATAAAAATAAGATGAAATGAGTTTTAAAAATAACACTTACAGTTAATGTGCTTTAAATGACTGGTTCGGTTAATTTCCAATTGAATAGAGCCAATCGCATTTTATAAATTAAATGTTTTTTTCTTTATAAAATATGGTTAATCAGTTAACCGAATCATAAAAAATTATTTTATATGATTTAAAATAAGTAAAATTGATGCATTTAGACTTACTTGAGAATCTGTATCGAACCGAGGACATTTGATTTGGTTCAATTCGAAACGGTTTTTTGAACCGAACCATGGACACTCTAGTAAAAAAAGCACAATTAGGACATGGGACCAATTGGATTGACTGTGTCCTTTTTTTTTTTTTTAAATCATTCCATTCTTACTATGTTACTCATTCAAAACATTAGTCACAATGCATTCTCCAAAATAGACTTCGTCGTTGTGTGGACATCGTTCAAGAAAGACCCTATCACTTCCCTGAATGGTATTCCCATGTATTTTCAAAATATATAAAAGAAGAAAGAGTAAACTATTAAATTTGTCCTCAAATTTATAGTGAACAATCAGTTTAGTCATCAAAGTTTTAAAACCATCAATTTGGTCATCATTGTTTATTTTCGTCAGTTAATTTGGTCCAGAAATTATAACGTTGTTTAAGGATATTGACGTGGATGGTGGCTACCATGTCAGTGGGTCCCCCATGTCACGTGACGATCAATAAGCAGATAAAATTATATAATTTTTTTTACTTCAACCATTTATAACTCGTCACGTGGTATGTGAACTCGCCGATGCAGTCGTCATCATCCATGTCAACATCTGCAAAACGATGTTATAACGGCGGGACTAAATTAACTGACGGATGTGAACAGTAAGGACTAAATTGATGGCTTTCAAATTTTTAGAACCAGATTGATGATTCATTAAAATTCTGAGGACCAATTTAATGATTTACTAAAAAAAAAATCACCGAACGTCTCTGAATGCCATTAAATTCGTTCATTTATTAAAAAATTTGGACTATGCTGTGTTAACTACATTAATTGAAGTAAGTGGGGAGCATACTGTGTTGTTTCAAAAAAATTTTTTTATGGGTACTATGTTGTTTTAATGGGTGCCGAGAGTCAACCAAGGGTAGCTTGAGGCAGTGGTATTGACGCAGTAGTAAGACATGGCAGAAGCATTTCACCTCATCCCTAATTGGAATCCTCTTAGAACCAACATATGCCTTCAGCAGTAACTTGTCTCTTGCTAGTTTGCAAGCATATGACCTGGCTGCGGGGATTATTTAGATGAAATTTAGATACTCCACGACAATGAAAAAAATTATTAATTTGCTCTTTTTTTATCCAGGAATTTTAATGAATATTAATTAAAAAAAAATAACTGATCCGGATGCTCAACCGGTTTAACGGCCATCCGCACGGTTGCCCGGTTCTGTGGCCGTTCTGAAGGACATCGCGCGGGGGTTGATTCCGGCAGAGCGAGGAGCGACCGGCGCCTTGCCCCTCTTACATTCATTATTAATCAATCATCTGTCGCTTTTTTGATGACCAATTGTAGGAAAGTTCCGACGCTCCGGCGCCAGCGTTGATTCTATTTCCCATGGCAGGCGCTGCTCCTCTCAGGTTCGTTAAGATGGTGTCTCCTCCTCCCTAGGGTTTGTCAGTTCTAGGAATCCTGACCTAACTCTCCTATATTCTTCTTGCGATTGCTCAGCTTGCCATTAAGCTCGGTCGTGATTGGCAGAGGTTTAGTCCCCGTGGGCGGTGTTTTTTTCCGGGTGATTGGTTAATCTCCGGGAGACGGGCAGTTAAAGACAGTAGCAAGAAGATGAGTAGGTTATCGTTCAGACCGCGCCCTCTCGACATTCACAAGAAGCTTCCCATTGTTAAGTCTGTGAAAGATTTCGAAGATGATGACACCCCCGCCACCTCAGCCACCCGCGGCTACCAGTTGCTGCGGCTGTCTGCTGCTGACTCCGACTTTACCAACAGCACGGAGGTACCACTCTTTCACGTGCCCATTTGGCTGTTCCAGAGCCCGGTTTCATGTTTCAGTCTAGTACAATGGTTATCTAACACCATTGCTGGAAAATACATCTGATGCTTTGTCTGTGAAATTTTCATATGATTTGTTGATAAAAATGGTTATTTATTTGTTTAATAGGTAGCTCAGACTCCCACCAGGAAGTTGGCTTCGGAAATACCTATTCCTCAATTTGTTATCGTGGATACATATGAAAGAGATTATTCTTGCACCTTTACTCAACCGACATCATACTTACGCGGAAGAGGAGGTCTGGAAGCTACCCTTTTTTTATTTTACTGTATTTTGTATTTCAGAAAAGCGTGGGGATTTTTTTTTTTGACACTTTTTTTATTGCTATAGAATTTTAAACTTAGGTAAATTGTTGCAGCAAGGGCTGAGCTAGGGGAATTTGTGGACTACGATTTGGATAATGAGGATGAGGATTGGCTTCAACAGTTTAACCATGACAAGAAGACAATTTCACCTGAAAGGTGACAGGGAAAATTTCGTATTATACTGTCAATTAGTTAGATTTAACTAGTTCGAGATTTAAGATATAGATACCAGCTGCAAGAGTTGGTATTTTAATGGCTCTTGTGTGTTGATAATGGCTTATCAGAGGTAGTAACTTTTGATGAAGCAGTAATGTGTATTGATTCGCAAAGTAGTCACAGTAGATCAGCAATTAAGAGTTTGGTGTTGAATTTGAGTGAAAGAGAGGCAAAAGCCAGCTAATGTGATGCTCAATCAACTCACCAACAGCAACTTTCACCTTATTAGCTATGAGCTTAATGAGGCACTTGTAAATGGTGTTACAACATGAAATGGGTCTGCTTCCCATATTCCTTATTTTGCCACAGTGGATTCATAAATTTTTGGTACCATTAGGTTACTCATAGGTTTACATTTTCTATCAACATTGTCCTTTTAACTTCGACTCAATATGTTTTCTCGTACTTTGTTTGTGGCCTTCCAATGATACTCTATCTCTGCTATTGGGAGTGCGAAAAGCATTTGTTGTTCAATATAAATGCCCTAGTTATCATGATGATGAACATTCTAATCTTTATTATCCTCTCCATGCCACAGTTGTAGTTTAACTATTGTTTTTATTAAATTGACTAAAAATGGTTATACTTTAAATACGTTTGACTACGGATGATGTAAAAGTATATGAATGTGGAATTTTGAACTGGAGAAATGCTGAAAACCATTAATGAGCACTGAGATTTGTACTAAATGATGTATAATGTATTTTTCTCTTTGATCAATGTATAGTTAATGATGCTCTTTCTCTCTTGAGGCAGGTTGGAAAGCCTTCTTTTTAGGCTTGAGGTACTGGATCATAAGGCCAGGGAAAGAGCTGGGGTTATAACACCTACATTTGGTTCACCAATTCCTGTGCTTTTGCAGCTTGATGCAGCTTTTGAGGTAAATCCCTCTTACTCTTTCTCCATATTGGAAATATAGCTACGTTCTTTACTTTCTAATATTCTGAGAATGAATATGAATGAGCTAACTGTGTTATGTTGAATGCATCGCTTAACCGATCTATTAAGTAACAGGTGACAAAGCTAATTGCCTCCTTTTGATCCATCTGCTGGGCATCAACTTGAACACTAATCTACCGTTTAGCTTTTATTTTCCCTCATGTTCTCTTTCTTGGTAAATTAGTTTTACATTGAAAAGAAAATGATATTACCATTTCGTGGAAGTTATTTCTCTTTTTGTGAATAATATAAGAATACTTTGCCAGTGTTTGAGAGACTATTTTCTTTCTTTTTTTAGGTCACAACTCATAAATACTTTGTGTAACTGGTAATTGAAATATCATGGCTAGATGTACTGAGTTCCCCTGTACATGATTATGTTTCCTCTTATATTGCAGGCTCTACATGCTCAGGGCATCAAACATGTATTTCAGTCTGTTTTTAATTACTGGAAAGAAAAGGTAAAGATAGTTGTTAACAAGGGGATTACCCTGAATTAACAATTTAATTCTTGCTTATACATAAGCACTGTTTGCATTGGATCATCTGAAATTTTATTGCCATCAGAAGGCTGTAGACTCTTTCAGAGGCAAGGAAAGGAAAATGAACAGTTTCCTTAAATTTTTTTTTTTTTTTGAACACTTTCTTGAATAATGTCTTCAAATTTTTTCCACCTGTAAGTATTTCGACAATTAAGAAAATAAGTAAAAATGGTGCAGTGTATTTGGTATTGTAATCTAAGAAATTTTACTTTGCAAATAACTGGTGTGCTGAAAAAAGAATGGTTTTGAAAACTGATGTCGAAAACACATCTACAAGCATTTCTAAACTTATAAATAGTTTATGTTGTTAAATGTCAATCTAGAAGCTAAAATGGAATCAATAAGGTAGTTTTTAGAGTAAAACGGTGAAGTCTTAATCAAGATATGTACCTCCAAATAATTGAATAACTGGTCTTTAAGATAATGCTTGACTAGTCAAAATGTGAAGGTGAGATTTTTTCTATTCCCATCTTCGACCTGTCCTGATCTTCTCAATATTAGAAGTGAAAGAACAACAAATTCATGTACATTTCAAATTACTTCATTACTCTCTGCATTCTAATACAATATTGTTTGGCCTAAGAACCAGTTAGTGTCTATCGCTTGATCTTTTCATCTCTGTGCCTTTATAATTCATTGTTACTAATAATGTCTTTTCTTCTTGGGCCAGCGTGAGCGTTGGCAGAAACCAATCCTCCGACGTTTGCAGGTAAATGAGAACCAAATCTTATGTTCAATACTTCAGCATGCTAGGTCAATCTGGCAGATGTGATGTTCCTAAACTATTAACTTTTGAAAATTGTGGAGAAATGGTGAAATCAAAGTGAATTATTATCAGATATAAGGGTTTTGCTAGAATAACACCAGTCATATGTAGAATAATTGAACTTTGTCCATTACCATGCACAGTTTTATGTGCAGATTCTCATGCTTGTACGAGCAAGTATTGGGTGTCACTGAGATGGCACCTTTTGCCACAGCTAAAGATGTTTGTCTTATTCTGTGCGGACAAATTTTAGAAATTATATTTTCCTTTATTTTTTTATGAAAATATTCTCATTCAACCGACACGATGTTTTTATATGTGTCAAGATATCTTTTCCCATGGGTTACTGCAAAGTTGCTTATGTTTTGTACGTATGCTTCAGATCAGGAAATTCCTGTGAAATGCATATTGTCGGTTCAGCTTATTATTAT
This sequence comes from Lagerstroemia speciosa, assembly GCA_037672795.1. Classification (NCBI taxonomy): domain Eukaryota; kingdom Viridiplantae; phylum Streptophyta; class Magnoliopsida; order Myrtales; family Lythraceae; genus Lagerstroemia; species Lagerstroemia speciosa. Next base: position 9,228,910 of record CM075295.1, read on the forward strand.
GTGAATGACATTGTTTTTATACTTGAACAGCCTCCACCACCAGTTAATGACACCAACCCTTATAATGTGTTTCGACCACGGGAGAAAACCCACAGGCTCCATACCAGAAGGGTAAGTGATAACCATCTAACCTTCCTCAGTGGTTGAAATCTTTAAAATATTGATGCTCAAGTATATAGAGTCTCATTGACAAGACTCCTGAGCCTCTCGTCTTTTTTTGACAGATGCAGCGAAGAGAAAACAATATACAGTCATTTGAAAAACTTCGCCAGGTTTGTCAAGATTAATAACATTTTTAAGTTCTTAATCTTGTCTTTAGAATCTCTCCAGCCTTTTGTTAACTCTGTCCTAAGAATGTTATTTCTGCTTTTGCAATCAACACTCAGGTCAGGCGCAACCTCGAACAGGCCAAAGTAATTCTCGAGGCTCTCATTAAGGTATGCAGTCTTCTCTTTGAATGGATAGAAGAGTAAAATATGTCCCATTTATGAACAATTAAAGCATATTTAACAACCTTTGTGAGTTGCAGAGGGAAGAGAGAAAGCGAGAGGCAGTGGAGACCGAAGTAAGTCTTCAGAGGCTCCAAATGAAGTACAAGGTACAAAATTGTTTTCTTTTGATACCTTTGCTGCAATTTCCTCCTGCCTATCAATCTCTCTTTTGGCCTTGTTTTGCGTGAAGCTTATGGTGTCTATGAATCAATTAATATATTCACTCTCTTTTAACATTTCCAAAATTGTCTGTCCGCTTGATATTATGTTTGAGACGTGTGAGTCTCAGCCTGAAAAGTAGTGTTATGTTTGCTTGTGGAGTGGATATTACTTAAAAATATAGAAGATGTTGGCCTGACTGCGTTCTTGTTTAAGAAATTTGATATTTTGATTTTATTCTTTTTACAAACATAATTTCTGATCAATTGGGATGATTATTTTCTGATGTTTGTTTTATGCAATCTCTGGACTTCTTCTAGCATGAAACCGAGCTTGTAGAGGACAGCTTTGCTGTACCTGGTGGATTTCCAGCATTCTCTAGCAAGTTTGGTTCAAGTGAGGAGGAATTTATGGACTCGGATGACGTGGAAGTGTTTCGTCCTCGCCCAACTTCGACTCCACGAGCTTCAGCTGCCGCCCAGATGTTTACAGACTCTAGCCACCGTGTTATGGTTCCTGCTGGCATCCCAAAGCAAGAGTTTAGGCGGCGGTTTATTTCCAGCCCTAGCAGATGGCTCCATAGAATGGTAATATTACTCTCTCTTCTTCGTTCAATTTTGCAGTTATTGTGCATGGCTTTTAATCTGGTTACATCAGATAAGCATGCATAATTTAAGTGATAAAAAGTCGTTTAGGAACAAAATGGAGGGAGGTAGCAAATGAACAAGAGATACCTCAAGAGAGGTCTGAAGCACCTTTTTTATAAGCAAAGCGGCCATAAAATTGAAAACCACTTGATTCATAAAGTCGGTTTCGATCTGCTTATTTAGTTAAGATTATGTTTTCTTAGATATTCTCCCTTGTCCCTTTTCCTGCTTCCTCACTGAGCCATTTTTTCTTGTTCCGACTCTTATAAGGCTTGCACTTGTTGGGTTTTGTGTTAAGGTGGTTGATCTAAACTTCCCCTTCTGGAAAAATAATGAAAATTAGAATAGCGATTACAAATTTTCACTTCATAATAAGTCTCATGATCCGGCATGTCTTGTGCGAATATCAAACCGACCATAGGATTCAATTTGCATCTTGCAGGACCCGCTCGAGCCAGTCCTCTTATTCACAAAGCCTCTCGTTCCCGAGAAACTTGCCGCAGCAGGCATCGTTCCTCCAAATGTACCCACAGCAAAGGGTGGCTCTGGTGCAGTAAGGTTCCACGGAAGAATCGGGCGCGGGGGTCGCATTATATTCGACCGGTGGAATCCTCTCTCCGTCTCTCCGATCAGCTTCAGCAGCCCCTTCAACTTGCCGCCAAAGCCACAGGCTTCGATGTATAACTGATGCGGAAGCAACGGTAAGGTCATTCCCAGCTCTCCCTCGAGATGTAAAGATTGTTTCTTCTCCACTTCCTTTCATTCTTGTCGGTTCTGTTCTACGAGTCTTGGCTTTCAAGCGGTCTAAGCCGGGCTTCCGAAATATTGCAAGTGTAAGTGTTCCCCCCTGAACAGTTCTCGAATTCACGGATGATCGAAATTTACTGCTCAAAGGAGATGGGAATGCCTTCGGCGGAGACCCATAGCGTAAGTTAGCTCACAGGGACTGCTCTTCTTCTTCTTCTTCTTCTTCTTCATCGCTTTGAATTTTATAATTTCTATGACTGATTTATTATTTTGTAGAAGAGGCAGAAAGAAATTTCGAAAAATAAAATGTATGTTATATAATAATTATGGTGTTAAAAATAAATAGCTTTGAAATTTTAAATAATCTAATTATTAAGCCAATTTTATTTATTTATTCTCTTGAGTTTTCCCTCTTTATTTTAAAAATGCATATATCTGTTATTCTTTTTCTGTAAATAAAAAAAAAATTGCGAATTTAACTGGCAGTCAACAATGTAATATTTAAATAGCAGCCAATCAATAGTTCCCCTCACTTTGAGTAGCAGCAATTAAATGCAAATGCAAAAATAAGCCAAAAAAGAAGTAAATGGCATAAATGGTGAAATTTTGAGGAAATTTTGTCTTTAAATGGTACTGACCGTTTCGAAATTATCCCTGCTTGGTATATTTCGTCGAGTTGTCATTGACAGCGTCAAAATTTGATGACATGACGTCCCACGTGGCAAAAATTTTATGACGTGGACAATTATGAAATCAGAAAAATTTCACCACGTAAGATGTCATGATGCCATCAAGAATGTACGGCGTAGGAACATTCATGGAGTGCAGTGCGCCGTTCAGGTGCAACAATTTCTCTTAGTTATTAATTTGGATTCTTCAAAACTTTTTGGACTATTAGTGCAATTTCTTCCTCCAAGGTTTATTACCTTAAAATGCGTGGGCCAGGGTTACATGCTATTCAGGAGAGTGTTTTTAGTGGAACGATCGAACCACACAGGCGATACTAACGTGATATGTTCGTCCAATTAGAATTTACTATTTATATATTTGTCTAATTATGACTCATCATTATTATATTTTTTTTTATTGTTAACCATTTATATATTTTTTAAATTAGGGTTTAACATTTATTTATATTATTTATATTTTTAAAGATTTTTCGGATTTAATAATTATAATTATATAATATATAATATTATATCCAAATCTATGAGAAGTTTGATGTCTTTTTCGTTCTCTATATTCATTCTTAATATAATTTACATATTAAAATTTATGACATATATCTTATTTCTATATTAAGAGCAAAACAATAATTTCATTTATTTTACTCTCATCTCATATTTATGCTCCTAACAGTAAAAATTTTTCATTAACTGTTGAGATTCTCATATATCACTTTATATCTATAGTAATTTGAAATTGTAAAAATAAAAAAGTAAAATTGACACGGTATACTGATAAAAATTTAGAATATTATATTTACGGTTATAAGTTAATGAATTTTAAATAAATTAAATTATGATAAGTTATAAATAAATGATATTATTATATAAATTTATCACAATATTTTATATTTGCTTATTTTTATTTTTTTCTTGTGTACCACGGGTTAGTGCCTAGTTATTAATTAAATGTCAAGGATTAATTGAACAAGTATGTCATGCTTACATGATATAACTGTTCTACTAAATATTTGATAACATGCGATCGGTGTAAAGGATTCTCAGAATCTCGAGGAGACAGAGGACCATCATTGTCATGGACCTCGTGAAAAACGTTTAGGGACCAAATCTGAAGAGCGTGGAAGTTAAGGGACCAAAGTTAGGAAAAGAGAAGTCTCGAGCCAACGGAACATCACCATGTGGCCGAGCTTGGGCCCTAAAGCAAGAGTTACGCTTCTTTGCTCGATCAAAATGACTCGGGCGCGGGCATCCGTATTATGCGATCGAGCCATCACTGCAACTGCTGAATTGCAATAGTGGGATAGTACTATTACTCGGGCAAATTATGTATAAAAGTATATAATTTACTTCTTTTCTTAAAAGAAGTAAAACATTGTAAGTTTGAAAAATAAAGTTAAATGATTTCATTTTATTTTCAAATTAAGCCACGTCTTTTAATTTTGAAAAAATAAATCATATAATTTTATTTTATTATCAAAATAAGCTAAAATTGTCGGATTATAAAATAAAATTATTTTATCTTATTTGTCAAGTCAGACTGATACGTTAGAATATAAAGTTATATGTTTGGGGTAATGTACTCTACTTGATCTTTTCTTATCATGTGTCTGCATGTCGATGAAACTAAAGTAATTTTATTTAAAATTAATTTAATCATTTTCTCCTACAGTAATATTAATATAGGTATGAGAAAATACAAAGAGAACTCTATATATAAGAATTTGATGTAAATTTGAAGAAAAATTATAATATGCTTTTATTATGTAATGAAGAAAATTGTTTGAAGGATTAGTCATCTAAAGTTTACTTTCAAGTTAGCGAATTAGTCTAACTCTTGCCTGGCCATGGATTCGGCAGCAGTCCGAAGGTTGACGTATTTGAAAATCTCCGGATCGATGCTTATTTTCAACTCTCCAATGGTAAAGTAAAATAATGTGATTTTAATTTCGAAACGTGGAATTTTGGCTTAAATTGATATTAAAAAGCAATCACATGGTTTTATATTCAGATTTTGAAATGTTTGGTTTAATTTGGATACAAAATGAGACTAAATGATTTTATTTTTCAAATTTGAAACGTTTGATTTTTTTTAGAAAATAAGCGAATTACATTTTTTAAGGAAAAATTATAGTGGAGATCCTATATGTTTATTGTTTTTGGCAATTGAGTCATAAATTTGAAAATGACTAAATGAGTCCTATAACGTTAGTTTTGTCGCATAGTTGAGTCCCAACATTAACGGTTGTTACAATGATGTTGACGTGGCACTTAACAATATCTATTTTGACACGTGGCAATTCAATGCTTGCATGGCAATTTTTATTGCTAACATGGCGAAATGATATAATTATATTTTTACCCCTAATAATTCATCAAATTTTCAAATTCTTGCCACTTCTCCCTGTTCCCTCGTCCTCGTCACCTAAGAACTCCAATCGATGTCCTCCATTTCCAGCACCTCCTCTCCCGCCCTACGCAAACCATAGCTGTTGCCGCCGCTGCCACCACCTCCGACAACCCCATTTCTTTTCTTTAATCGATCATTGATCTCGATTGCATTATGAATTCAAAGATAAGTGGGATACTGGACTGGTGGAAGCGGACAAGATTAGGCTCGGTATTGTACGCAGGCTTCTCTACCTTCAGGAGAATTCTCGGTGCAGGATCATTCAGCGAATCATCAAGACATAATCCTCGATTGAGTGAATTCTATACATTTCATAGATCCTCCTCTTCATAAAATTCGATTTTATGCGTCTTTGAGCATTTGTTACATGTCTCCCGAATGCATATTGTACTATAAGAAAGGTGGTCCATGATCGGATAGTTCGATTATATGTTGTTGATTTTACTCGGTAGATGATCCTGTGTTATTGTTGGATTGCCCATATTATTGATTAGACTTTAACTTAATTAGCTTGGTTTCTGCGGAGAATATGGGATATTGATTTTTAACCGATGCAGTTTGATGAGCAAGTGATTTATTTGAGATTCGAGAGATCGATAGCAGGAGGAGGAGGAGGAGGAGGAGGATAGGAGACAAATTGGATTGACCAGAACAAGATGAATAAATAGTTGTTCTTCCAAAGTTCTTTTCTCGGAGGGATCGAATAGAGATGGATGTGGTACCCCTGGTGGCACCCTCAACCTAGCCGTGGAAGAAGATGACGAAGCAGTTGACCGGCAAGGAGTACCACACACTGCTGTATTCAGCTTTGAGGGGAAGGAAACTTAATACGAACATCCAAATGATCATGATCAATGGGGAGGTCGAGGAGGAAATGGAGTTGTCAGAGGTGGTGGCAGCGGCAGCCACTCATAGATTTAAATCGCGGTCGCAGGTCACATAACGGTCGCGTCGCGATTGTTACAGATTCGAGTCGTCGTGGCATTGTATAACAGCGTCGCGGGTGTCGTGATCTGAATTTTTTTTATGCATCTAAAATGAACAAAAATACTTTTGGATAAAAAAGGTGACAAATGCACGTAATTTTAATATTTTTGATAGATAAAAACATGAAAATGTGTATAAAAAATGTGAATAACGGTGAAAATTTGGATAAAAATACCTGCCACGGCCGTTACTTAGTCCGTTATGCCGTTACGGCCATGACGTTTAGCAGTTTTCTTTCCGGTCACGATATCGGTTGATAACAGTATCAGAGCTTTCCAATACCGTTACGTAATGGTCGTGAGGGCCCGTGACGGGCCGTTTTTTAAAACCCTGCAGCCACTGCGGTTTGCAGAGGGCGGGAGAGGAGGTGTCGAAAACGGAGGACAGCGATTGGAGTTCCCAAGCAACGGGAGAAGAGGGAGAGTGGCATGGATTTGAAACTTTGATGAATTATTAGGGGTAAAAAATGTAATTATATCATTTCGCCACATCATTAATAAAATTGCCATGGAAGCATCGGATTGCCACGTGTCAAAGTTGACACTGTTAAGTGCCACGCCATCTCACTGTAATAGTCGTTAATGTTCGAACTCAACTATAAGACAGAGCTAATATTATAGAACTCATTTAACCATTTTCAAACTTATATGACTCGATTACAAAAAAATAACAAACATATAGGACTTCCGCCATAATTTTTCCATTTTTTAATGTAATTTACCCCTATTACTTATGGATACGAAGACAATTATTTGAAAAACCATTTTAAAAATGAGATAAAGACATCAGAAGTCACATATATTTATCGATTCTTACAAGTGAATTTCAAATATTTTAAAATATTAAATCAAGTCCTATATGTTGTTCGAGTTACAACATCAAGTCCTTACCGTTACTTACTGTTACTTTAAACTAACGTGACGCTGATACACGTCATCTTGAAGTAATGGTAGGCGACGCAAAGGACTCGATGTTATAACGCGAATAACATATAGGACTTGAGGACACACTCGAAAATATATAACTGTTGATGTCATGTAATGGCTATCAAAAATTAACTGGATTAACAAAGGTGAAAACTCCATAGCACAAATTTACTCAAAACCAAATTAAAGGTAATTTTATTATTAAAAAAAAAAGGTGACTGTGGGTGCTTCCCTTGGAAGGAATCCACTTAGAAAATGTGTGATCCTCGTTTTCTCGGAAATTCTACGAGGTAGAATGGACCCTTCAAAATCGATCTCACCTCAGATTTTATTGTCCTTGTAAAAAATATCGGTTATTTTGGGGTAATATATTATTTTATTCAAAATATTCCAATTTCAAAAAAATGTTTTTAACATAACTGGTTCGCCATAAATATGACATCAGCAGCTATGGCTGGAAAACCACGTTTGCTAATCTTTATGTGATTAGCAAACGTAGTTTTCTTCTTCCGTTGGATGCTGAAGATCATTAGCATAAAAGTTCAAGCCTTTTGAAAATGTCACATCCTCTTTCAGATGTTTAATGGAACCGGTCTGGCTCAGCTCTGGGGCAGGGACAGTGAACGACAGCGGCAGCAAGCCGCATAGGTGGAAGACGAGGAAGAAGAAGAATACAAAATTATCATTTTATCCTAAATGGTTTTAAAATATTGAAAAGGGTCGTGGGGGTAAGAACGATATTTCACAGATCAGATCCCGCGGTGTCCATGTAGAATTGTCCCATCGGAAGCACCCGATGAATTTTAACGTTCCATGTAGGATATATCCGTTGGTTTTGACAGAAAGGTTAACGCGATGCTAAACAGAACGTGCATCCTGAAAAAATTTAAGATGGTCATACCTTACAGTGATGTGATCGGGAAGAATTAATTAAATTGCTCTGATTAGTAATAATTACGGTAACCGTTCGGTTAGTTAATATGAATTTGCTCATTTATCACATTGTAATTGGTGTTTTCTCACGTCACATAATGAGATATGATTACCTAAGAATTTCTCATGCGTCCTGGATTTAGCTGAAAAGATCGTGCTAAAAGTGAGAATATAAGTAGTTTGGAATCAGTTAGGTTATTTACCTAAAATAAAAAAGAATTAATGATTTTCCTCTCTGAATAAATCTTTAACTTGGGTGGCAAATGATACTTTTGGTCCGTAATATTTATCTCTTTAATCATTTTCATCATAAACATTTATTTTTTATCATTTGTGTTTTCAATTTTATGAATTTTTACCATTTTAATTCTATCGTTATTTTTCCATTAAAAAAGTATTTATCATCAAAAATAAATTTTTAATATAAATATTTCATGAATATTAAAAAAATCAAACGGGAAGTAAGGAGTATAGTGGGGCTATCCCTAATTAAGAAAATGTCAATTACTAGTAAGTGTCCCCTTTAAAATGAAGATTTATTTTTGCTTAGAATAAATTATGATTTTATAATAATAGTAATTATCAATCAATTCTCAATCATGAGTGAGTCCCAATTTTACAGGGATATGACCGATGGTGAACTTCTACTGATATTTTTCCTTTTTGTGTGCTTTTTCTTATTTTCTTTAATTTTTAAAAATATTTTTGTTAAAAATTTTTTTTGGATAGAGTATTTTTTATGGAAAAATAAGTATAGTGCCAAAGAGATAAAAATTCAAAAAATTGAGTATGTAAATAATAAAAATAAAGATTTAGAACGAAAACTATAAAAATACAAAAAGTTTAAACCAAAAAACCGAAGAGGATCACATTTTCTTTATTAACACTTAAACCCATAAATTTTGAATTTATTACAATTTCGCCGACAATTGTCCTCCAGATTGGAATCCAGTCCTCAATTACGTTCCTTGCAAGTAGAGAGAGAAAGAGGGACAGACAGATGAGAGAGAAAGGGAGAACGCTTCTGATGATAAATCCCTGTCGATTCAATATCTCTGCTTCCTTTTACTCCTCCTCACTTGTGCGTACGCCTGCTGATTTGATTCGTCTCTGTCGCGCGTGAGAATACCCAATTCGCACGTGGAAGCTCCCCCAGTGTACCCCCGAAAAATCCCCCCTTTCGTCCTCACGATCAATCGCCGGAGCTCCGATCGGCCGCCGCCTCCGCTCCGGCTGCTGCGGGCTTTCCACTTATTCGGCACTGTCTTCTTGCAATTTCAGCGGCTTCAGGTTTGTTTGTGGCTACCCCTCGAAGCCCTTTTGCTCCGTTTCGGTTTTGCTCTGCTTTCTAGGGTTCCTGTTCATAACGGCTCTCCAATCACTGTTCCCAGCTGCTGATCAGGAGCATATTTCGTGCAATTGGGCGTAATTTCTTGTGGGTCTCGGTCTGCTCTTGGTATTTCAGTGACAAATTGAGCTGCCGGGTTGAAGGGAATGCGGCTGCACTTTATGGGGTCTCTGGTTGTTCGTTTGACCTCGGTAGAAGAAGCACGTGCAGAACCCCAAGCTACGTGATTAAGTCTCTGAGCAACCGCATAATCTTATTTGGCATTGCAAGGAGAAGGCGAGAGACAAGATGAATGTACAGGCCCATATGTCTGGACAAGTGCCCGGACATGTTCCGAATACGACGGCTGCTCAATTGCCACAGAGGAGTGGGAACCCTTCTGCCTATCCTGTTCAGACTTTAGGACCTGCAGTTGTGGCCACCAGCTCGATGACCATGGATCAGGATCTTGTTAAGGCTCGAAGATATGTGCAAGAAAAGATGTAAAGAACTGATCTTTCACTGGCACTTCTTGTCTTGATTTCTCCTAGATTGCCGTCCCAGTAATGCTACCTTTTCCCATCCCTTTTCAGTTTCTCGTTCCTAGTCAAGCGGCAGCAGCAGCCAATCAACGATATTCAAGTGCAGAAGATTAAGGATATGGTTAAACGTTGTGAAGAAGGCTTATTTAAGTCGGCTCGCTCGCAGGTCCATTATCTTTACATTAATTGAATATGTAGATTTTCATGGCTTTTGCTGCCTCATCATTTTAGCTTCATTGTTATACCCTTGTTGAGAGCAGAGGAAGTTCCCATTTACATGTTGATTACTGTTAGACCAGAATTTGTCTCTTTCAATTGTGATGTCTCACTAGGCTTAATTTTGCTGACGATCTAATTTTGTTTGCATTGTTATAGGAGGAATACATGAATGTGGAAACTTTGGAAACTCGTTTGATTGATCTGCTCAGGCAGAAATCCCATGTTAGTCGACCACCATCCTCTTCCACTGCCATGAGTACAATGATACCGACACCAGGGTTGCCACAAACTGGGAACTCAAATGTCACTGTGGCATCTTCTCTGGATACTAATTCTACTAACAGTGTACAGACAACACCTGTTGCATCCTCAACCCTTTTGTCAAATGGTGGTCTGCCCAACCGAACTTTGAATAGAGTTGATGGTAACATTCTTGTCTCCTAATTCTTTTGAGAACTCTTCTTTTTGTTCTTATTGCTGGGCAACATTACCAATTATCTATACAGGACAATTCTCAAATGGGTATCGGCAAGCAACGTCTCATTTTTCCATGGGTTCCAGTGGACATAGCATGCCAACATTGGGCATGCAAAGGACGAACTGCCAAATGATTCCAACTCCTGGGTTTAACAATAATATTAGCAATCAGGGTTTCCCTAATGTTGAGGCTTCTAATAACAGTGGAAGGTTCTCTACAGCTGAATCAGCTACTGCGATATCGCGTGGCCAACATCAGAAGGTGCATGTTGGTGGTCAGAGCAGTAGCCATATGTTTCATGGCCAGTCAACTGATGTGATTCAGTCCGGCTTGCAGCAGAAATCTTATGCCTTTCCTAATGGAGACCCAACTGGTGCTGTTTCAATGGTTGGCAGCAGTTCACAGCTTGCTAATGGAGCTGGCACGTCTGACAATGCCACATCTTATGGGAACTCCTCAAAAATATTGCAACATCGCTTTGACCAATATCAACGAACACCTCTGCAGGGTACCTTTGAAGACCTTTTCTATTTTTCTCTCCTCTAGCCCTCCAAACTCAACAAAAAGAAAGTGAAAACTGGATGCTCTGATCAATGAGTTTACATATTTGTCCATGCAACTGAACTTTTGAGAATCTTGTGAGGTTGTGTTCATATGCAAAAGATAATATATCGTAGCTTGACCACTTGAATACCCATTAGCATCTTTCGTATGGTTTAGCAATTGATTATTTTCCTTGTTGATTTTGGAAGGACTGGTTAGCGGATTTCTTAAATTTTTGGGGTTTAATCCTTTCTTTCTATATGTAGTAGTGCACATATGTGACAAATTGTTGATTATAAGATATAAAAAAGCACTCTGTGTCAAGGAATCAGTCTGTTTTAGTTGTCTAATTATTTCACATGACGTGCAAAGCCCCTCCATAGTTATTTGATATAGAAATGCAGAAACTTTCTAATGGTTAACGTTGTGATTGTCAGGTGAAGGACATGCAAACAATGCTGGCGCTCCAATGAATTCCCAATCCATATCCAAGTCCAACACATCTTTAGCCTCTAGTCATTCAAATTTGCCAAGTTTGCATCAGGCTGAACTTTCTTTAAGAGAGAATCTTTTACCAGCTCACCAGCAGCAGCAATTTCAGCTTCCATCTCATTTCCAGCAGCAGCCACTGCGATATTTAAATCAAAGGCAGCAGTTACAGAAAAACCAGCAGCACCAGCAGTTTAGTGATTCTTTTGGTCTCTCTCAGGTGACTTGTGATCTAGGGAGCCAACTTAAACATGAGCCTGGAGTGGATCAACGTGATGAGATTATGCAGCCACAGACATTTGAACATTTGCAGTTGTCTGAGTTTCAGAACCAGTTTCAGCAGATTTCGACTGAAGACAATTTAGGAGGCCAGTATATTTCTGCCCCATCTGTCCAACATAATGTTGGTCCATCATTGTCTCAAAATGCTCAGCAGGTACAGGGATTGTTACAGCCTGGACAACTTTTGGAGTCTCGAAGTGATTTTAGCCATCTCTCTGCCGGAATGCCACAAGAATCAGTGCCTCAAAATCAGTGGCAACCTGTTTTACAGGATGGAAGTACGACTAATATTCTAGGCAATCGAACATATGAGCAGCGCATCAAAGCTGAGTTCCATCAGAGGGTCTCCGGGCAAGAAGAAGCTGTCTGCAATAATGTCTATACAGAAGGGTGTTCTGGTAATCATACTTCTCAAGGAACAGCAGAGACTGGATTGAATAATTCAAGCTCTAGGCCAGTGACTACAGAATCTGAGCGCAATTTTTTTAACCAACAAAGATGGCTGTTGTTCCTGCGCCATGCTCGCCGATGTACAGCTCCCCAAGGGCAATGCCAGGCCATTCACTGTGTTGCTGCTCAAAAATTGCTGAGACACATGGAAAGCTGCAACTTACCACAATGCCCTTTTCCCCGCTGTCGTCCTACCAAAGTTCTTGTCAATCATCACAAGCGTTGTGTAGACCCAGGTTGCCCTGTCTGCATCCCTGTGAAAACTTACTTGCAGGGACAACAGCTGAAGTCCCGCATGTCTCGTAATTCCTCTTCCTCTTTTCTCAATTCAGTAGTTGGATCATGTAAACCTTCAAATAGGGTGGACAATTCAACAATGGCGATGCCAAAGAAGCCAATGATGAATGAGGACTCAGAAGAACTAATGCCTTCTCAAAAACGTATGAGGGCAGATGCATCGTCACATCCTGTCAAGATTGAGAATGAGAACTCAGAAGAATTGGTGTCTATACTTGAGCATACTGTTACTCAAGTGGGTGTAAATCAAGATCAGCATATTATACCAGTGAAGGAGTATGTAGAGATGAAGAAGGAAGCTTCTGCTAGTTCTGAGCACAAGAGCCCTCATGGTGAGTCAAGAAGTGAAGATGTGGATACTATCTCAAATCAAAGGCTTGTTGTTGAACCAGTCAGGGAGACTCCCAAGCTGAACAACAATCAGTTCGATAAAGAAGCTGATCAAGTTAAGCTGGAGAATGATCAGCCTGGTGAACCGCCTGTACTTACCAAGTCTGGGAAACCAAAAATAAAAGGAGTGTCATTGACCGAGCTTTTCACCCCAGAGCAAGTGAGAGAACATATCATAGGTCTCAGGCAGTGGGTTGGCCAGGTATTTTCTGCTTTAGGTGACATTAAGATGTATATGAGATTGTTATTCTTTATTTTCTCTGCCAAAGAAATCAAACCTGCAGAGAATTTGTACTAAAATTTGCATTGGTGCCCTGAGTTGACTTTCTCTTGAGCTATAAGATTCAAGGACGTAAGGTTTATAATCCTTGCATTTAGCAGCTCCACATGCCTCTTTAAGCATCATAAATGTTATTCCACTTGAGAGTCAAATATGATGTAGGACTCTTTCGATAATCTCTAAACAGTTTCACATTGATACAATTTCTAGGGTGGTCGTTATCTCTTGGCCTCAGCTTAATATTGCTGCAGTTCTTTGATATAAAAAAATGCAGCTATTTTTGAGGACCACAAAAGGATATGGGTGTACAGTTGCAGTTAATTCCTAATAATCATACTCAGCAATTTAGTTTTGGTCTGTTATCGTACTGGGAAGGTTGGGAGTATTGGCTGAAGACAGTTAAGGTTTTCCAGCAGATCGAATTAGAAGGGTGAAAATCGAGCTTCAGTTTATTCCTCCAGATAAAATACAATAATGGATATTTGAATAGTTTAATTGTGTTTCCTCAGCCACTAGCCTAAACTGGGGTCCTTTTTCAGCCATTGTATGATTTTCTGCTGCATTGATTTGCTTGTAATGTTCACCTTTTGTCTGTTTGTAGAGTAAAGCTAAGGCAGAAAAAAATCAAGCAATGGAGCATTCAATGAGTGAAAACTCGTGCCAGTTGTGTGCTGTGGAGAAGCTTACTTTTGAACCTCCACCTCTATATTGCACACCATGTGGTTCTCGCATCAAAAGAAACGCAATGTATTATACTGTTGGAGCTGGAGAAACCCGGCATTGTTTTTGTATTCCATGCTACAATGAGGCTCGTGGGGACAGTATTGTTGCTGATGGAATTACCATCCCTAAGGCAAGGCTTGAGAAGAAGAAAAATGATGAAGAGACTGAAGAATGGGTAACTGTTCTGTTAATAACTGTCATGTTGTCAAATTGGATTTCTTGAAACTTCATTGACCTTTATGTTTTGATCCAGTGGGTCCAATGTGACAAATGTGAAGCGTGGCAGCATCAAATCTGTGCCCTGTTTAATGGTCGGAGAAATGATGGTGGACAAGCTGAATATACCTGCCCTAATTGCTACATTGCTGAGGTGGAAAGGGGGGAACGTGTGCCCTTGCCACAAAGTGCTGTCCTTGGGGCCAAGGATTTGCCAAGAACAATTCTTAGTGACCACATAGAACAGAGGCTAGCCAGAAGACTTAAGCAAGAAAGACAGGATAGGGCAAAGCTACAAGGAAAAAGTTACGATGAGGTAATTGAGCAAGCTATACAGTACCAGGGTGTTGTTGATTGTTTTGTTGTTCTGGAGACTGTTGGAGTAAACTAATATGCAGGAGGGTTTCTATCTGAAACATAAATGAAGCTTGCAATAAAGGCTTATCAGTCAGAATATAGCAGAACAACTGTCAATATTCTTAAATTTGGTCTAACCTTCAATTGAATTTCCAGGTTCCTGGAGCTGAAGCCCTTGTTGTAAGAGTGGTTTCGTCAGTTGACAAGAAGTTAGAAGTGAAGCAACGCTTTTTGGAAATTTTTCAAGAAGATAATTACCCGGCAGAGTTTCCATATAAGTCAAAGGTGCAGCCCATTTAGGAGCTCGTTCATTTTATTTTATGTTTTTGGCCTATAGGTTTCTTTTATATTAAAATTGCTGCAATATTATCGTTTCATGCTTCATCATAGCTTGCTCACTGTAACATGGACCACATACTGGAGCTTTCATAATTTATGTTTTTCCTCTGAAGTTATTTTTGTATTGGATTAATGTGGCATGCCTGTTTCATGCTTTTTAGTTATCTCATTGTAACATGAAGTGCTGTCAAGCTACTAACATAAGACTGCATTTGCCTCTTGAAGGTCATTCTGTTGTTTCAAAAGATTGAAGGTGTAGAAGTTTGCTTGTTTGGGATGTATGTTCAAGAATTTGGGTCAGAATGCCAGTTTCCAAACCAACGGCGTGTCTATCTTTCTTATCTGGATTCTGTCAAATATTTTAGGCCTGAGGTTAAGACAGTGAGTGGAGAAGCTCTGCGTACATTCGTCTATCATGAAATTTTGGTAACTTCTGATCTCTTCAAGATTTCTTTCGTATTTTATATATGTCTATTCATTATCATTGACATAGCACTTGTTATTGGACTGTTGATGTCTTGCAGATTGGGTACCTGGAATACTGCAAATTACGGGGATTCACAAGCTGCTACATATGGGCATGCCCACCACTGAAAGGCGAAGATTATATATTGTATTGTCATCCTGAAATTCAGAAGACTCCCAAATCAGATAAACTCAGGGAATGGTGAGGCTAGATATTTTATGGAATGGGCTTGTCAGATGCTTTTGCATACAAAACGCTTTCTGCATGCTAAAACCTTGATGGTTGGTTCTATTTGTTCTTTAGGTATCTCTCAATGTTGAGGAAAGCCACGAAGGAGAATATAGTGGTTGACCTCACTAATTTATATGATCATTTCTTCACTTGCACCGGTGAATGCAAGGCCAAGGTCACTGCAGCAAGGCTGCCATATTTTGATGGTGATTACTGGCCAGGTGCTGCGGAGGACATTATTTATCAAATTCGTCAAGAGGAAGAAGGCAGAAAGCAGAATAAGAAAGGAACAATGAAAAAGACTATAACTAAAAGGGCTCTAAAAGCCTCGGGGCAGTCTGATCTTTCTGGAAATGGATCAAAGGATCTGCTATTGATGCACAAGGTAAGTTTGTCCTCAAATATTCCTATACTTTATTAGCTGTCAGCTAAATGCCTTGACATGGTGTGCTTACACGGGCCTGCAGTGTAGCAAGATTAAGGGCCTGTTTACTTGCAGAGAATTAATTTTCACTTCTCGTGTCCTTTTCTAAATTTAGTTTTGAATAGAGATGTGTAAATTATATTAATCAATGCCATTAATAAAATTTTATTTAAAGTTAAAAAAAATATTGATCACTGTGTTAAGTTAGAAAATTGTTTGTTACATGATAAAAAGGAAAGCTATAAACTATAAGTACAAAAGGAAATGATTTGAGTAATAGAAGAATTTATATATTGAAGAAAATGACAGTTAGGAATTAGAAGTTTGAGAAAAAGGAAATAATTAACCAACGTAGAAGTGGAACAGTTACAAAAAAGAACAAGAATTTCTCCAAACTGTATATAAATTTGAATAGTGGAGGAGAGATTTTCTTGGGCAAAATATTCCTTTTCTATGCAAGTGATCACATTTTCTTGCAGTTCTCTATTTAGAAAATCTTTTCCGTAGAACTGGAAATGCTCCATGAGCAAATGGGCCCTAAGTTTTTCATTGTTTTCCCAGTTTCATCAGCCTCTGTTTTGTGATCATCTGTTTCACTAAGAATGGATGCTATTTTTGGTTGGGCTGCATTAATTCTATTAGTGCCTGTCACATGTCACAGTGACAAGCATAGCACTTAAGGAAGAATAAAGGAAAGTGTAAGACTGATTTGCAGTCATAGTATTGATGCTATGGTGGTTTCTTATGCCTTATGATAACCAATGTCTTTTTTCAGCTTGGAGAGACAATCTCTCCGATGAAGGAAGATTTTATTATGGTTCATCTGCAGCATGCTTGCAGCCACTGTTGTGTTCTCATGGTCTCAGGGACTCGTTGGGTTTGCGACCAGTGCAAAAGCTTCCAGATTTGTGACAGGTATGTTGTACTTCTGCAGGCATTTTTCTATCTCATGATGCCTTTTACCTGATTGCAAGGGTCTGTGGCAGATCTATTCATTCTATCAATAACCGAGCCAGATCTGGTGTATCATAATGGATTTGCCTTTTCTATTGTTTGCTAGTTATAATTCTTCAAGATACCGATCATATAATCAGTTGGCATTGATGTCACAATGCCTGATCGTTTTTTGGGTTTTGTGGGGTGGGGGGCATTGGGAGTTTAAAAGCATGCTGGATTTGAAGGAAAATCAATTGTCAACAGTGCACCTTCAAAGTCAGTCATATGGGTTTTAGCTATGAGGTACATGTGTTCAGGCAAAAAAAAGGGAAAAGGAAAAAAAACGAGGTATATGGAAGCTCGAACAAAAGTAATTCAGTACAAAATGTGCACGCACTTGTAATTTTAGAAATATCTGCAAGGAAATTGAACTACCCATTAGCTTCTAGTGGATAGATTAAGCATAAAAAGTAGATGAAGCTCAGTGTAGTGCTTGTTAAAGCTTGTTAGTGAACAAATTCATTGTTATTCAATGCTATTCTATTTCACTAGCCTTCTCTACCATGTCTTTATTCATGGTTTATATAAAAATAATTGATAAATAAAATAACTCAATTGAAAAATATAATAACTAAATTGATCATTCAAAAGGAGTATCTAGAGGATTACCAGTTCCCTAGACTTACAAAATGGAATAAGCATTTTTTTTTATATATTTAAAAATCTCTCAATTTTCAGTTACACAAGCAAAAAATGGCATAATGCACTTTGATTTCTTACTAATTCCAAAAGAAAGAAACTTCCAGGAATTGAGAATTTCAACGCATGTGGCATGGATTTCTGCAATTGAAGAAATCCCTGAACCCTGGATGATGAATATATTTGTCATTATACTAATATTTCTCAAAAAGGTGGATTCTGTTAAGGATAAACCTCTAGAAATCTTATTTCTGAATGAATTTCACCTTAGCAATTAAGGACAATTGGAAAAACTGGTTATCCGATATTTTATCGGTAAGATCTAGTGCAGCCATAAAATTAAAACTTCTAAGTTAAAAAAATATTGAAAAAGCAAATTTTATTGCCAGAATTTTATGGCCTTAGAAAATATTTTCATATTATACAAATTGAAGCTGAGACAAATCTTGCAAATAAATATGTATGAAGAATCATGGAAAAGAGTAAACTGTACAGAGTTAATTTACTGGTGTGTGTTTGTATCTCCTCAATTGAATGGCAGCTATTTGGCAACTGGGAGGAGCATTATACATAGATATTATTTTTTGTGAAAAATGTAAAAAAGGTAGCGCTCTCTCTCTGCAATATACCATGATATCACAACAACAAAGTTTTTGTAATGACTTGTGTCTTTTGTCTGTACAACCCTGAACAGAAAAGATTGTGTTTGTAATCTTAGACAACTTACTAGTTGAAGACTCAAATTTGATTGGAATCTATATTAATATGACGAGTTTTGCAACCAAAGAAAGTTAATTATATTTATAAAAAGAAATCCATTATTTTATAATATATAAAAGCTGAAGTGCAAAACTTGGAAGCTTGATTTCAATCACCCTCTGCTCTTTAAATTATCTCAAATTTTTTTATTATTGTAGTCAAGATGTAATTTGTGATCCTTAATTGCTATATTGAACATGGCAAGACAAAGATAAAAAATTTCCTTAAAATCTGAAATGATTTCAGGATTCACAGATAAAGTTCTCATGAAAAGTAAATATGTTAACGATAAGTTGACTTGAACCCACACAAGGCAAGCCTCTACCTTGTTTTCACGAGATAAGATGTTGAAATTCATGGCAAAATCTAGTTGAAGAGAAACTGCTGAGAGTGGTACGAAAGCTAGCAATATTTTGGATGCGCATATATGTATTAAAATACAAGCGTACACGCATATATCTTTTAGTTGATTTGTCCAATACATACAGACATGACTGTGGCATGTACTAAGTAATAAACAATATATCATGCCATTATCTAGTAGATTAATCCTTTAAAGTAAACGGCTATGGCGATTTCTAATTCTATCATATGATATCGGAGCGCAGGTTTGAGTTAATGTGCATGCGCTAACCCCTATTTAACTAATTCCATGCATTGATCTTTCAAAACGAATTTAGCCCACGTGTGAGGAGAACATTAAGTAATAAAAAATAAATCATGTTGTAATCTAACAAGTTAACCTTTTAGTTGGGGGGAGAGGGAGTTATCCACATTTTATAACCATGTTGGAGTTTGATAAAAAAATGTGGATAACCCCGTGAAGTGTAAGCAAGGTTTTCTGATATGGAAAATAAGTGGCCTAATGAAAAAAAAAAATTAAGAAATGGTTTTCTGTGCTGTGTGTGTCTTTTTTCCTGAACATATATTCTAGCAGCTTGATACATCAGGCCATTGTCCTACTGAATTGCTTTATTCGCTTGCAGGTGCTATGATACTGAACAGACACGTGAGGAGAGGGAGAGGCACCCTGTGAATCACAGGGAGAAACATCCTCTCTATCCAGTAAGCTGCTTGAATCCAAATCGGTTTACTTTTTGGTGTTTTACTTGGCTGTGTCATGTTGCATAAAGTGTAAAGCTTTGAAGAAAAAATTAGTCATTTAATTGGAATATAGTTGACAAAATACCTGCTGCTGAATTGCCAAATAATTATTGCAGATTCAAATCACTGATGTGCCAGAAGACACCAAGGATAAAGATGAGATTCTCGAGAGTGAATTCTTTGATACCAGACAAGCTTTCTTGAGTCTCTGCCAGGGAAACCACTACCAATATGACACCTTGAGGCGGGCAAAACATTCCTCTATGATGGTACTTTACCATCTTCACAACCCAACAGCTCCTGCATTCGTAACCACTTGCAATGTATGCCATCTTGATATTGAAGCGGGTCAAGGGTGGCGCTGTGAAGTCTGTCCAGATTACGATGTGTGTAACAGCTGTTACCAAAAGGGTATTGAACATCCTCACAAGTTGACTAATCATCCATCTATGGCTGAACGGGATGCTCAAAACAAGGAAGCCAGGCAAATGCGAGTTTTGCAGGTAACTATTATAACATTCAATCTCATATGCATGCAGTGGTGGTGATCCTCTCACCATATATCCCATTAGCTTTTATAGTTTTGTTGATTTGTTAACAATTCTATTGGTTGGAAGAGATTCTGGATTCGGCTTGGTGTACTTTGAGAAGCTTTGAACAAGTTTATGTAATATGTGTTTGCATATATTTCATGTCTACGTTACCGTGTCGTTATGCATACATGTCATTTATTTCTTCTTTCCCCAGCAAATTGCAATCCTTTAATTCTTTTTTGGGATGGGGGTTGCTTGCACATTTGTTGGGTTGGTTGGGTTTTGATGATGTTTGGGCTGTGAGAGAAGATCCACTTTTAGAGGTGCTTTAAACAAATACTGTGACAAGGGTTGCTTTGTGATGGCAGAGTTCTAACAATTTCTGCTATTGGCTTCAGTTCAGATCCATTTGTTTTCATGTCTGAATAGAATTTTTATTTACTGCTAAGAATTTTCCACAAGTATTTTGATGGAATAGCTGGAGTGACTTATATACTGCTTAAAAAAAGTGGATGTTGCTAATGCTTTTTGCCAATTTTGACAAGCCTTGTTACTCTGGCATTGATGCAGCTGAGGAAGATGCTCGATCTCCTGATCCATGCATCACAGTGTCGTTCAGCTCAATGTCAGTACCCAAATTGCCGGAAAGTGAAAGGGCTCTTCCGCCATGGAATACAATGCAGGATACGTGCTTCTGGTGGGTGTGTCCTGTGTAAGAAGATGTGGTATCTCCTCCAACTTCATGCTCGAGCCTGCAAAGAGTCGGAATGCCGTGTCCCACGTTGCAGGTAAAGTTATTATTTGCTTGCCTTTTTTCTTTTTTTGAGTATATAAGGGGATAAAAAGTGAAATTTCTCATTAAATGGGTGCCGTGCAACTGTACATATTAGTCAGTTGCATATTTTTATTTAGGTTTTATGCAAAATTCTGCTGATGCAATTTTGTGTGAAATGAGTTAAATGGTTTATAAAACCCGAAAATTAGCTGAAGTGGACAGGACGTGTGTTTAAATTGTGTGGAACTCCGAGAGGTTGGATGTTCAATTCTCTCCTTGAGTGTGTATAGCCCTTCATGAGACCACCCACACATGTACCTTGCCCGTGAACTTACCTAGACAGTTGAAAAGAAAAGAATTAATGGTTTATACAGTTGAAAAGCATACTTTTAATTGTTGTTAGCCATGATTATCTAATGTATTAAAGTGACCATTAGCTGAAGTTTAGGAAGAGGAAAAGCATAGATGGGGGAGTTGCCACATCGAAGAGTTCGACATTTAAAAGCTGGTTCAGATGTGGCTGTGCAAAGAATACTCAATATAGATGTGCTCGATTAGTTTTTTCTTTTTCTGTAAAATTGAGTTAACTTTTAGAGGTTAGGCGCATTAGTTTTTGAGTAAGGTGTTGGTTTTCTTAAAACCGATTTCTATCTATTTTTTTGTCTATTCAGTGATCTGTCCCTTCATTTTTATGAAAAAAAATACTTGATTAATTTTAATACTTTAAATTTGATTAACTCCATTTCCAGATAGTATTCCTATGTGAGATCAGCATTTACTACTTTTCAACACAGAAATATATTTGGTTGTAAATTTAGAATTTAAGATGGTGTGGGCAGCTAAAAAGTGCTTTGTTTCTTATAAAAAATAGTAACATGTATGATTTTTATGTATCTACAATCGTCTTTTCTGGACGTGTTCATAATCACCGAGGAGTTTTCTTTTAACCCTATAAATTCGAACGCAAAATTCATGCATGTATACATTATTATGGTGGCCCATAACTGCTATATATATTGGATCCAATACAAAATACCTGACCCTGCATATATTTGGAAGATGTCATCAATGAATTAATAAAGGAAAATTTCATGCTGTATCATTGAAGTATGTCATTCTTGAGTTTTAATTTTTCGGCAGAATTTGTCTGGTAATTACACTTAATTGCAAGCCAAGCGCTATGAAGAGGATTTAAAGCGGACCACGATGATTAGATTACAGATATCTATAATCCCATTGGTTCATGCTTGTGATTTCACCAAGGGGAAGGATTAATCAAGAATTTTTATTCCACCTAGTATCTTCTTTTATATTATTATGGTTCAATTTGTGTTTTTTTTTTTTTTAAATTTATCCAGGGATCTGAAGGAACATTTGAGAAGACTGCAACAACAGTCAGATACACGGCGGCGTGCGGCAGTTATGGAGATGATGAGGCAGAGGGCTGCGGAGGTTGCCAGTAATGCTGGATGATGAGATAGGATCCCATTAGCCTAATCATAGCACATAGCAACTAGGAATCAGCATTTTTGAGGAGTCCTTCTCTTGATAAGGAAAAATCTCGAGGGAGGGGTTTGATAATTTGTCCTGTGCTGATTCATCCTCAATTGGCGGGGAGGCAATTGTTTTACTCACACCTCCTCGGGACCTGTCAACTCCTTGAGGAAGAAGCGGAGTCGTCGACCAAAAACACCGGCTGCCTTTCTACAGTAATTACTTCCAGGTAAAGTCTTTCCTTAGAATCAATGATGGTCGTGGTTACTGGTTAAGATGCCCAAGTTTTGCGATTCTTCAAGTTATATTCTGCCTTCCCTGGTGCTTCGTTCGGCGGAAGGGCTGCCTTCCATTGCTGTTTGCTGCCCCTTTTGTGCTCCTTCCTCTTCTCACTCACAAGATGTGGAAGAAAAAGGAACAAGAGATATAGGCTCTCAAGGGAAGTCGGTCGTAGCTCTTTTCGTATCTGTTGTCTCGTTGATTAATGTCATAGCTGGCCCTGTTTTGTAGCTTTGCCTTTGAAATGATACAGAACTCTGGGCACTGACAGTCTTTACAGCAAATTCTTTTCATTGGTACTGTCATGCTTATCCTGTACAGAAACAGTCTTCTCACTCTTCCCATTCAAGTTCCGACTTCTATTCCTCGTTCTCCTCTCCCGTGCTGCTTCGGACATCATGTAAGAGGAACTAGCTTCCCAGTTGCCCTTTCCACTTTACTGAGTCATCGATGTTCCAATGGCTGCTTGTCTTGTCTTGTTACTGGCATTGCCGATGCCGATTGCTTGTTCTGTCCACGGATACTTGCTGTTTGTTATTTTGCCCGGGTGAAGCTCATCTTGCGCTCTGAAAGCGTTCCCTTCTGTTTTATTTTTTTTCGGTCATCTTGCAACTAAGGCCGGGTAAAAAACCCTGTAAAAGAAATGCGAGATGAGCACACAGCAGCATCCTCTCCTCACAGAAGAACCATCTTAGCCAACAGTGGCAGGATGATGATGATGTTGATCTTCCATGCCGGGCGCCGTTACCTGAGCGGACCGTCTATGTCGGGTATGTTGCATTCAGGAAAATAACTAGCTTTCAGGGTGTAGTGTCTCACCAAGATGGAGCCAAGACCTCGAGGAAGGAGGAGGGATTGAGGTATTCTTCCAAATTCATTCCTCTAAATTCCAGGGGAATTATAAAATTGGGGTGAGTTCCTTCAAATTCTTTCAAATCTTGGATAATAATTTACACGCAAATAAGAGATTGTGCTATTATTCTAAATTCTTTCCTTCCAAATACCTCAATCCGAACAAGCTATGAGAGTTGAAGATTGACAATTAATTTTAAGAATATGATAAACAATAGAGAAGAGGGAGTTTGTGTCGCCTTAGCTCAGTATATGACATGAAAGAATATTAGTTAAATTATGAAAAATGAGTAAATAAATGTTAATTATTTAAATAATTGTCATTATAATAATATTATTATTATCATTTAGAGGTTTTTTTGGGTAATTAAACTTCTACAATAGTTACGAGAGTCTTGCGTGTAATAGGTATATTATGTGATATTGTTAATATAATGTCACGAATCAATAAAATTCAATTATTTTTAAAATTTATTTAATAAAACATAAAAGAAAAATAAACCCTAAAAATGAAAAAAAATCCCTAAAATGATATCACGTCAGCACTCATGGATGGATTTAGAGGGGTGTGCGAGGGGAAACTCGAGAAAACACGTGAAATCTTGTGCAAAATTTACTGATTTTATCTATATTTTTTATTCAATTATTCTATTTCATACTCCCCTAATATGTCCATCATTGACTCCTTTTTAAGTTTCGCCCTCCCTTGGCTTGGGATCCTGGATCCGCCATTGTGACAGCACTGTCATATGCTATGCTCGTCACATATAAGAATTTCTCGTGAAAGAGCAGCCAAACATTCCTGTTTTGTTTTTTCTGGTTGGAATTATTTCTCAATTTCAAACCGCGCGCACTTTGCAGGGTCACAGTTTGGCCTGTTTTTCTGATTAAATTCCTCAAAATTCAGCCGATGGATGTCTACTTTTATCCAAGATGGCCGCATGGGTCAACGTCGTGACTGCGATGAACTCGTGGATGTCTATCCGTATGAATTGGCTGATACGAGTCGTGTATTTTTCTTAAATAATACTAATTATTTTATTAAATTTTATAATAAAAAGAAAATTCATCATTAAGAGTATTATTTCATAATGTACTGATTTAGCCGACCCGGCTAATTGGATTCACTCAGTGTCCTAATAGGGAAAAATATATAGGAAGTGGTCCGGCATCATTATGATACGGTAGAGTTGTAATATTAATATTTAAAAATTTAATGGGTCCTAATTAATATAATTTAAACAGATTGGTTTACTAGAAGGTAAAAGATTAACAATGTCAAAATTATCCATTTATAATGTTCGAACACGAGAGCTTTAATTAAGAAAAAGGGCGCTCAATCACTTTAACTAGTTTATTTTTATAGGAAAGAACTAATTAAATTATTCTAATAAATACTAATTATAGTGACGGTATAGAACACTTATTTTTATTTATTTCATTTAATAATCGGTCCGAACCACTAATATTTAGAAGTCGAACGAGACTAATCTAATTTGAGTTGAGAAGACTTACTAGGAAATAAAAATTTTTGAAGGTGAATTTTTTTATTTATAATATTTCGAATTCGAGATTTTATTTAAAAAATAAATTTTATTAGTGTTTTTTATTACAAAATAAAATCGCCTAAAAATTTTCGAAGGACACGAGATCGTGAGAAAAGAAAAGGGTAAAACCTCAAGAAGTCCAATAGGATTTGTGAGGTGTCAGAACGCGTCGACGTGTCACCTTCCTCCTCCATCTCTCTCATCTCCCTCTCTCCGTCTCTCTCTGTGTGCTTCCGCCCCAACTCTGTGGTCGACATTCTCCCGCCCCCCACTCTCCCTCTCTCAGTTCTCTCTCTGTATTTCTCAGCATATGCAAGGTGAAGAACTTCCATTGCAGCGACTCACTGCAACTCCTCCTCCTTCGCGCCATGACTGCCGCCAGCAGCAGCGCCGCCTTCTGCTACAAGTCGGAGTTCTTCGGCATTTCCCCCCTCCCCCAATCCCAATGCCGTCCTGTAATCTCCTTTCACAGTTTTCCCTCGACCAACAGAGGCAGCAGCGCTAGCCGCCGGTTGGTCCCCAAGGCTGCCTCCGAGGGAGGTGGCGACGATGAAATCGTCAAGGGGAAGGAGCCCTCTGGGACCGGGGGATCGATGATAAGCCTTGAGGACGTAAACCCCGTGGGGCTCGGGCGCAGGTCGCGGCAGATCTTCGACGAGGTGTGGCGGAAGTTCTCCGGTCTCGGGCAGATCTCCAGGACTGTCCGCACGGACGATGAGGAGGCTCTCGACCTTCTCGGCCTCAGGGAGGGCGGACCCATGTGCGAATTCGCCATCCCCGGCGCACAGAATACCACCGTCCTCGTTGTCGGAGCCACGAGTAGGATCGGCCGCATCGTGGTCCGCAAGCTCATGCTCCGGGGCTACACCGTCAAGGCCTTGGTGAGGAAGCTCGACTCCCAAGTGGTGGAAATGCTCCCGAGGTCTGTCGAGATCGTGACCGGCGACGTCGGCGATCCCTCTACTCTAAGGGAGGCAGTCGAAGGCTGCAACAAGGTCATCTACTGCGCAACCGCTCGCTCTCCCATCACTGCCGACCTCTATCGGGTCGATCACCGCGGAGTCTACAACCTCTCTAAAGCATTACAGGTTCCAGTCATCCATCTCTTTCTCCTCTCTTCACCCAGAACAGTTCAGTTCAGTTCCGCCTTTCTCCACCCGACACAGGGCTGAGATGAGATGAAACCATTATCAGGACTACAATAACAGGCTCGCACAGCTCCGAGCAGGAAGGAGCAGCAAAAGTAAGCTTCTCATCGCCAAGTTCAAATCGGAGGATTCCCTCAATGGGTGGGAAGTCCGTCAAGGCACCTACTTTCAGGATGCCGTGGCTGCAAAGTACGATGCCGGAATGGACGCTAGGTTCGAGTTCACGGAGACGGGGCAAGCTGTTTTCTCAGGTAAAATCCTAAATTATACCCGTTAAGCTTACATATTAGAGACTGTCCCCATCTACTCCAATCTTGTGGTTCATTGTAATCTTCGTTCTGTCAAAGGTTATGTCTTCACGAGAGGAGGTTATGTTGAATTGTCGAAGAAGCTGTCGCTTCCCATTGATCGCACTCTTGATAGGTCTGCGTATTGCATTCCCTTTGTCCCGAGTTTCTCCTGCTCCTGTTTTTAAGGTATTGCCCGACTGGTGTTGTATAAATGGTCAGATATGAAGGTCTTGTCCTCTCTGTCGGAGGGAATGGTAGATCCTACGTCTTAATTCTCGAAGCCGGTCCATCAGCAGATACTTCCCAAAGCAAACTGTATTTTGCTAGATTCAGTACGAAAGTTGGTTTTTGTAGGGTAACGCTCTCACTCATGTTTCGGCTATTTCAATGAGAACAACTATGCTTTTCCCTTGTTAGCAGTGTCCTTATGACATTCTTTTTGGGTTTTATGGATGTGATTTCTGACTTTTAGTTTCCATTGATAGGTAAGAGTACCATTCTCATCCTTCCGCCCGGTGAAGCCTGATGATCCTCCCTTGGACCCCTTCCTTGTGCATACTCTAACTATCCGATTTGAGCCTAGAAGACAGGTTTTTGTCCCTTTCTTTGTCAAGCTTATGGGTGTTTCACCATTTATATTGATTGTTGTGATGTATGATTGCAATTGTAGACAGCAGTAGATTGTGTTTATAATGAGATCATAGTAATTATGACAGCAAGCAAGCGAATTTGTTGAGTTCAGCACCTATCGAACCAGACTCGTAAATTAACAGAAACATATCCGCGACATGCATGTGCTTTATTTTGCTAAATTGAATGTCATGGCCTATGCAGAATGATAATTCTGTTATTCTGACTGTCATGCTACAGAGACCCGTAGAAGGACTTCAAGGGTCAAAGCAGGACTTGAGAAGCTTCAAGCTCATATTGGAATACATAAAGGCCCTGCCTGTAAGTGCTCCCATTTTTCTCAGGGCAAGAGGATAAAATGATGAGATTAAAATGATCGATTCGTTCTCTTACACAATCATAACGCTGTACTTGTCTAGTTGTAATGGATTTCTACATTCCCCTGGTATGTACATCTGGATGTGCGAATTGAAAAATATGCTATGACAAAAATGTCTGAATTCATGTAACGGAAGAAAATAGTAGCATGTGGGCTCTTCAACCCATTCTCGTTAGATTAACATATATCAACAAGTAGCATAACATTTCTTGAGATTCTAAAAGAACTTGCCGTGTTGTATGATCTGCAGACTGGGCAAGAGACAGACTTCATCCTAGTTTCATGTACAGGTCAGGGAATTGAACCATCCAGAAGGGAGCAGGTTCTGAAGGCCAAGAGGGTCTGTCCTTTTCCAGAATTTAATTTTCTTCTGTCAAGATTACGTGATTGCAGTTCTCTTCTTCTCATCTGTGCCACTTTGTAATAATAGTATCAGATATATTTTTTTTCCATCTGCAGGCAGGAGAAGATTCATTGAGGAGGTCTGGCCTTGGTTATACAATCATTCGCCCTGGTCCATTGAAGGTAGGATAAAACTACCTCCTTTCGTTTGCTTGTTTGCCGATTTATGCTCCTACAGTGCAAACTAAGCTCATAAAACCAAAAAACTTTGCTTACCCTGACAGTGTGAAAACTGAATGACACTTGTTGGAGAATTTAGTAACTGTGCCGTATCCTTGATTCTAAATACTTCATCAAACATAAATTTGAGAAAGAAACCAATTTCTTTGACATAATCATCGTTTGTGTTGATCAGTGTTTGCAATAGTTGGATAAGTTGTAAATCCACAAAATATGCATCTTGCAGGAGGAGCCGGGAGGTCAGCGGGCTCTCATTTTCGACCAAGGGAACCGGATATCTCAGGTGAAAAATGTTCTGATATTCTCTTAATTCTTTCCTAGATCTAGCCTACAGAGGTTTCTTCTGAATGGAGTAATCACAAACTTTGATCATTGCAGTTCGATGACTGTCGATAGTTACTCGTACCAAAACACAATTTTAGTTGACCTGGTTTTGAAGGAATCTTCACTAGTCTGCATATGATTAGAATTGATAAGAATGTCTTTTTGATTTATAATCTTATCAATCCATCAAAATGCAGGGCATCAGTTGTGCTGATGTTGCCGACATCTGTGTAAAAGCATTGCACGATTCCACTGCAAGAAACAAGAGCTTCGATGTAAGCAAAAGTTTTATTTATAAATGCATGCTTGTTACCGATGTGGTGAGGGTAGATGATCATATTCATGTAATCACTTGCAATATCTTCAAATCTGTAGGTGTGCCACGAGTATGTTGCTGAGCAAGGGAGCGAGCTCTACGAACTGGTAAGGAGCTGAAATTGAACAGAACATCCCCTTGAACCTGATGAATTGCAACTGTTGATTGCCGAGGAACGCACTAATCTCTTCAAGGAACGAGTCTGTATTAGGATTTATGGTTTTCCTCATTGGATATTGCACTTGAGATCGGTCTCTCTTGCGCTGCAGGTGGCTCATTTGCCAGACAAGGCGAACAACTACTTGACACCAGCGCTTTCTGTGTTGGAGAAGAATACCTGAGCTCCTTGTCCATGCATTGTCTTTCCCAAGTACAGAAATGTGTTCATTCTCTTCACTTGTGTCCCCTCAACCGGGAGCTCTTGAGAACTCGGCCAGACCCTCTCTCATACGGCAGTGCATGTATAGGATGTACAAGACTGTCTATCGTACCTGAATCTGCAAGTAAACTTGTAAGTGGACAGGCTAATTACGATCAAAAGTATACAGAAGAAAACTTCATTTTT
This sequence comes from Lagerstroemia speciosa, assembly GCA_037672795.1. Lineage (NCBI taxonomy): Eukaryota > Viridiplantae > Streptophyta > Magnoliopsida > Myrtales > Lythraceae > Lagerstroemia > Lagerstroemia speciosa. The sequence goes on from CM075295.1 coordinate 9,258,158, forward strand.
ATGTTTCTGAAGAGCACGGAGCTGCATAGATTGCAAGCATTGGTAAAAAACCAAGACCGACACACTGCATATTTCAATAAGAAGATAGATGAGCCCTATGAAATGATCCAAGACAGAGGGACAATGTCCAAAGTTCATAAGGATGTCGTAAAGAGCAACCTCATTGCACTGATCAACGGTATTCTAGTACAATAGGGATGATGAAGATGGATTATCCGAGTTTAACATGGTTGGTTTTTCTGCTACGAACAGTACACCAGAAGACTTAAAACTGACTCGAGGTTTTCAGAAGAATCAGGCCTCTCTCCGTAAGAAGCAAGGGCCAGGCAAGGGAGAACTTGCGATGGGCTGATTATGTTGAGACCACTAGTGGTGCAAGGCTCAGTGGAACGATGTTTGAAGATCTAACTTTTCGAACTGAAAAAATCTAACACAAATAGTTAACGCTCCAAGACTACCTCGATGCTGTCAATACTTTTGAGGCGACGATAACTAACAAGGAAGTACGAATGCTGTGAGTTGAATTCAGCATCTCCTTGTGCCTGTTTAAGCTGACAAACTTGCAGGACGTGCAGGCCTTAGCGAGGTTACAAGAAGCTAGCAACGCACTCATTCAGCTTCGTATAATCCTTCATTTCCTAATGAAACTTCACATAACGAAACCACAAGGCAAGCCTTCATTTTATAGCACCTAACCTGGAAATGACTAACCAGAGAACGCCAATCAAGCGGGGCTGCTGCTCCCTTTGCCTTCTTTCAACAAAATCCCAATTTGCAGCCGAACGATCTAGTGGTCTAAAGGTCACTTCTACGTGATTTGGTGAGTTTGAGATCACGAGTTCGAGTATCGATCCGAGTAATATTGATAAAAGATACTCATAAACTTGTACCTTAACAAACACATGTTTTTTAAACTATACCAGACTTTTAGTTGTGCTGTGTTACGTAACGGTGTGGTTGGATTGACATTATTGCTACCCTCCTTTTATTAAAAAAAAAAAAAACAAAACTTCGATTTATTTTTATGAACCACGTATATGAATGCATATTTTTCTCTTCCTCCCAGATTAATAATCTGGGCAAGCTTATTTATTGACGAGCGAGTTGAAAATTCTCTTTTTAACAGTTTGGATAAAAAAAAAAATAGCGACAGGGAAACGAGCACGTCTTCATCATACCTTGGAGGATTGTACAGACCTTATAGCATTGATCTGAAAGAAGCCTACGAATATCAGATTCACTGGTAAACTGATAACACGTACTAAACTAGGTTCAGAGTACGACTCCCCACGGAGGTCAGTATCTGTAGAAAGTCTTCAGTAGAGCGATCATACTACATAGGTAACGCTGATATGGTATATCCGTCCAATTAAAATTTAATATGTAATTAATAATTATACAGTGATAGTTATTAAATCTTAAAAATCTTTAAAAATACAATAAATCGTAAATAAATAGTGAATTCTAATTAGAAAAAATATATAAATGGTAAAAAAATTAAAAATTCTAATAATTAGTGAACCATAATTGGAAAAAATATATATAAATAGTAAACTCTAATCGGACGGATATACCACATTAGCATCGATATCTGGAGTTTGATAGTGGGGCCCAAGCCGTATAATACATTATCCGATGGATTAGTCGCTTATTACGACACCGGATACTATTGATATAAAAAAGAGAAAGAGAGACATTGAGCTCAAAGAATGGGAAACGGCAATTGGTCCATTTATATGTTTTTTGACTTTTCTGGAACCTTATTGATTAGCACAAATTTTGGTCCCCACGACAATCATCATCAGCCAGGAAAGTGATATGACCTAACCAAACAATAAGAAATGTAGATTATATTAATAATCAATGAATGCCAGCATCAAAATCATCACAAAAAGCAGTTTAATAGGTTCAAAATTTACTCTCATTTTATTCGGCGATTCTAAAATTTCGTATTCGATTCTCTTATTTGTGTCAAAATATTCATTAGAAGCGTGCTCTTTGGATCTGATCTTGAAGAACACTGATTTTTTAAATTATATTAGGCTGTTATATATTTACGATTCAATATGAAAACTCGAATATTAAGAAAGCAGGATGAGATGATTAAATTGTTGTTACCTTCCGGTTTTAATTATAAAAAAAAAAAAGGGAAAAGAATGAAAAAGCAGCAGAGAAAATGACTTAGCGGCTGAGGGGATGCAAAAAGGGTGAGGGTGACGCAGAGGAATCTGGGCTCTAAATAAATCCGACGACAATCTCGGAATGACCGTTTTCCTTCAAGATAGTCACAGCCGTTGATTAGTGTTTGAAGTTCGCCCCCTGGCGATTTAATCTGCAGTTTTGTGTTTTGTTCGGACTGCTCCTGAGGATCGAGCGGGACGTCCGCCCCCACGCATGATTTCAACTTCACGCTCACCGCAAATCCAAGAAGGAATTGATCGTGACGTTCTTCCTCGATTCTCCATTACCTCAAGCTGCCGGCGACCGTTCCGACCATCCATGGGGTAGAAGAAGCTGTTATTTGCCCCTTCGCCACCATTAAAAGGTTTCCTCATCCCTCTCCTGCCCTGTCTTCATCAAACCATTCCTGTCCTTCTCTTTCCCTTTTTAGGATTTCTTGATTTTTTATATAACTGAGGCAACCAAGCACCTTCTGGGTCTGATTAGTTGTGGTTGTGATACCTTCTTCTCGTGGCACATAAAATAACTCGTAAACCACGTGTGTCAGATAAATCAGGATAAATCCTGACATGCTCGTGCCCCGAGGAATTGAACCCTTCACCTGAAAAGTAAAAAAATACTTGTTTATGTTTCCTTACTTACCATCTAGGCTATCCCAAAGGTAGGATTTCTTGAATTTACTGTTTAGTAAAGTAGTTCCTGAAAATAAGCGTAAAATATTATATGAATTTTTTATTAATAATTATTTTAATGTATAAAACTCGAATTTAATCTTGGATCCTTTAAGGGAAAAAAGGTGTTGAATCATTTCAACCGATTTATATTGGTACTGTTATGATATTTGTATTCGCATTTTTTTGCAATGTTTCCTTCTTTTCTCATATGGAAGCCCTTCTAATTGATGAGAAAGTTTTCGGTGCAACTGATATATCATATGACAGTGCTTATATTGTATTACAAGTTAACAAGATTCAGTTATTTTAAGAATTTTTTTTAATAAAATCTTGAAAATAAATTCATCTTAAAAATAACTAAATATTATTGATTTGTAACATAACGTCAGTACTAACACGTATATGACATGTTATGTACAAGACTTTCTCGTTCTAATTAATACTTCTTTTAGTAAAACTGTGATAAAGATTAGCTAAATGGCCTTTATCAGCCATTTAAGCCATTCTTACATTAAAATCATAGGCTTCTTTGCCTCTTGGGCTATGATAAGGGCGAATAAATTAAACCTCAATCATTATTATTATTTTCATAGACCAAGAAAAATAATTAAAAATATTGAAAAATAATAAGTGAAGAAAAGCCCACATCCCAGCTAGTTACATTAGCAAACTAAACGAGCAGGTCATCTCGTCAAAGGTTCCTCTTGCTTAAGGAGTAGTCAAATCTCTAATCTTGTAAATTTTCGTACAAGTTATACGCACGTTCTATCCATTTGAGCTAATCCTTGGGATTATGTTGAGTGTTATTAATTAAATGAATAAGATAAAATGGAATATTCTAAGAAGATGAAAGGGTGAAAGAAAATGGAGCAAACTAGCATTCCGACTGAATATGAAATGATTCAAAGAGGTTTTGTGTACCGTCTTTTTTTTTAACTGAGGTATCCGAGCATCTTTCGGATTCGACTAGTGGTGCTTGCAACACCTCCTCCTCGTGGCACATGCAATAGCCCACGAACCATGTGTGTCGGGTAAACTAGACGAACTTGACGGAATCGAGGATTATAAAGCCCTCACTTCACGAGGAATGCATATATGGAAATTTGAACTCGGGGAGTCTTGAAAGACCTCCCAAAACCCCACCATCAGGGCTGCCCCTTGCGGGCTTATATACTGTCTTATTAGTTGTTGAGCCATTGGCCTCAAGCATGATGGAGCAGCAATAGCTACATGGCTGTGTACAAAGATCTCGAAAATCTATCAATGGGAATCATGAAATTCCGATTTGTCATAGCGGATAGAATAATTTAACAAAGACGGACAAAATTAATGAAATTTATGAAATACTTTACGTTTTTCTATGCTGAAAGGGGAGACTGCACCTCGCACACCCTCAAATTCTCGTCTACTACCTATATCATACTGGTGAAATCGAACTCAGAACTTTCAAATCACATGGTAAGAACGATACCAACTGTACCGAGTTCTCTTTAAATTATTTTATTTTATCCCCTTAAAATCAATCCTTTTGCTCTCCTTTGTATTTCTTGATAATTTTTCTAGATTCATCTTTGTTATTATCCACTGTCCGAAATTTTAATGAATCATAGCTAATTCATGTTAAAAAACTTGGATAAGCCGAGTAATGGATAAGACTCTCTTAATTATTGATTTCTTCATTCACAGTCCTCATCAGTCACAGTCCTCAAATAAAAAAGACATTCAGAAGTAAGAGTGTGAAAGTGAAATTACTTTTTCCGACTATAAAGAAGATCGAAAGAGATAAGGGTTAAAAATTCCTAAAAATCGAAGATCCCATGTCGGAATGGTATTATTGTACTAATTAACATTTGACCTTTTATGGCATAGGAGGAGAATTCCATTCCACGGGCTCTTTGTGGACTGGTGCTGACTTAGTACCAGCAATACCCAATGAACAAAATTTGCCAATTCTAGTAATAAATTGATCCACCGGTAAAGAAGAGTTGCACGTCATTCGTGAACTTTATTAATAAATATTTAATATATTATTATTAAGTATCATTTTTTATTAATACTAATTATTTTTTAGATATAATTTGACAAATTTACTTGTTAAACATTCAGTGGTTAATTTCACAATATCATCCATTTCACCTGGCAACGTTATATATATTCAATGTGGGTGGAGATGCTGCAACTTTCTGCTTCGCTCTGCTCTGTCCCCCCACATCCCGACCTCACCGGTTCTTTCTCCTCCTTCCTCACCTCATCCTCAGGTGCATTCCTCCTCTACCCTTTGTAGCTCCTTGCCTGTTTTCGCTCTTCTTCTCTGTCAATCTGTATATACTTTGTGCTGCGAGTGATGTGGAGCTATGGAAGCTCGAAGGGAGATTTAGCGTGGCTTTATCTTGACTTGCTGGGTAAAAGAAGACTCTTGCTTTGGACGTCGGAGGCATTGGATCTCGGTCGTGCTTGGGAGGAATATTCCTCGCGGAACTTATCAGACAAAAGGGAGTGACGAGCTGAGTCGATTAACCAGTGTTCCCGTTTATGTTATCCGAGAATGCTGGATACTTTGTAGGTTAAACAGCCGTGTCCGTGCCCTCTTTTCTCTTTAATGGCTGGCGTTTACTTAGGCAGTTTGGTGGAACTCGTCGAATCTTAGGAAGCCACTGCCAACTGATCTAAAAGCGTAAAGCTGATTAATGAAAGCTCGGTTGATTTACCGATGTGTTAGGACTTGGCTCACTTATGCACTGAAGAATTCATTACAGTGCGGCTCGTGGCTTGAATATGACTCCTATTTGCTTTGTGATATCATTTGGAATTTTAGAATGCTACAAAAACTGAACTAAGAACTTAAATCTGTAGGGAAAGGTGTGGCTGCCTTTGTGAATTGCTTCATGGCAGCAGACTCGGACCGGGCATCGCGTTTGTGAATTGCTTCGTGATAGAAGACTCAGACCGGGCATCTAACTTATTATTTGTAGGAATAGGGGCCTTAGTTTCATAGAGAGCTACTCATGGTAAATGCTTTGAAATCATCTGCTGGATGTTGTGAGGTTCTATTTCTACTTGCCCCTGCCTTTACATTATTGGCAAGCAGTCTGGAAATTCAAGTTACTGCTTTGGAGCTAACCATGATTTACACAGGCATATGTTAGACTGAAATTCTATCTTATGCTGCTTGCTTGATGCTTTGATCTCAAACTGAAATTCGAGGCTGTATATATACTTTTCCATGTTTTTCAGTTTCACCTCCGCGCACTGCAGAACTCAAATAAATTGATTGATGAGTATACGCTTTAGCAGATACCATGCTCTAGGGCCATGATTTAACAGAGGATAACAGAAACTGGCACTTCAAAGAGTCTGATTCGTTGCTATCAAACAGAAGGTTTTAGTTCGATGGCTGGTGGTTGTTCATCATCATCTCTGCTGCCGTCCATTCGGATTGATTCTATCAGTTCTGATCCTTTTTTGGGATCAACTGTTCAAGCTCAGAAGTGTGGCCTGAGATCGGGTTCTGCAGGCCCCATTTCTCCTGTTTCCCCTCTCTACAGCTTCAAGAGCACGTTTTCGCGATCTTCTGTATTTTGTACTAATCTGTACCAGTCATCCTCCACAACATCCGAAGCTCATCAACTGCTTGGGAATCTGCCATTCCTTCCACATCCACCAGTACACAACAGATCCACTCCTCCTGTTGATTCTACAAACTCTTCATCTTTCTATACTGATGATATGGGCAATCAAAGTGATGAGAGGGATTCTGTGGATGTTATTGTGAAGGACTTGCTGAGTTTTCCTGGGGACTCTTCTGAAGGAAGCTTCCATGGACTAAATTGCATGGGTGACAAATCGGTTTTGGCAGAGCATTTGGAGCTACAATATCTATCTGACGAGCTCGACATAATTATGATTGACAATGGAGAAAGCCCAAAGCTCGATGTAAGCATGTTTCCTGAAACACTTCCACATTCCCCAAACCTAATGACTTTTCTGTAGCGATGTTTGATGGAACTAAGAATTGAGTTCTTACAAGTAGTAAGAAGAATTTCTTCTAGCGGTCTTCCTTTTTGAGCAAGTTCTTCACTTTGTTCTTCACAAGAAGCATTTAAGTAGCTAGTCTTTGCCTTCAGTATTTTGATGGGAAAGTCAATTTTCTAACGGTCTTCTCGCTTTACAATATTAGAAGAATGTTTCTCAGTTGTGATTTCTATGTTTCTCCAAGGATATCTATGGAACGAACCACTCATCACAGAAGCAAGCACCTGAATTAAATTTCAACCGCTGTATTGCAACACCGGGCATTGATTCCCCTTCAAGCAAATCTCCTAGTCCTAGTGCACATAAACCAAGGATGCGGTGGACACCTGAACTTCACCAGCAGTTTGTCGAGGCCGTCAACAAGCTTGATGGTGCTGAAAGTAAGTGACTCCCACATCTCACTGCTTGGTTATCAGTTGCTTATTTTCCTGCATGGGGTCCCACTAATTGGCTCCCTCGTGTGCAGAGGCTACACCAAAAGGTGTATTAAAGCTCATGAATGTTGAAGGTTTGACGATTTATCATGTGAAAAGCCATCTGCAGGTACATGCTTCAGTGTCTGTTGAAATCATTTGTAGAAGGGGCCACCTTTTAGCTCTAGCCTGCATTCTTTACCTTTCATATTGCATTTGCAGAAATATCGTCTTGCAAAGTACTTACCCGAGAGAAAAGAAGGTAATGATGTATCAGCAGCATTTTTTCACCCCTTCTTTATTTGGAGCTCACATGTAAGTCACTCATCTTTCTGCTGCTGCACCTGCATTTAGACGAGAAGACCTCTAGCCACGAAGAGAATAAGGCCACCAGTAGCAGTGATTATGATGGGAGGAGAAAAGGGTCAGTACTCTCAGTTGCACACTGTCTCAGTCTTGTCCTCTCTTACCACAATACTGTTCTGTACTTTACTGAGATTTAGGCAATACTTTGAGTTTCTGTTGCCTTTGTAGGAGCATGCAACTTACTGAGGCTCTTCAAATGCAAATGGAAGTCCAGAAACAACTGCACAAACAGCTTGAGGTACTTCACATGCATATACGCTGAGTCGAGGGGGGAAAAAACATCTTCCGAGCAATTGAGTCGGGATTGGTTGATTTATTGCTGGAGGAAATCGTGCCTGTGCAAGGAATGATCCTTAAAATCAAATGAATGAGAGGCAGTGAAGCCTGGAGTCCCGAACATGGCTATGATACCATGTGAAAGTTCAGAAAACTGAACTGACAAGCTGGAACTTTTAGATCACCAATTACTTGAAACTTCAACAAGCTTGTCAAATGATGCTATTGTAACATGTCTTTTTTGATTGAACAATAATGCAGGTACAGAGAGAGCTGCAGTTGCGCATAGAAGAACATGCTCGATACTTGCAGAAGATTCTGGATGAACAACAGAAAGCTGGCAGTGCCCTGACATTGTCAACCCAGAACTTGCCATCACCCGAAGACCGTAATCCTCCCAATCAGGCTGGGACGCCCAACTCCGACTCTGTTCCACCTGATCCTTTGAAGCACAAGAGCAGTCTCGACTCTGATGACCATGAATGGGAGAAGAAGAAAAAGAGGCTCAAGCTCGATGATGAGACGGCATCGCCGCCTTCTAGCGAGGTCATCTCATAGAGACCCCTAGAATGACTCTGGGAAACATTTATTAGCTATGTATTCCTAGCATCTGTATTGTTGTTGTATGCTATTGAAATGTGTTCATCGCCTATGTATTTGACAACTTGCTTTGGGGAATGGAAATCAGGTGGATGCAGTTCAGATCAGCTCAACTGCATGAATAGCTTGTTTTTCAATTATTTCTTGTCGTTGTTCAAGACAAGACTTAGAAATGCAAAATTTCAGTTACAAATAAGACGTATAAGTCTAGTTAACGGACAAAGGAGGGGGATAGAATCATAATTTCATGTCTATTTCTCTCTTCTTAATATCTACGATGCAATCACATGCATTTTATGTTCAGCTCACCGTGCCATCATTTCGTTGAGGTCTGTCCAAAATGTCTGTATAATGTAGCCATTGGTACATGTTTCGTGAAGAGAATCCAAATTAAAATGCGTCGATAAACTTGTCGGGGTGAACAGGCAATGAATAGGAAATGAAGAAGAAGAGATATGACTGCGATGCGTCTCTCGATATCTTGGACGTGGGATGAGGAAAAAACACAGGTGCCTAGGCTCCAATGTCTTCTCTCTAGACGGTGGATCAGTAACTTACATATTTGGTACAGTCAGGGGTAAAGATGAAACTTACAAATGCTCAATGGATGGGAGTGACTTCCTTTGTAAAGAAAATTCACTGAGATTTTATGCAAATTTACTAATTTAATTTATATTTTTATTAATTTATCTTATTTAAACCTCTAAATTCACAATTTAGTTTTTTTTGTAGTTTTGTCATCTCAGATTAGCCTTCTAGTTCCATTCCTAGTGGACGCGATTCGAAAAATGTGATGCACACTTCAAATGAGGTGATTGAGCATGATCATGGACAGATGATACTATCTTTCCTTTTTAATAGTCCTCTATCGTATCTTAATAGTACTGTACCTTAATAATAATTCAATTACGATGCTTTGATGTGTCACATGTGAGCGCTATGTTGCACACTCATAGTGTACCACAGCACTGTGATTGAATCATGCTGGAGCATAGTACTATCAAGATTTAATAAAGTTTTCACCAATTTTAATATCTTACTAGAGGCGATGTAGGCCATAGTTTGCCGTCGCATAGCTGGAGAAGTTTCTTAAAAAAATATATTTTACCGATTTCAAATTTCGAACACACCCAGAAATTCAGGACTTATGGAGCTTAGCCCGCGTCCTACTTAATTGCGTTTTCGCTACATTCTCCCCGCTAGCAGACAGAAACAGATCCATTTTTCCTTGTACTTTTCTATGTTTTTAAGGAAAAGTTGCGTCTTTCAGTTTAGTCAAAAGCATGACTATTGCCATCAAGAAAAAAAAAAGCATGACTGTTGAAGGTGATTGTGGACTCTTTCCCTCTGCTCCATGACTTCTTTCTTATATAGTATTCCAAATCCACTGTTAAGAAAGTCTTGTCCTTTTTGTCACTTTCCTAGTCCATCGAGAGATTTTGAACTCAGCGAGGAGAAGATAAATAAACAAATAAAGGAGTTAAGGTGAAGAGCTTCTTTGAGCAGTCTTCCTGGCTCCTACTTCTCTTCCCGCAGCTCATCGATAGGAATCAACAGGGCACCGCTGAGAGGATCTTGTCGAGGGGAGTTCTGCATTTTCCACGAATAAAGGTCTCCCCTTTCATTTCATTTGCACCATGACTCTGTCAGCCTTTTCTTCCTGCTATATAATCAGATTTGCAGAAATGAGCCGATCCCATCGCCATCTCATGGTGGATTCAGACTCTGAAGCTGCTTTATAGTTGTTCCCTTTGATTCTTGAGGTCCATGGCAGTCTTAAACAGTAAAAGTGGTGAAATGACACTGCTTTGCCTTATATGTGGATTCAGACTCTGAGGCGGCTTTGTGGTTAGTTTTAAACAGTAAAAGTCGTGAAATGGCACTGCTTTGCCTTCCAAAGCTCTCTCTTTTTCACTCGTTCCCACTCTTTATCTCCATTATTTCTTTTGTCAATACTTCATTTCCCTTTTTGGGGATGTACTGTTTGACAGTGAATCACGCATGATCTCTTGGTTGGATATTACCGTGCTTTCTTTGATGCCCCCAAAAGAGCTGCTCTCATTTTCTCGCCGTTTCCCTTTTCTTGTCCGTATTATGCTTGTCGGTGTTGTGTTGTGTTGTGGAGATTTTAGAGTCTACGAATATTTCCCATGACTAACACTTGTAGGGTAGTGGTGAGACCATGAGAGTGACTGGTCGATATGGTATTCTGTGAGTTGAGTTTGTCCTCATTGAGAATGGGTACTCACAGGTGTCACAGTGCGTCTTCTCCCTTATTCAAGAACTGTGGAGGATTAATCCAAATGAAAGCTCCCTCCTTTTGAAGGTTTTGTGGATTAGAATGAGATCCTCGTACTAACCAACCAGATCGTGTTTCAGCATGTGATAATTAAGATTAGCGGGATGTGTGACTTTCCGATGTTCCGATCTGCGTTGCACCAGTAAGTAAGCGAGCAGTCTCGTTGAGTTTCATTCTTTATATTCCTTTCTCTGGGGTTTCCGTGTTGTTGATTTTCTCTGGATGTTTCTTACTGTCGTTGTGTTTGGTTGCAGAAGTGCTTCTCCTCACGAATGTTCATATTCCGGATCGAACAATTTTGCCTCAGAATGTTCACTGCATGCCCTTCACCCTCCAGGAGTTGACTTGACTTTAGAGGTTGGTACAACAGAGATTCTGTCTTTGTGGCTTTTCCTTTCAAGTCAAAGGATTGCTTTTTATTTTCTCTAGCTCTTTAGCTAGAGTGGAGGCCAGTAACCTCCAATGCCTTCTCATGCTTTAAGTTTCAATCAATGAAAATAAGTTCTACATACTCCCCTCATAGAGCTTTAATCCTGAAGTTGAGGCGTTTGTCCTTCTCATTGAATTCCAATGCTTAGGGCCAATGCCAAATGGTTTTTCAGATTTTTAAGTGTCGCATGTATTTCTACTTTATTCCATTGGATAAAAAACTCCTTCAAGATGGCTCCCAATTCTCAATTTCCCATTGGTGTATCTAACTTTGGCTACATTCTTAGTTCGTCTGAGCATTTATTTAGCTAAAAATCTTTCATTTATCTGATTAGGTCTTGGCTTATGGCTTACCGTGTTCTATATTCTGTGGTCTTCTTCCTTATCCATCTAATCTCTTGTGCCATTACCTTTCAATTATATAGTTGGCTAGCTCCACAATCTTTCACTCATGGGCTAGTCTATGTGTTCCTTAGTATATTGTTCTAACCAATTTTGATGATGTGGACTTCCTCACTGTGACAGTTTCAATTGTGCACTGATTATTTGTTTATTCTAAAGGGGAGAGACTTTGTCAATCACATTGCAAGTGCAGGGTCTTGCACGAGAATGAACAGATATTATCCTTACAGAGACCAACTTGAACAGGATGTAAGTAGTTTTCTGGGCCAGATTTTCCATCTTATATCATTTTTCATTTATAAACTATTAGTTGTTGTTCGTTCTCCATTGCACTGCTCAATTGTTGGATTCAGTGTAATTAAAATCAGAATCCATGTTCTTTTCCATGAGATAGTTGTTAAATACCGATTTAATTCTACTTTTGTCTCGGAAAGTTGAATGAGGAAGTGCATTCAAGTGGTCTTGTCCTAGTTGTTACATTGTCAGTTATATGAAACTCTCTATTTTGCAGGTTCAGGTCTTGCAGGAGAAGCTAAAGAAAGAGATAGAACTGCATGCGGTTCTGGAATGTGCCCTTGAAAAAACAGCTGTAGAATTATCGAATCCAGCATGTCTTCCCCACCAGGTCTGTGCTCTGCCCTTTCTACAATACATTCCTCTGAAGATCATGCCTTTGCAGCATTATTCATTGTCCATTGCAATCAGAGGGGAAAAAAATCATTCAGCCTTATTAATAATGAAGTGTTTATAAAAGTTTTCAGTGTGGACTTGAAGTTGATGCAATTTAAAAATTCATTTATGCACAGGCCCAGGAGCTCCTTTCTAATATTGCAGTGCTGGAAGTTGCAGTGTCAAAACTTGAGAATGAGATGGTTTCTTTGCATTTCCAACTAAGTCAAGAAAGAAATGAACGTAGGCTTGCTGAATATCGTCTACAGCTTTCATCCTCGGAGTCGAAGTCTCTTTGTGTTTGCAACAATATAGGAAAAATGGTACATGATCTTTCTCTATCGGTAACATGATCTGTTCCTGTCATTTTCCTGTTTCCCAAATTCAGTAAATTCTAAGTTGTTTGTGTGTTTATTGAACATGCTTATGTAGGAAACAATTCTAAAATTTGATGTTAATACTTCATAAAAAATTACTGCGCTGTTTTTCTGTTAAGGCCATGCAATAGATTAATTTTTACTCTTTTGTGAGATGGACAAGTGATTCTCTTTTAGCATTCTTCAAACATGTTTGTTCGACATTCTCAAGTGTATATTTATATAAGAAAGTTCGACAAAATAACTCAATATTTTCATGGAATTGGTAGATATTAGCCGCCCTACAGCTTCTAAAAAGGATCTTATTTTTGCTCTCCTGCTTTGCGTTGCCCTAGTCTACCTTTCCATCTTCTTCTCCTCAATAGAAGAATGAAAGATTGACTCTGAAACCTAAACTTCAAAGTTCCCTTCCCGTAGGAATTAACCGATCAACCATCAGATTACACTGGTGAAGTATGTTCTGTGCACTCAGAGATTCAGGTTCATGTTTGATCTATTCGAGTGTACTTATTCTGCTTGTAGCTTGATGATGATTATAGTTTTGGTGGTCTTTTCATCTTCAATACTAATTTTCTGTGAAATTTATTGAATTCTTTCTGGTCCATGAAAATGCTAAAAATACTCTCATCTCTATGACTGTCTCACTGAGTTGCCCAATTGAGATCTACATATGTTTTATTTATCACTTATCATCTCCATGAGAATGAACCTGCATCCTTTTCCTTTCATATCTTCTCAAATTATAAATGCACATATATCTACACATGCATATACAATATCTTTTGGTGCTCTTAATCTGTCTTTGAGTTACCCTGCCATCGGATTTCCAAATACGTAATTTCTTCTGGTGGAAATGGTGCTAAGGTTTTCTGTTGCAGGAGGACACTGCTGACTCCACTGCATCTTTCACTGACATTTCTTTGAGAATGGATGCAAAATCTTGTAAATCCAAAGAAGATTTGAGGAAGCTTCCCAAGGAGATGCCACTCAATGGCCTCTCTGACTATCCTAATAAACTCTCTGAAGAGATGGTCCGATGTATGAAGAATATATTTATTTCCCTCACAGAGTCTGCCTTGCCTTGCCAATCTTCCACATCACAGACCAGCCAGTTATCACCAGTCTCTCCACATGGGAATCTTTCCAATTCGAATTCGTCATGGCGGTCTTCATCTGATCGCTCTCTCATCTCATCGTGGGTTCAGAGTCCCCAAATAGATGTACATAGTAACCTCGAAGTGTTGACACTGGAGAATGCTTGCGACCCTTACAGAGCTCAGGGTAAATTGAGCTGGGTGGATGTTGGAAGTTATGGGCTAGCAACTGAAGTTTCTTGGATGTCTGTTGGGAAAAAGCAATTAGAATATGCCGCTGGGGCTCTGAAGAGATTCAGGTTGGAATTCTACTGACTTACATTGCATGTTCTTTTAGGAAATGGTTATCTCTGTGGCATGACACAGACCATCAATATAACTAGTGTTTGATCTGCGCTACAGGTAAAATGATGCAAAGTGGTTATTGTAATTCATCATCTGAGATATTTTACATAAATTCATCAGTAATTACCTCTAAATAGTCTGTATAGGCGTCTATCCCGACATTTTTCCACGAAAATCTTTGAGCAGATAGACTATTTGTGCATTCCATGAGGTAAAGACATGAGCAAATAAATGGAAGGTTGGGATGAGAATCAAATTGAAGAATCACAGGAGGGTTTAGGACCATATCTTGATTTTTCACTTCTTTCTGGCGGTGAGAGACATTATGGATTAAATTGTCATTTGCTAGTCTTAATGTGTGATCTGTACATTGCAAAATTTTTTAAATAAGGGTAAGGGCTCTATGTACTTGTGCACGTGCATGTGCATGCATATGTAAAAGAGAAAAAGAGGGATTGGTGTGGTGGGGGGATTAATTTGTTATTTTCAATCCACTTAAGAATGGCCTGGGACATTTTTATTCTGCTTTTATGCTTCCTGGCGAACAGGGCACTTGTGGAGCAGCTGGCCAAGGTGAATCCCATCCATCTAAACAACGACGAGAAGCTTGCTTTCTGGATCAACTTATACAATGCCATGATCATGCATGTATGTGCATTCTTATAATTCCCTTGTTTTTGTTTGTACTTCATAGACTATGCATTCATAGACATTCAACTGACAAATAGACTACTCTAGGCTTACTTGGCTTATGGAGTCCCGAGAAGCGACCTGAAGCTGTTCTCCCTGATGCAGAAGGTTCTTCCGATCTCACTGTTTTATTTTGACGGAAGGTAATCATAGGAGCTTCAATGCACTATATGTTTCAAATTCATTTTTCTTTATTCTTATTTTCCAGGCAGCATATACTGTTGGAGGGCATTCTTTCAGCGCTGCTGCTATTGAGTACGGAATTTTGAAGATGAAGCCACCAATGCACAGGCCACAAATTGTAGGAACCCACTAGAGATTATCTACTCTGCCTTACTTATATATTTATATATGATCCTAATTCCGATCTCTGTGAAAACTACTCATATTCACAGGCTTTCCTTCTTGCACTACACAAGCTGAAGATATCAGAAGAGCAGCGTAAATCTGCTATAGATTGTTGTGAGCCCCTCGTGGCATTTGCCCTCAGCTGTGGAATGCACTCGTGTCCTGCTGTAAGCTCCCCAGGCCTTCCTATTTGCTATTGACTTATAGCACTTGCTCCACATACTTTGCCAGGAATTTTTTTTATAAACCCGATTTTCAAGTTTGATCCATCTTGCACCCTGAAGCTTAAGAGTTCCCAGTGTGCACCCTCTATTTTCAATTTTTCCCTTTCACTGGAGCAACGCCCAATCTGATCCCATGTGAAGGTAGTCGATGTAAGCACCTGACTTTCATTGGTGGATGTAACCAGATCTGTTCTAAGACCTGACAGTTAATAACTTTGATTCTCCAATGTTATAAAGAGTCTGGTTTAAAGTAGCTGAAATTAAAACTTAAGGGCTGGGATCACCCTGAAGCATAATTTCAGGGTTCAAATGAATGGCATATGAAATTTAGGGTGCATTAACAATCTAATGTGAATTATCTGAGGTGCAAAACACACCTATTCCGAAAAAGCAAAACAGCTTTCTCTCTGTGCTCAGCTGCTACTAAGCGAATCTGCAAATCTGTTTTTCCCCCTCTAATCCTGCTAATGCACGTCAATTGTTACATAGCAAGCTGGTAATTGCTGAGTCTACAGCACTTTGTTTCCCATGCAGCTAGATGTGATTGGATAACTAGTCACCTTCTTGAACAGCTGCTGGTTACTTAGCAGATGACACTTCATCTTTACTGGATTAGTCACCTACCTATCTCATTACATGTGCCATCTCTTTTCTCTGCCCGGTGAAAGTCTTTTCTCTGGACTGAGTCAGCTGAACTGCAGGTGAGAATCTACACAGCCAAGAATATGAGGGAGGAGCTCCAGGAAGCACAGCTTGATTTCATCAGGGCTTCAGTCGGGGTCAGCAGTCGAGGGAAGTTATTGGTGCCTAAGATGCTGTATTGCTTCGCGAAGAGCTTTGTAGATGATTCCAATCTGGCAATGTGGATATCACACTACCTCCCGCCCCGTCAGGCTGCCTTCGTGGAGCACTGCATGTCACAGAGACGTCAGAGGCTTCTTGGGGGCTCCCGTAACTGTGGGATCCTCCCCTTCGATTCCCGATTCCGTTATCTGTTCCTGCCTGAAAAGGTTCTGATTCAATGATAGTGTGCTGTCTGGGTTGAGAGAAATGAGAATGGAATTCATCGGAATTGGATCTTTCCCTGGATCTAGTGGGAGGAAGCGGAAAGGAATCATAGCTTTGCCAAGGTGTGGACTGGTCTAGGTTTAACTGCTCTCTGTAAATGAGCTAGGGTCGTGACTCATTCGATGTGAACAATGGGATGGGTGCAAATGTGCATTTTTCTTTGTCTTTTAAAGCCTAGATCTTCTTTATGCAGCCAATAGTTGTTGATATTGTACATCCCTTCATCTTAGGCAACTGCTTTGTTGTCTGGTCTCTAATACTCAATTATTAGCAGTTTTTACAAGGAGAGCGCATGGGATGCTCACCACTAACTTCGTGAGTCCTAAGAAGTATGATTAGCCTGGTTCAAGATGGCGGTCGGCCTGTAATACCGACCCTTTCCTGTGTTAGTGGTCATCTTAATCCCATCCATTATGGCTTGAGCATTATGGACCGAGACTTAAGTTTCCTTGTATGCCTGCAACTTGTAACTGTGTCTACTGGGTTGGGTCAGGTCAGTGCACCTGTCTGAGCTCATCTGAGCTCAGTTTTAGAAACAGAATCTCCTTTAATGTCAGGGATCCGAGCACCTTCGGTTTGGGCGAGCCAGCTCTTGACCCAATTGTTCTCTTGTGCTTGACCTGCTGGTTAGTACCCTACTTGTTCTTACTAGGAAAGAACAGCCATCTGTTTATGCAAATGCATTTGTCTATGGACAGTTAACAATGAGGTGAAAATTTGATGCAGTACAATAAGGACCCGAAAATGCGGGTGCTTGCACTCAAAGAATCTTCGAGAACAGGCAATGAGGTCTGCGGCTGACACAAATGAATTCAAGGGCCGTAATCTTCATCCCCAAGCAGGTTGCATATGTCAGAGCATTCGACCAAACTGCACAGAACATCAGCAAAGCAATGCCTGAGGCCTGTGATGGAATAACCGCAGTGGTATGACGTGAACAATATTGAACCACATACCAGTACCGGCGGCTCCGGAAGCCTTCCTTGAAGACAACCAAGGGTCCCCTAATGTTGAGTGGACCCTCTCCGGGGGACCCATCACCACCCCGGATGCAGGTGGTGACGCACTTGGTGGTGCAGGACTCGGCCTTCCTTGACCTGGGCCGCTGGATCCTCGGCTTCCTGCAGTCCTTGGGCGCGGGGCACTCCCCGGACAGCTCCTGCGGTATGTTTGACAGCGTCTCTGACTCAGGCTCCTGTTCCGGTTCTGCAGAGGAAATGGCGGTCGGCAGGGAAAGGGACAACGGCACGGCCAGCCAGGCGGCTGAGGCAAAGGCTAGGGAGCGCCGGCCGATGTTAACCTGAGTTCGTGCTGTCAGACACGAATGCGAGCGCTTCGCCGATGATGAGCAATCAATCCGAGCTGTCCTAGTCCATCCATTAACATGAAGTAGCATTCTTCTGATATGGTAATTATTCGGATCTGGGCAGGGCTTCCTCTCTCATTTTCTGGCCCCAGAGCTCCTCCCCGTGCTTTGACCTGACCCTTTTGCCTTCCTTATCCCTTTTTCCTACCAATCCAGTGACACAGGACATGTTCCGAGTCGTCTTGCAGATACTGCCAAGGTTCTTGGTTTGGTCGTGTCGTCTCCATATCCACATGTTGAGACCGATACGTCGTTTGTGTCTTGTGGTTTGAGAACATTCACACCACCACCATCAAGTATGTCCTCTTCTTCCTACTGGACGTGAATATTCCAGATTAAGCAATAGTCTTGAGCTAAAAAACAAAGAAGATTCTGCAGAAAAACATCGACCACGAAAACATACTCAGTTAGAGTTGAGTTCGGGCCGAGGTGGATCACCACAGTTAACTTAAGATTTGCTTCAGGGCGAGTTCAGGCCAAAGTGGGTCGCCATGGTTAACTTAAGAATATTAGTGTAGCTTGTGAATATGGGGCTTGCCCAGCTATGACTGATCGTGGTCTTATATGAAGTGAATTGGATTAGAAGGTGGGAAGAAAAGGAAGAACCGCAAAGACCGCAAAGTTCGAGGGGCTAACTGCAAAACTAAATCTTTTCTGCACCACGGGATCGAGGAAAGGCGTGTTTGGGGCTCTTTCCGAGTGGACTTTTTATAACCCGTCGCCTTGCCTGATCCCAAATCCAATCCCCAAACAGAAGAATTCAATCGTTCCCTCTCTCTCTCTCTCTTGCTCCCTCTACGGAAAGAACAAAGCACGTGACAGTTCACTTCAGATTGAGAAACGAGGAAGAGAATGGATGGAAGACGATGATGGGGGCTGAGTCCAACTCTTCTTCTTCTTCTTCTTCTTCTTCTTCGGTGGTGGTGGTTGCGGCGGAGCTGTGGAGGCAGAGCGTGGGCTGGGGCTGCGGCTGGGCCACCTTTGTTGCCTTCCTCTTCATACTCGCGTGGCACTACACTTGGAGGTTCCTCTCCGTCTACCCCTTTCGCCGGTTGAGTGGGTCCTACGCCAACTCCCTCCTCTCGCCGCCCAGCAATCCCCAATTCAGGTGCCCTGTTCTGACCTGCTTCCTTAAGCTCATCTCTTTCGGTTTGATAAAAATCGGTTTTTGGACGATGCATGTGTAGAATGCCCTTTTGTTTTCTAAATTTATGTCGAACTCTCACTTGATCATGTACCCGTAATCGCTAACTCATTATAAACTGAATTTTACATCTCGGTTTCCCTTTAATTACTGGGTGTTTCCGGATTGGACTGTTTCATTTATTGTTGAATACGGTGGGGGCGGGGGGGCGGCTGATGAACCCTTTTCTTTTGTCTGAATTTCGTTCCCTTCTGCAGGGTCTCAGAGATTGTGTCAGAGGATGATCTGAAGTTCCTGATAGACAAGTTGGAGGAGAACCTGGATGAAACGGAGAAATGGGAGACGGTGACAGAAAGAAGGAACAATGCGGTATACTACACTGCGAAATGCTGCAGGCCGAAGGTATCTGCTTTTATACACACAGTTCATTACACAGGCTTCGTTTTTTTTACTCCGCTTTTGGGGTATGCATTTCATTTACATATACTACGGATTTGTATTAAGACTAACTGTGTTGGCTCCATCTAGTGTGCTTTCCACATCTACTGTGGTAGTTCTTTTGATAGGTTTGATGCTGGAAGCTCTTAGTTAACTGGATCTGTGGATTGTGTCATCTTGCTCCATTTACTAGGATTGGTGTAGTTTCTTTAGCGGGCAAAGATTGAAAATGGGGCAGTATTTGGAAAGTCAAAAAGGAACAGTTATACGATGTTTACTTTCAGAAAGATCAAACATGTGTTCCTGTGGAAATGGTCCTTAGAATCTCTAGAATGTCAAGGAAAAATGATCTATGCATCACTTTCTAAGAAGAGTTTTACGTCATGATTAAGCTGCCGAGTTTATGGGCCCTGCAAATTCATTTGTAAAACTGATCACTTTCTGGAGCAGATAAGGGTGCTTCATGAACGGTCTGGTTTCCTCATCTATTTTAACTGCCTGCCTATAGTTTGAAGGAGCTGTTTGCTTAAGTTTTTACCCTAATAAATCATTTCTTTTAAATATAGCAGCGAGTTTGATAAACTACTGGGATGGCCACCTCTCACCTTTCTACTAAATGGACAGACAGGAACAAAGTAGCTTTTGGTTGTAGATTTTTTGATAGATGGGAGTACTGCTAGTATATCATTCTTTATAATTTTTGAACTGGGTCAGGTCCCTAAATGGTAGTGAACATGATGACAAGTATGGTAAATTATTAGAAGATAGTTTGGATGGAACAGTTCTTTTTACAAACAAGTTCCATAAGCATGCCATAGTATCTGGTGTTGTATGGTGATTGACTCTACATGATCACTGATTGCTTGCAGAAGGGCCCCTTGAAGTACTTGAGTGTGACAGTCTTTGAGAATTGCTCTCCAGAATTTCTAAGAGACTTTTACATGGATAATGACTATAGGATGTTGTGGGACAAGACTGTGACTGCTTTTGAGCAGTTGGAAGTTGACAGAAGCAATGGGACTGAAATAGGCCGAATAATTAAGAAGTTTCCTCTGTTGACAGCCAGAGAATATGTGTTAGCATGGAGATTGTGGGAGGGATCTGGTTCATCTTTCTATTGCTTTACTAAGGTAATTTGCAAATTTTATGTCAAGTGACTTCACAGTTCTATCTTTTACTTGCAGCTCATGCAAATCTTGGGCATGATACCTTCTCTCTCTCTGTCTCTCTCTCTCTCTGACCTCGCATTGTCCAAATCAGCAAAATAGATGGACAAGTTTGAATTGGAAAGGTGTTTATCTTAATTGGCATTGTCATTTTATTTGCACTGTTCCTATTCCTATCCTTCTCCTTGTTTTTTTCCTCATTATAGAAGGCTCGCCATGATGTACACTTTTCAGTGGATAGAGCTCCACTTTCCCATGACATTATTGTACAAGTTTGTTTGATTGCCATCATGATGTCAACGAACAGGTATGATAGCAATCCTAAAGGGTTGCACGTGAGATGGGTTGTTCTGGTATGACCTTCATTATCTATTCAGAGATGCAGGATTTCCATCCTGTACATTCTCCTTTTCTCTGTCACTTTGTCCCATTTCTTTCCCTTCTATCTGAAGAATTGAAGTACATGCAAGTAGGTAGAGAAAGAGATGAAGAAGATTCTGGTGTTTCTCTTCGTTTAAGGTTGAACCTTGTGAATAATAATCACTTGATGAAATATGACACTCAAGGTTGATACATGCTAGTAGTATTAGCAATCAACTGTAAAGGGGCAGAATATAGAGGTTGTATGTAAGTGGGACTGATATTGTATGAGATCATCTCTGCATTTTACTACGAAAATAATCATTTTGAATGTCTCTTTTGGCCTTTTGATGTTGTGGACCTCATGCTATCTATTCCTTTGATCTAATCTAACAGGAATATGAACATTCATCAGCACCGCGGCAAAGGAAGTTTGTACGTGTTGGATACTTTAGATCTGGATGGAGAATCAGGAAAGGCAAGCTCTGAAGCTCTCTCTTTCTATCTCCTTTTTCCCTTTTCATGCTTCCTCTTCTATCTAGATGATGGAGCCAGCCAAGTGTTATCAAGTCTGCAAACAAATTTGTAGCATCTTTGGAAGAAAATGATTGCTGTTTTCATACATTCTCAATTGCAACAGCGACCTGCCCTGTTATTGATTAGAGCAATTCTCCATTATTCCCATGTATTGTTAAGTGATATAACAACAATTGCAGCTCGGGCAACTGATTGTTGTAGTGCTGTTCTCAAAATTGCAGTTCCCGGTAGAAATGCTTCTGAGATTAGAATGTTTCACCAAGAGGATGCCGGTTTAAATGTGGATATGGCAAAGTTGGCTTTCTCAAAGGGCATATGGAGTTATGTATGCACGATGGACAGTGCACTTCGCAAATATTCTACTATGAGTCATCCTCGGCGAGGTTCAGCTGTTACTGCCCTCTCATTAATCCAGAAGGTCTTGACTCTCTGGCTGTAGGATCTCATGATGGAAACTTCTTTGATTGATAAGGAAATGAGAATTCAGTAGTCGATTTTGGTGGTATCATCATGAAAAATGGTAGTAAAGTACTGCTTCATATAGCTTTACCAATGACAATTTATATGTTATAGAAGGCACATTATAACAAAACAATCCCATGTTAGTTCTTTTCCTTAACCATCTCTGTGTTAGAGCTCGGCATCTCATGACATTGCCTAAAGAAAAGATAGGAGCTACATGTAAGAAATTATTGTCATAACCTTATCGTCTAATTCATTGAGATAGCAGCCATTATCATTATACACAGCATAAATCTATCATGGTTATAAGAGTCCTTATGCCGTTCTTATTCTGTTGTCTGAAAAGTCATTTTTCTTCCAAACAGGTTCCTCCTGGATTTGATAACAAGAATGCGAATACTGGAACCCAAACATCTGCCACAACTTCCCTTCGTTTGGGCCGAAAGAGCACCACTGAGGAAGCCGGAAAATCCAAAAAATTGCTGAGGAGGCCATCAAAGAAGTTCCTTGCAAACAGTGTTATCCTTCTCGGAGGAGTCCTTTGCCTGACTCGGGGGAACCCAGCACTTGGAGCCAAAGTTGCAACAACCTATATCTTGACTAAACTTAGTAAGCGCAGCGGTTCTTCTCCAGGTCAGAGCCTGCAGCAGCACTGAAGCTGCAGAGGAATTCCACAAATCCTCTCTCCAGGTTCGGGTCAGTTGAATGGTTGAAGTAAAATTCTTCAAGAGGTGACTAAAGAAATTTTAAGAACCAAGGTTCACATATGATCTGTGAAAATGGCAACACCTCGTCAGTTGATAATAGCTCTAGTGGAGCTAAAACAAATGATTATTATATAGTTTGTTTTGACGCGTGTGGTTGCTGTAGCCATAACATGTCCCAATATGCAGTAATAGACCAAGGATACACAGTTCACTGGCAATGTAATATGTCCATGGAGTGAGGGATGCATTGTTAACCTTTTATGCCAGAGCCAAATGAGCTGATGTAGATGAAATTGTGTGTAAATTTTAAGAGTTTGTAAGACTTTGAGCTGACCTCAAACATTGATGCTGTAGTTTGCTCGACTGCTCGGACATGAATGGAGATGACCAATGCATGTTCGAGCTGTCCATGTTTTCATCGGTTCTCACTAATGACAGTAATGGAGTTTCTCAAGTGTTGTACGACGGACAACCAACCGGGCATGTGCATGCATGTTCTAGTCTCGGAAGCACCTGTTGGAGCAGTCACTAGTTACGAGCGAGCTTTATCTCCATTTCATTTGATTCGGTGAGCAGCTTCAGTACCTTTTTGGTCCTTTCACTTCAATTCCCTACTATTCTGAAACCGGAATAAATTTTCTGTCTGTGAGACGATAGTTCAGTGGCGTCCAGTGGCAACAGGGATTCGAGTATGTTCGCATGACGATGACATGATGATTATTGATTCTGCTTCAGTCCTGACTAACAAAGTTCAATGATGCTGGAAGCAATGAAGGCCTTATTGAACAATGGAAAGCCGACTTCCCCTTCCTTGCTGCCGTCCAATGTCTCCGGTAGCAGCTGAGTTAAGATCACCATCACAGTGTCACCTTGATTGGAATTTGGAAATATGATCACTATGGTGGCATATCCTTTCTGAATATTGGACCTTATGGGCGTCAAAAACATGATTTAAAAACAAAAAATATTTCTTTGAAATCATCATCTTGACATAAACATATGACATGTCACGTGCCCTTAAATATTTGACTCGTGCTAACTGATTGTAAGACAACCTCAATGGTTACTCCATTGGTAAGAAGAAATGTTAATATCTTCACTATTTAAGGTTCAAAATCCCGTGTGACAATATTAGAATTAAGTGGATGAAATCCGGATATTACGTTATAAAAAAAAGGGAGAAATAATTGATCGCAAAGTGATTTGCACTTATCCGTGCTGTACGTTTTATAACCTGGACCCACGAGAAGGTATCTTGTGTCCTAGTAATAAAATTTATTTATTTATGTATTTTTTTCAAAAAATAAAAAAAAAGGCAACCTTAACAATAAGTAAATTTTATTGATTGGTATTATCTTATTATACTATTATGTGATAGTACTGTTATATAAAATAATTTCTTTGGGTCCATGGGACCAATCCGACCAACCAGAGAAGTTCGTAACGTGTGCATGCAACGGATACACCATGTTTGTGCCTTGCAGTGATGCGTTTGGCATCCCATGCGATCTTACAAGATTTGGGAGTGGGAGATAGGCCGGCTCCGTTGGCCCACTCTCCATAAGGCTGAATTTACATGATGTCAAAATTCAGTTATTTTTCAGTTTCTTTTAATTTTTAGAATGAAATTAAAATTTTATAAGAGGTAAAAATATTTTTGGCACTGTTCCAATGGGTGTTTTTAAAACTAACACCGTTTTCTATCAATTTGTAAAAATAGCACCATTATTTAAGGTTGTTTTGTGAATTTTGAATTAATTCACATTCTGCCCTTGTCATTTCTGTAACCCTAACCCTAATTTCATCTCCTCTCTCGTCTCTCCCTGCCTCCCATGCCCTCCTCACTTGAAAATGTCAAATCTACTGAATTGTACCTCAACTCGACAATATAATCCGTTAGAGACGTCTTTGAATTTTTTGTGTGTGTAATCCGATATAAAACTCGCACCCGATTACAATTTTTGTTATCCAGATTGTGAATAGACGCCCAAGTCCGAGCCCAACACTGATTTGATCAGGGGTTGCAGGGGGCAAAGCCCCCGTTGTAAGGATTATGCATTTTTCGGGAATTAAGAGCATAATGTCTCTTCATTGTATTAAGTAGCTAAGGTTGGGGTTCCACTTGTACTCCGCAACTATTTACTACTCATAATGAAGATTGTCACTTGTCCTTTGTCCGTGGACATACAGATAACACCCTACCGTTCCATACCATGTATATCAGGCGTCCACTTTCCTTCTCTCCCTTCTTCTGTGCACTTCATTTACTTAGTCGATTCTTGATATAATCCATAAAATATTAATCACCATAGTTATCGAATATGAGTTTACTTGTTTCTTAAGTCACAAAATATCTTTAACACTCGACTATTCAAAAATTGGACCGTTAAAATCCCCCTATTACTGTGTTCTTTTTCTTGATAGACAGTGCCCGAAAGTTTTGTATACTAATAAAATCCAGTCATTTTATAATCATTTTTTCTTTTTATATTTTATAAAAAAAATTTTAAAAATTTGATTTGATCTTATTGGCGAGTGTCACCATACAACCGTTACACACAAGACTCTCTGCAGGAGGGGGGACAGATCTTTAAAGAGAATAACAACAAAACTAGTCCAATCACAGGTATGGATTGCGAATACAGCTAGACGTTTGCTTTCAAATTCCATTGAAGATGCTGACAGTAAATAGTATCAGCATTAACAACCTGTTCCTCTTAAAAAAAAAATCTTATATTAGAATTTTATGAGTGAAAAAAATTTATAATTAATATAATTTTATTTTATACTAATCTGACTCTAATTTAAATTAGATAAAATTTATTAATTTTTTGGTTTCCAGTAAATATATACAATAAAAAAATGGTTACAGTTTCAAATCTTTTTCCTTTTTTTCTTTTGGTTGGTAAAGAAAATATGTAAATATAGAAAGAGATAGAAAGAATATGGAATAAAGAGTAATGAGAGTTCTGTCCACTTAAATTTGACCTAACCAAGCAAACTATGACATAAAGTAACGAGCAATGTAGATAAAAGTGGTTTAGTGCATTAGTACCATCCTCCATCAGTGATCACGAGCTTCCTGTTTTCAATTCCCATTGGTGGGAGCACTTGTGCCACTGTATTCTCTTTTCTCTTTGTCAGTTAAATATACGTGCTTTTCTATGCACTGAAAAAATGGGTGCTGCATGGGGTCTATGTATGCATAGACATCTTCCTCTCCCCTTTTCCTCCTCCTTCCTAAGCCAAAACCCTTGGTCTTCTCCAATTCTGTCGTGTTGAGGCTGTGTTATTTTGCTGCTAACAGGCCTCAATTAGCTTTGGCTCGATACAGTATGTCTAGGAGGCATTGAGATCACTCGCACGGCACACTGAAAAGGTACTGGTTACTTCCCGACCAAACCCGTCTATATATAGATAGATCATCTGTTAGAAGTTAAATTTCATTATGAGCCGTTTAAAATATCCTCCGAGCATGCAACAGGTTACACACACATTTATCTAAAAATTTAAATTTATACATGTAGCGGTTTCCTTTTCTTTTTTCATACATTAAGTTTTAATTTATCAACCGTGCGATGTGGGATTTTATTCATTAAAAAAAATGCTCGGGGATCAATTTCTAGCTGCAGGTATGCAGTTTTCATGTTCGATTCCACTACTCTAGCTTTTGGAAGGGAACGATTTCAGCTTTGTGAACTATCTGAAGTGATTGAGTGAGGTAGCTGAAGAGGGCTAATATATATATATATATAGATATATATAGAAGAAGAAGAAGAGGAGGAGGAGGATGTGGAGGCTGAAGATAGCAGAAGGAGGCGACAGCCCTTACTTGTACAGCACAAATAACTACGTGGGCAGACAGACATGGGAGTTCGACCCAGACGCTGGAACCCCGGAAGAGATCGCCGAGGTCGAAGCCGCCCGTCTCAATTTCTACGAGAATCGGTTCAAGGTTAAGCCCAGCAGCGATCTTCTCTGGCGATTCCAGGTACGTATTACACACACACACACACACACGCTTTTCATGCGTCAACTCCGTGGAGTTGATCTTCTTCGGGTACAGTGAAAGGTGGATGCCTCTTTTGGATGGATTATTTGACGTACGTATCATGCCGCGGGATTTACATAGTGTGATAAACTAATAAAATTTAGCTTTTTAAAATTCATATTATAAAAATTAAAAAAATTAAATTTTACTAGTTTATAACATCATATAAGTACTATCATATTGCTTAGCGGAGTCGGTCAATCGAAAACCTATTCGGTGGACCAACATGAGTTAGGCTCGATCAACGCACTTTGAAACTCAACATGATAGTGTAATTTGTTCGCTTTTCCAGAGACAGAGCAGGATTATTAACAGCAACTAAATAATTAAAAGATTCACGGCCGTTTGTCTTTTTCCTCCGCTCTAAGATCCACGGCTAAAGAGAGCAGTGAGGTTAGAAGTAAGTTAGTTCAATTGGTTCCATATTTAGCTTTTCTAAGTAAATGTTTTATATTTGAATCTTTGTGAATAAAAAAAAATTTATGCCGAAAGAGTTTTATTATTTAGTGGGCTGATTTGACTCGGATAAGATTAGTCAACTGCTTATATGACTTCTGAATACGAGTGGCGTTGATAAAAAAATGAGAGCAATAGTTGATATATACTTCAGATATTCCGTGATTTTGGGCAGCTCTCAGCATATACCCCCACCAAACTAGACCTCGGTCTGAGCCAGCACCACCCACTAAGAAGGGATCCCATAGAAATATCCGGGTGTATGGGGAGAAAGTATTTTAGTTACAGTATTACCATGTCACAGTGCTTACGTGTTAACACTGGCCAATGAAAGTCAATTATTATTTGAGTTGTTTTCCTGCTTTTTATATTTTATAAAAAAATTATAGAAATAACTGATTTTAATTGGTCGGCTACGTTATGACACCGTCATGTAAAAGACTTTCTCTATGTGTAATGTGGCAAATTGTTGAGGGATGATAGAGTGCTCCAGGCTATCGGATTATGCGGCTCAGTACGACCCATTAACTTTAGTAGGCTGAGCCGTCATGATCCAATAATAGTACAATCCGATACCACGGGGTCTAGATACATCATTATGGGGGCCAAATTTC
Source organism: Lagerstroemia speciosa (assembly GCA_037672795.1). Taxonomy (NCBI): domain Eukaryota; kingdom Viridiplantae; phylum Streptophyta; class Magnoliopsida; order Myrtales; family Lythraceae; genus Lagerstroemia; species Lagerstroemia speciosa. The sequence goes on from CM075295.1 coordinate 9,285,946, forward strand.
GTCGAGCTTGCACCAAATTCAATTTAAGTCATACTCGGTATTTAATATGATGTTACCTTCTCAATTCATTTATATCGATGGTCTGGACCGGCAAAATCTCTGATAGAGGAAAAATGAGCACATGTAATTAACTATGTCAATTGTCACCGGTCTTGATTTTCCTTTTGCAGGAAATTATTTTATATCAAATTGGGAGAATGCATTTTCACTTTGAACATTAAATGAGTCTCTATGAACGAATCAGAGTGAGCGACGGGAGAGCCGCGAGTAGTTCAGCTACTGAATCGGAGCATTGTAAATCCTATTACAAACTTCGATTGCTGGTTTTGCTTAACTATATAATTCGAAGATGATAATTGTAAATAGAGCCTCAAGTGTGGCATTAAATGAATTAATTAAAGTTTATTAAATTTCTAATAGAAAATGATGTGTTAAAGTTTTATTTAATTTGAGCTTCTAACCCTCTAACTTTGAAAAATGGGTAATTTAACCCACCAAGCGACTGTATTTGAAGAACTCATCCCAACCGTACCTGCAGTTTCTGAAAAATGGGTAATTCATGATTTTTTGAACAAAAAAAATTCGTGATATATTAAATTTTTTAAATAGTTCGTGATAGATTATAAAATATTTGAATAGTTCGTAATTTTTCAGATAAATAACCCTACTTATATGTGTGTACGTTAGAGAGTAATTCCGACAATTACCGTGTTCACCATTGATAGATTGCCACGTGTCCTTTAATTGGACGGTGAATATCTGCTCGAGACAGTGCTATGACGATTTGGCCCTTGTGCATATTTGTAGCGTACGTATCCGGCTTCCCGTGCGATGCTCCAAGATTGGGAGTGGGAGAGAGGAGTAAAATATTCAACGTGTAACGTAATATATAATAAATTTATTGTGAAAGTTATTATTGAGATTTTTGACGCGAGTGCAGTGCACTCTCAAAGATTGTAAAAACTATAGACGTGTCAATATTCGAGAAAAAATCGCACAATAAATTTGTTGCATATTATGGACTAAATATTTATTCCATCGAGATGGCCCGGCTTCATTGACCCACCCTTTAGTACAGTGTGATAACCTCGTGCCGGATGCGTAAAAATTACTATGTGTCGTTCGCATTAGGGGCTAATAGGTAACTTCCATGTGCCCCTCATTTTTTACGCATGATATGACACGTGAAGATATTATACGTACGAAACTACGAGTGAGTTTCACACGGTAGCCTACTATGATAGAACATTAAATTTCTATACAGCTTATAAGAGGTTGGATATTCAAACAAAATAACAACAAAATTAAATTAAATATTAATTCTAGAAATGGGATAAAAGGTTCTCACTGAAAATTAAATCCCGCATCGTATATGTCACGGTGTGAGTTAAGATCTAGTCATACCCAAGTATGATATATTCACAATTGAACACGAAAATCTAAATATTATGTAATTAAGTGTCTGAGTAGCCACTATTACTATTATCATTTTTACTTATAAAAAACAAAACCCACTTTGGTATTAGCAACTCTCCTTTATTGTTTTACAAAAAAAAAACTATCTTTTATTGACTAAAAGCAATGTGCGTATAATTAACCGTGCCGTGCGTTTAACGACCGGGACCAACGAGAAGGTATACTGTGTCTCGGTTATACGGTGATATAAATAAATAAAATTTAATTATTTTGTCAAGTTTTAAAAAAATTTAAAAAAGCAACGTTAATAATACTTAAATTTTATTGGCCGGTTGGTGTCATTAGGTAGAAACTATTATGTGATGATATAACTGTATAAATATACTTTCTCCGTGTCCGTAGGATAATCTGATCAATCGGAGGAGTTCGTAATGTACGCAATGGATAAAATCTTAAAAAATGTTTGGCATCCCATGTGATCTTACAAGGTTTGGGAGTGGGAGGATAGCCTGGCTCTGTTGATCCACCCTCCATACGATAACATTTGTATTTTACCATAAACTAATGAAATTTAATTATTTTTAACATTTTTTAAGATTTTATTAAAAAAATTAGAATGGCCATGTCTTATTAATTAATAATGTAATATGCTCGTTACATGGGAGATTCTATCCTCCTCGAGTTAAGCGAGATGGCCTCGTGTTGGATGCGTAAAAATCGATATTGTTGGGCTCGCATTATCAGTAGCTAACACATAACTTCAATGCGCACCTTATATTACTATATTTTATGGAACCGCGAGTTTCATACGTACGTTAACCTACTATAAATAAAATACCAAATTTCTATTTGATTTGTAACTTGTATCCGTATCCAGATTGTAGAAACGAGTGAAAAAAAGGCTATGTGTGGTGAATTACAAATTCCACCTCGGATATGTCATCGTGTAAGCTCATGTCTTAATAGAATGTGAAATCCGTGACTAGTAAACTCGAGAATGGAAGAAAAATTTACGACCAGTCAGTTGTGAAACCATGGGACTCATGGAACTGAATACGATATTGGAAGAAAAATACCCTGCGCACGAGTAATCGGTAAGCCGAGCATGGAAGAGAAAACTCGACTCATGTGAAATTGTTAATCCGAGAACGAAAGAGAAAGCCCAGCTCGTCCGAGTAGAAAAAAAAAAGGAGAGAAATTAACTACTTTGAGATATGTTGTGTTCAATGTGGGTGTTTAAGAACATATGGCAAGTATAACAGTTCGAGAACTATTTGAGTTCGGATTGATGAAAGTTCAAATTTAACTCGAATTTAACGAGTTTGAGTTGAGCTTGGCTTAGGATTGCTAGTTAAACAAGCAAAACTTAGTCCAATGATAGGCGACTCGATAAACTCATGAGTCTAATCAGGACTTTGAATTTATATTAAAATTATTATTTATTTTAAGAACAATAAAACATTACTTATAAATTCTGCTTCGAGATCCTTATTCTCCTTCTTTGTCACCCACTAATGAAACCCTGATCATTTCAAGTTCGCTTCCTCGGCCCTCCTCGTGCTCAATAATCGACACATCCACCAAAAATCTGTTCTACAATGTCCTTCTCAGCTGAGCTAGCGTAGACTCGCCAAGCTTTTATTGATCATATATAACGGATCATGCCCGAGCTCAAAATTTTAGACTGTCCGAACTCGTAAATTGTTAATTGAGTCGACTTTAGTGTATTCGGTCTCAACTCCGCTCGGCTCATTTCCACGTACCTTACGCTCCAAGTATAGTCCTCGCCGACACGATTTGTGAATCTGAACATGTTCAACTATGCACAATGCTCGCCGAATGTATCTGTCGTGCTTGGCACGGGTCGGGATTGCCCATGCATCCAGTAAGGGCTACGGTTATAAATGAGAACAGTCAAGTTGTCCACGTTGAGGTTGAGATAAAAAGAGTTAAGTACAGTTCGTACCGTTCCGACACTGTAACCGGGATTCTATCTTACCAGTGAAATTTCTCGTACTATTTTTATTCCATCAAATGCAAGACATTGGTATTGGCTGATCCATAGCAACTACTTTAAACTTTGTCTGATATAATTTTAAAATTTATTTTCCTTTATTGTTAACTTGGATCTCACCATGGGATCTCTCCATGACTCTCGATTACAGTTTTTTTTTTAATTACTTTCGAGAAATATATCTTTTGATGAATAACTTGCATAGACCTCTTTATACATATTATATCACATCAATTATATACATAAAATATATCTTTTACATTATATCTAACCCAAAATTTAAAATTATACTTTCATGTGTCCTAACATATTGTACGATTTTTTCCCTTCAAAATTTTACAAAATAATTTGCAAAAACTTGATTTTATTTTACTGGTCGATATCACTATGTAACTATTATGCGCAGCACTCTCTCGATCGGAACGGGGCCTGATCTTTAAGGAGAACCACAACGAAACTAAATCCAATATTGGCGAGACACGTAAGAAGTGCGAAAACAGCTGAACGTTTGCTTTCAAATTCCATTGAAGATGGCGATCGCAAATAATACGTATAAGCATTTTATAACATGTTCCACTTAAAAAAATCTTATATTAGATAGTTTTATCTTATATCAATCCAACTCCAACTTATTATTTATAATTTGAATACCGATTATTATATAACCAGAAAAACGTGATTCCAATTTCAAATCATTTCCCTTTTTCTTTTGGCTCGCCAAGAAATCACACAGTACAGAATGTGATAGAAGGAAAAGAGAATAAAGGGTAATGAGAGTCCTATATATCCATCTGAATTTGAAGAATGTCTTATATGTAACGGCGTCACTATAGGATGATACCAACTAGTGAAATAAGTCATTTTATGATTATTTTTTCCTTTATGGTATTTCTGAATCTTTGATATATTTGTTGGTGCGATTACGTAAATATTGTCACGTGATGACAACCTTATGTACAAGACTATCTCCTCAATTTGACCTAACCAAGCGAACTATGATATAAGGTAATGCGCCATGCAGAGAAATGTGGTTTGTTGTAACGGTATCGGTTTCCATATGTCACTACAAGAAACTTGTCTTTTACTGTTACAAGTGTTGGAATGTAAATGGTTGAAATAGTGTCGGAAATCATGAATAACGATCTATTTATCGACCAAAGAAGCGTAGATAGAAAATGCTCGTCGAAAGTAGTTATCGAGTAAATACCAATAGAAAATGTACACGGAAGTTACTGACCAAGATTTGGACCGCTAGTTGGTCGAAAATTTGTTTTGAATATCGACCAACTTCTAGTCGCTAAGTCATCGAAATCGCTAGTTGTTCGAAGCTATAAACAAAGATGGCGGCCGCTAATTGGTAGAAAGTTATCGAAAAAAAGGTTGGTTGCTAATTCGTCTAAAGTTATAGACAAATAAGTTGGTTAGTCATTGGTCAAAAGTTATCGACGAAGTGGTTGGTCGCTAATTTATCTAAAATTATCGACAAAGAGGTTGGTTGATCGCTAATTCGTCTAAAGTTATCGACAAAGAGGACTGTCACTAGTTCATCGAAAGTTATAGATAATAAATTGATTTGAAAAAATATACCGAGATGCATATAGATCTTTGTTGATAAATTTTTACTAAAAAAGAAGTGTCAATAAACGAAAGATCTGTTAGAACATGTCATTAATATGATATATATTTAGAAGTACATATTATAAAGATATATACTCAATGTTTATCTTCTACAAATCTTTATATAAAAAATGCCTACACCTCACAATAGTAGAACTAGCAGCAGCGAAAGTGAAGTATGATTGTTAAAACAGAAGTTGCCACTGAACTTGCTTGTCGAGCTTTAACAGGAGCTCCATTCATCTTCGGGTTCGGTAATTATCTTGAGCTAAAGCTATCTGAAAATGGTGGAGAGCATGACAGATGTAGGTTGCAACTCGTACATATGATGATGTCGTTGTCGGAACTAAATGTAATGGTCTTTTGATGATGCTTGGGCTTGAGGGAAGGAAGAGGCGAAGGTGGTGGAGGTGTGGAAGGCTCCCCAGCTGTGCAAGAAGAAGGCTTCGATGGAGCTACCCTGGATCGGTAGCGATGACTTTGGAGATTGCTATGTGGCTTTTCTTCATCTGTCTCTCTCCCTTTGGTGAAGATAAGTAAAGTTTTTTCTTTATAAGGGAGGTCGTGGAGTTTAAAAAAATGAAAATAAATAAAAAAGAAACACACAAAGAGACAATAAGGACATGACGAGGAGTGTAGGAGCGGCACAACATGCATGGATGTCGACACAGTAGGAAGAGGAGTGTTACGTGTACGTATATCCAAACAGATCTACATGAAAAAAGTATGTTGGTTAGTAGTTGGTCGGTAAGCATGATAAAATTTGTTGATCGGTAGTTGGTTCGTAAATATGATAAAGTATGTTAGTCGGTAGTTGGTCCGAAATTGGAAAGAATTAGAATAATAAACTATCGATAAATTAGTGAAGTAATAAAGTTCGTTTCAACATTTATTTGTAAATTTTTTGTCCGATTAATAGTTGCACAAAATGAGGATAAAAGAGAGATTTGCCAAATAATTTTATTGATAAGATAATTTAGAAATACATATTTAAAAGATATAAATATATAAAATATTATCACATCATAACTAAATATTTATACTAATCTCCAGCCTCAGTATTATGTATATCTTCATCATCATTATCACCGGGGGATTTATTCGAGTTAGAAGAATTCATTCTCTGAGAGTTATCGAATAATTTGCGAGCACGTTGAGATGGACCGCATTGAGGTCGATTATCATGCGAGCGATAACTACAAGAATTTTAGGATGTTCTAATTTGAAGATTATGAGATTTTTTAATATATTATAGGTAGTTAATAACATTTCATCTTTCAATAATATTACTGTAATATATTTTTAGAAGTTAGAAATATTCACCATTTATAATTTTGGCGTTGCTATCCTTATTGGATGATATATATTTTTAAACTATTATTCAATAATCGATATAAGAAAATTATGTATTATAATGTTCTAATCTAGAGTTGATTCTTTTAATATATTATGGGAAATTAAGAATTTTCCATTTTTCCAACATATTATTGTAATATATTTTCGAAAGTTACTAATTTCACTATTTCTAGTTTTGGGTTAATAACCTTACCACATGATATATATTTATAATCATTACTGATATACTTGTATATGACTAAAAATATTTGCTTACACAAATAATCATTGCATAGTAGAACATTTATAATAATAACATATATACTATTGGGATCCATCACAAAAAATATCCACATGCATGTAGATATACAAAATTATTCAAATTCCATCATTATAATTGTTAGATTCATCTCATCACTTCCTTTTAGTGTACATGATACTTCATTTATACAAGTAATGTATTTATTATTTATACTGACTTCAACTACTTGTGATATAAAATTATCATCATTTAAGGGTTCATCGATCTCATCGGAGGATACTGGTAGGACACGCTGATTGGATTCGTTCTAGTAAACCACTTCTAATGAATCAGGAATTTGCATGTGGCCAGCTGATTTCGTATGGATAATTGTCCATTAGTTCAATTTATTTTAACAATTGGTGGGTATAGGACAAAGTAAACTTGTTTACATTGTCTCACGATAATGAAGGGGTCATACTTTGATACCTTACTTGATGTTGAACTTGCACAATCTTATACTCCGAATGAACTGTACGTGTACCTCTTCTCGGAGTTGGGTCAAACCAATTATAATGAAATAGCACGACTGTATGATTATATGATCTCATATAATGCAGTTGTACAATCTCTTCCAATATTTCATAGTAGTCACGAGAAGATGCATCATCAGCAGTACCTTTTATCCATACCAAATCTGTGAACATAATAAAAACTATACTACCTTTATATTTGCGTGCATATCTAAATAAATCTGTGAACATTTATTGCAAATACAAGTAAATTATTAATAAAGTATGCTGGTTGGTATTTCATCGAAAATTTGACAACCTAGCAAGTATTTTCGACCATTAGTGATCCATTATCAGTATGTGATTTAATGACCAATTATCGTATTTTCGACCATTTGGTGACTAATTACCACTAAATGATTCACTGGCCATTTAGTGACCAATTACCGACAAATGATTTAGTAGATACTTCTGTCAAAATTTTCAACCATTTAGTAACCAATTACCGATAAATGATTTACTGACCATTTAGTGACCAATTATCGACAAATAATTTAGCGGCCAACTATCGACCAATATTTTTTGTCGAAATTTTTTACCATCAAATTACCGACAAATGATTTAGCGACCAATTGCCCACAAATCTTTAGCTGGTATTTTGTGGCAAAAGCAGTCAAAATTTTTCCATTGGCTTAGGTTATCTAACATTGGTCGAAAACAATTATATTAGTCGAAAAATGATGATGAGGTTTTATTTGCAATCCTCATTACTGGGTTTACATGTGCCATTGTACTCCGTCATCCTTTTATCCTCTTTCAAATCCATGGCTTTTTTGGTACACAGGAAAAATGGGTGGGTGCATGGTGTCTATATATACACACATATATACATAGACACCCTTCTTCCACATAGATAAGAAGGAAGAAGAGCTCTCTTAGGAACACATCTCCCTCTTCCCTTTTCCTCTTTCTTCATAGGCCAAGAAACCCTTGATCTTGAATTCTGCCGTGTCGAGGCTGTGTTAGTTTGCCAATAGGCCTTAACTAGCTTTGGTTCGAAGCTTTGTTTCGATACAGCAATACCTAATAAGAGGAATTGAGACCATTCCGCAGCACGTTGAAAAAGGTACTGATATATATATATATGGACAGGTTGTTTGCTGAAAGTTAAGTTTCGTTATCAACCGTATAAGACATCCTTTGTGCATATAATAGGTTGGAAGCACATCCACCTAAAAATATAAACCCATATGCGATGGTTTCCGATTCTTTTTATATATCGGATTTCAATCTATTAATTGTATGATGTGAGATTTGATTCATCAACAAAAATTTCCGAGAGTTGACATACTATGTTGATTACAGTTTCTAGCGGCCAGTTCGATTCCGCTACTCTGCCTGATAGAGGGAACGATTTCGGCTTTGACAAAGTTTTCATTTCAAAATATTGAGATCGATATGGGAGTTTTATGAACTGTATGCAGTGATCGAGGGAGCTGAGTGGGAATATATATTAGAAGAAGAAGAAGAAGAAGAAGAAGAAGAGGGGATGTGGAGGCTGAAGATAGCAGAAGGAGGCGACAACCCTTACTTGTACAGCACCAACAACTACATCGGGAGGCAGATATGGGAGTTCGATCCCGCCGCCGGAACCCCGGAAGAGATTGCGGAGGTCGAAGCCGCCCGTCTCAATTTCTATGAGAATCGGTTCAAGGTTAAGCCCAGCAGCGACCTTCTCTGGCGATTCCAGGTAAGTACTATGCACATATATGCATATATATGTATGTATGTATACTTTCATTGCAATTTTTATACTCCATGGAGTTGATTTTCTTCGGGTATGGCAAAAGTCGCTGCCTCCTTTTCCTCTTTCTTTCCCTTTTTTTTTTCCTGGCTTAGTTCCTTGATTGATTCGAGGGGAGGATTAGAATATCAAATTACACTACTAATGTGATATGATAAATTAAAAATATTAGACATTTTAAGATTCATAATATAAAAACCCAAAAAAATAAAAAAAATAAAATGATAAAATTTTATTGGCTTGTAATATAATGTAAATATTGTTCATGTAATAAGTTCGTGTTACATGTAAAGACTTTCTCCGTGGCAGGAGACTTGACAGATGTTAGACTGATGCCACTACCTGGAGGTGCAAGGGGCCTCCTTCCTCGTCCTCGACGTTGAGTGGGTCAATCGAAAACCTAGTCGGTGGACGAACATGAATTAGCTCGATCAATGCACTTTGTAACTCAGTAGGAGAGTGCGATTTGTTGGCTTCTTCAAAGGCAGAGAAGGATTATTAACAACAATTATAAATAATTAAAAGACTCAATACCGTTCGCCTTTTTTTTTTTTTCACATTAAAATCGACGAATGCATAGAGTCAGTATTTATCAAAATAAGTTGGTTCAATTGGTTAAATGCCTGGTCTCTTTAAACAGAGATTTCATATTCGGGTCTTTATAAATAGAGAAAACTCATTCCGAAAGAGTTTCACTGTTTAGTGGGCTAACTTAGCTTAAAATAATATTAGTCAAAGACTCATATGACTTCTGAATACTAGTAGTAGAATAATAATATAAAAAAAAGAGCAACAGTTGATATATACTTCAAATATTCCGTGATTGTGGGCAGCTCTCAGCACATACCCCACCAAAGTAGACCTGGCAATTCATTGCTGGTGGCCAGCTCTTACAATCCCAGCCGGCACGACCCAGTAAGAAGGGGATCCGATAGAAATACTTGTGTGTTTAAGGTGGTGGATTGTTGAGGGATGATAGAGTACTTAAACAATTCTTTAAAAAAAAAAAATTTTATCGGATCGTGCCGGGTCAAATAGGTTAGATCAATATGACCTATTTCTTTAGCAGACTGGGATCTATGAGCTTGTGGGATGTTCACAAGTCCGAGAAGAATAAATTTATCATTATAAAAAAAAATATCAGCAGGCCGAGCAGGGCACGATTCCAATAATAGTACAATCCGATTCCACAAGATCTAGACATAGTATTATCGGGGCCAAATTTAGCTAGACTTGCACCAAAGTCAATTAAGTCATACTAGGTATTTAATCTGCTATTTACTTTCTCCATTCGTTTGTATCGACAGTCGACCGGCAAAATCTTTGAGAAAATAATAATAATGATAAAAAAAAAGCACACGTTGTTAACTACGTCAATTATCACTGGTCTCGATTTTCCTTTTAAGGAAATTTCATTTATATTAAATTTGGAGAGTGTGTTTTTATTTTTAAACATTAGATGAGTCTCTACGAACCTAGGATCCGGGCGAGCGACCGTAGACTCGTGAGCAGTTCAACTGCTGAACCGGAGCACTGTAAATCTTATTACCAACTTTAATCATTCACTTTTCTTAATTATATGATTCCGAAATAATCGTTGTAAATAGGCCTCGAGTGCGATATCAAACTTGAAGTTCATTGCATTTCTAATAGAAAATGATGCGTTGAAGAGGGGACGGGCCAGGTTTTACTTTATTTGAGCTTCCACTCCTCAAACTTTGAAAAGTGGATGATTTAACCCTCTAAACTACAAAGTATCTGAAGAATTCTTCCCATTCCTAACCGCAGTTTCTGAGGGAGAAGAAGTTCAAGCAGACAATCCCGCTGGCTAGAGTTGAGGAAGGGGAGGAGATAACTTATGAGAAGACAACGACTGCCTTGAGAAGGGCGGTCCATTTCTTTTCTGCCTTGCAAGCGAGCGACGGGCATTGGCCTGCTGAGAATACTGGCCCTCTGTTCTTCCTCCCTCCCCTGGTTAATTCCTCCACTAGTCTCGATTACTTATAATGTGAAGAAGCGAATATTTCTGACCAGTCAATGTTGGGGGATGTGCAGGTGATGTGTCTCTATATAACAGGGCATCTCAACACGGTCCTCCCCGCAGAACATTGCAAAGAAATTCTTCGGTACATTTACTACCACCAGGTACTAAATCTAGGAACCGTAGAGGATTCTTCTTCTTCTATCTTTCATTCTGTATTTATATTTGTATGTATTATACATTGGTAAAACTTCTAAACTTCCTGCCCGTGGTTAAAATTATTTGTGTTTAAGGAAACTTTTAGCTGATGATTGACTGTGATTGCAGAACGAAGATGGTGGTTGGGGATTGCACATAGAGGGACACAGTATAATGTTCTGTACAGTTTTGAATTATATATGCATGCGCATCCTTGGAGAGGGCCCTGATGGCGGCCTACACAATGCCTGTGCCCGGGCACGTAAGTGGATCCTCGACCATGGCGGTGTCACCTACATTCCCTCATGGGGCAAGACTTGGCTCTCGGTATGTCCTTCCTATTGCTATCGATACATTGCACCCTTTTCAAATGAAAGCTAGGAATTAAAATGCTTAAAAGTACATAAATAATTCAGAGAAGACATGGAACAGGGAAGTATGATTGGTACATGAGCTCGTGCAGAACCGGTTAAGTTGTAGATATATTTAAATGGCTACTTAGATTGGAAACGACTTGATTTTAGGAATGCATATTCATTTATTTTGTTTGCCATTTTCATCTAATTAAGTCCGTTTGTGGTGTAGATATTGGGGATTTTCGACTGGTCGGGAACCAACCCGATGCCCCCAGAGTTCTGGATGCTGCCTTCGTTCCTGCCTATGCATCCATGTTGGTGGTTCATTCCTTTCCTTTTCTTTTTCCAAAAATTTTATTATTTAATAATGTGCTTTCTAGGGTGCTCACACCGTTTACTTCGTCTCAAATGTGAAAACTTTATAGCCAAAATATGGTGTTACTTTCGAATGATCTACATGCCCATGTCTTACTTGTATGGGAAGAAATTTGTGGGTCCAATCACTCCTCTAGTCCAAAAGCTGAGGGAAGAGCTTCATATTCAACCTTATGAAACCGTCAACTGGCGAAAGGTTCGCCATCTTTGTGCCAAGGTATGTTTTACTACATTATGAACTTTCGTTACGTATAGAATTCTGGAAAGAAGAAAAAAAAGTTCATTCCCGATGGCTTCTACTTGCAGGAAGATCTCTACTATCCTCATCCTCTAATGCAGGACCTGCTCTGGGACAGCCTACACATATTCACAGAGCCCTTCCTCAACAGTTGGCCCTTTAACAAATTAAGGGAGAAGGCACTTCAAGTGACCATGAAGCATATTCACTACGAAGATGAGAATAGCCGGTATATTACCATTGGATGCGTTAAGAAGGTGTGGGAATCAGTTTAACAAGAAACAAGTCATCTGTTGGTAATACTGGATAACAGCTTGATTGAGTAATTTCAAATTATTTCAACTAGGTACTTTGTATGCTCGCTTGCTGGGTAGAAGACCCGAACAACGATTATTTCAAGAAGCATCTTGCAAGGATCCCGGATTACCTCTGGGTTGCTGAAGATGGAATGAAGATGCAGGTTTGTGCTCTACATTTTCAAATGTGAAATTGAACTAAATTACCAGAATCAATCAGTCAATTCCTCAAATATTGTACATAGCTTTTCTAAGGGTCTTTATGTTCACATATTATTTCTAGACCTCTGGAAGCCAAGTATGGGATACCAGTTTGGCAATCCAAGCATTGATTGCTAGTAATCTTACAAACGAGATAGGGCAAGTACTTGTCAGGGGGCATGACTTTATAAAAAATCTCAGGTAATTTGATTTGACTTACGATCTCACCATTCCACTTCACCATTGAATAGATTTGATGCTTTTATTACTTTGAAATTTTAAGGTCAGGGATAATCCTTCTGGGGACTTCAAAAGCATGTACCGCCATATTTCTAAAGGTTCGTGGACGTTCTCCGATCAAGATCATGGGTGGCAAGCATCAGACTGTACTGCTGAAGGTTTGAAGGTGAAGATAATTTATTTTCCCCCTTCCAGAAATGAGGGCAATCAAGTGTTTAATTTGTCCAAACTAGACTACAATTTTTTCATCTGTTTGCTTGCTCGTGCAGTGTTGCCTCCTTTGCTCATTAATGCCCCCAGAAATTATTGGGGATATGATGGAACCGGAGAGGTTCTATGAGGCTGTCAATATCCTTTTTCAATGCAGGTTTGGAGTAGACCAACACCAAAATGCTACAACAGACCATTTTCGCTAGACTTCTGATCCGATGTTCAATTAAATTCAACATTTGAATTGACAAACTTGATTCTGTGACTCTTTGCAGAGTAAAAATGGTGGGTTAGGAGCATGGGAACCTGCAGGAACTGCAAATTGGTTGGAAGTAAGCCCTTTGCCTAATTGAAGGGCACTTATCATTTCCTTTCTCCTAGACTGAATACTTTCTCCAATTCTCGATTTTTCTTCCTTCTCACTTAAGTTTGCTTTCTACTTGACAGCTCCTAAATCCAACTGAAGTGTTCGCTGATATTGTAATTGAGCACGAGTATTTGGAATGCACTTCATCAGCCATTCAAGCTTTAGTGTTGTTCAAGAAACTGTATCCAAATCATCGGAAGAATGAGATTGACAATTTTCTAGCAAATGCTGCAAAATATATCGAGGGCATGCAGATGCCTAATGGTTCATGGTACCATTTTTTACCTTATCCTCCTATTATTTATCTTTTGTTCTAGGGATATTGAATCATTGAAGGTCAAATTTCATGTGGAAATGATGTTGTAGGTACGGGAATTGGGGAGTTTGTTTTACATATGGTACATGGTTTGCACTTGGAGGACTAGCAGCTTCGGGCAAGGCTTACAACAACTGCTTAGCAATTCGCAAGGCAGTCAGGTTTCTTCTTCAAACGCAATTCGAAGATGGTGGGTGGGGAGAGAGCTATCTCTGTTGCCCAAAAAAGGTAATTTTTTTTGCGAGTTCAAATGCGCGCTTTCTCAGGCTTATTCTGATCTCCTTGAAATATACAACACACTTAAGTAATACATGACCAAATTATGCGGCAGCAATACGTGGCTTTGGAGGGAAGGCGATCGAATTTGGTCCAAACTGCATGGGCAATGATGGGACTTATTCATTCTGGACAAGTAAGTTTCTCATGGTTTCATTCTTCACATAGTGCGAAGTCGATCATGCATGGAGTCGATTGGGGTCAATGTGAAGATTTCTCAGACTTTGGAATTTCTCTACCAATACTAGGCAGAGAGGGACCCGACTCCCCTTCATCGAGCTGCAAAGCTGCTAATCAACTCCCAACTGGAAGACGGTGATTTTCCGCAGCAGGTCTGTGAATATAATCAACTGAAACGTTTATATGATCTTTTTTACTGGAAATGTCTTTTGCTTAATTAGAGACTGTTCCAAATGCCAGCAAAATGGCTTCCTGTTTTGGATGCTATTGGGTCTCTCAACACCGAATGTTCCTTTGGATCATTTTCAAACATTTAACGACTAAATGAGTTACACTAGCAGAAGATTTTCCTCGAGAAGACAGTCTCTCGATGAAGTCTAGGATGTTTACCTTTTCCGCGCGTCTGTTCATATCAATGTTGTTAAAATTGGTAGTTTTGTTGCAGGAAATTACGGGAGCGTTCTTTAAGAACTGCATGTTACACTACCCAGCTTACCGGAACATATTCCCTATGTGGGCTCTCGCTGAATACCGGAAAACAGTGTCGTTGCCAAGCAAGCCGTAATAGAATCTTAAAATAAAAAAAAAAACACAGTATAAATAACATTTGCTGATCCTATATACTTTATTTGTACATCAAAAAAATAACATTTTCTTATAGAGAAGGTAAAGCGGGGGCTGTTCCCTCTATCCCTTCTCCATCATCTACAATAATCCAATACCGAGCATTATTAGTAGTTTTATCCTGTTGCTGAAAGCGTTGATCCGGCTTCATGGATCACATCACTGAATGATCTCAGTTATTATATCTTTGCATAAAAATTAAGTGAAGAAATTGTTTACCCATAATCGAGTTCCTGTTTTAAGCCAGAAAAATGATGATGAAGGCATGCGTTCGCACTTCTAAGGTCGATGACTAATTCAACTCCGGTCGGATGAGATCACTATTAGGTAATGCTCTCTCAAGGCGAGTATTATCCATTCATAAGACTCAAATTTGGAACCTTACTTGAGGAGAAAAAGCGTCGTATCAGGAGATAAAACATCCTATCACCTCAGCTAATTCACTTTGGTATGTTGTTTGAGCGGAGAACAATAAAAGAACGATGCCTTCTTCTTCTTCTTCTTCTTCTGAGGTTTACAGTTAATGGAGGAGTCAGCCGAAGCTGTCTCGCGAAGCAACTTTGTGATGCATTAGGTGTTTTGACTTCATTCAAACAAAAGAGAAGGAGATGAGAAGTCCCAGGTGTTGGGCGCCAAGTTATCACTGAGCGAGTAATGATCAACACCCTTCCTTTTTTTACTTTTTTTTTTCAACGTGTATCATATGGTATCCAAGAGTTTACTAGGTCCTTGTTGATCTGGGTTCGAACCGGATTAGCCCATTAAGGAGTTAAAGCTAAGCTCACCCGACATGAATATTCTCTATTTATAAGATTCGAACCCGAGATATTGTTTAATGGTTGATATCAACTAACTCATGTCGGTGCCAGCACACTTTATACTTTACCTTGCAACCGGGTTGGCCCTGCCACCAGCCAAGCACCTGTCCTTACCCGTTGGGTGTCTCTTCATTTCCTCCGACACAGTTCATGTCTGGCTGACTCCGTACCGTGACCATATACAATTGTCGCCATTTGATAGCATATGATCTTTCACTTGATGTCACGTGTCACGCGCCCTCAAATACTCACCCCTGACAACGATCACAAGGAGGAAAATACCGGATTCCTTTGAATCTGTTCTATTACTGATATGTTACACTTTCATGTTTGCTCCTTAACCAGATGGGCTAAAATGACAAGCTTAAAAATTGAAATTGGTATACAGTGAAGCCCGTTATTTCATATATGCCAAATTTTTATATGCTTATGATGCGGTATAACATCAATCGATTGAAGACTTAATAAATAGATTATTAGGTAATATTCTCTATAAATATATCTACAAGTTACCAAAAAAAAAATCAATTTACACCCTAAACTTCTAAAACAAATAATCTCATATCATAATTAACTTCATTGAAAAGTTCAGTGTAATACGATATTACAACGAACTTTACATCGAGACAAACGGACTTAGGCCGGGTTTGTTTCGTTGTAAAACTTGTTATAGCATCATACTAATAATAAACTTTGTATCGCACGTTATAGAATTCGGTTGTAAAGCTCATTTTAGTGTAATATTACATGGTTTAAATTTTTATAATATCAATAATAAAGTTTTTTGTACAAAATACGTAGAAATCTTGGATCAAGGCTGACTTCGCAACTACTTTCTCTATATATTTTCTCAAGTACTGCAAAATCTTACATTTCAACATGCAAGTTGTGACTATTCTACTGCAGTTGAAACTTTTATCGAAATTTAACAATACTCGAACATAATAACATATTAGTATCTATAAATGGCATAAATATCGTTTTTTTCAACAATCGTTTGTAATAACGGATATATTATATAACAGTATTTAAGTAGTATCACGGAACCACTAAAAATCAATCATTTTAAGATTTTTATAAAATTCTAAATATAAAAAAATAACTCTAAATATATCTAATATTATTGATTTATGACATGTCGTAAGAACTGTTATATGATATATCCGTCACACTCACGACTTTCTCCATTCCTTTTTTTTTTTTTTCTGTGACAGAACATTTTGTTAATAAAATAGCAACAATTTTGTTTTTCCAAAAATTACGTATTTTAATCTATACCAATTATCACTGTTCAGTGAATAAAGTCTACATAAATCTCTGCGTATCTAATAAAAATATGAATCTAAATTAAATAATAATTTACACAGCCACCTTACTACTATTTCTATTATACTTAATTTTTTTATTAAATCAATAACATACTAAATTTATTACAGTATATTTAAATAGAGATATTAAGGCTATAGTCGTTGCTTCCGTAATTAATAAAATCACTTCATTATAAAAAATAATTCATACGTAGATTATCAATTGTGCTTTGACTTAATTCTCGACGGTGCTGAAATCTTGGGCTCGTAAATTTTCTTCACCCGTAAAATTTAAACTCAAAATATTGTTTAGAAGTAAATGCATGGTTAATAAAGTGCTTTCTTCCTCCTAATCTCCGGGGTCAGTCTTCCAATTTTCATAAAGGGATGGGCAGAAGAGCAGAGAAGATTGACCACCGACTCTTGGGGGCTGGTGCCACTCCCGCATGCGTTGACTGAAAGATAAGCCCCTTTTGCTGACCATAGCAGCAGAAGCAACACCATGGCAATGTCAAAGCTAGCACCACGGAAACCAATATATTTGACCCATTTATAAATTCCTTTCGTATTTCAGAAGAGACTCGCAAGTCAGATAGAAAATTAAAATAAAATAAAAAAAAAAAGATAAAAAGAACAAAAGTCCAGTGACACTGAAAGTTTAGAATTAGATTCAAAACTTCTTAATTTCAAGTTGAGACCGTGCGTATAATTACACTGGCTAAACCCTCTCTGTCAAGTACACATGTATTGATGATGCTTGGTTTAAGGGTTGCTAGGGGAGGTCCACCTTGAAGGCTCCTCTGTACGTGAACCGACTCGAGTGACTCTGGATGAGCGTACAGGCAGTCGGAGTTGAAACATGGATGGCAGTCCAAGTGGGAGGACGTTCGAGTCAGTATATTGACCGAATAAAAAGAGGGTGTCAAGAAAACGGGCACCTCGTACTGATATGAAATTCTCTTTATAGAGAATGCAATGAGCTAATCGTGGACTACCAGCATCAGTTAACGAGAAGGG